>CM030185.1:2230599-2498099 GCA_017639675.1 Aplochiton taeniatus | reverse complement strand
TCAAACAACTCTTTCAGAGCCAGGGTCTACAGGTGGAGGTCCATTTTAAAGAAACCATGGTGGTGTAACTGTGTTCCTGCCGACAGGTGGAGGTCCATTTTAAAGAAACCATGGTGGTGTAACTGTGTTCCTGTCGACGCATGGTTTTAGTGTCGTTTGTCAGCGTGCAGCATTATCTATCATTACAAACATGAGACCATTTTCCACTTCAAACGCCTGCAATGTTCCACAGGTTGGAGACTAGCGTCCCTTCAATGGCACTACTGAATAATGCAGCAGGCCCATGTGATAGGTAGGAGAGAGATTCATCCAGCAGGCAGTTTAACTGATGACACTCCACAGCCCTCCACTCGGAAAGATGTGAAAAAGAATCAAACCATGCATGTTTAGATTTCATTTTCCAGTCGGACAGAGAAACACCACCTGGGACCCAGCGACATCTCCCTTATCACCCCCCACCCCCTCCACCCCTCTCCCCATTATTGCAATCTGGATATTGCCTCAGTCAAAAACAAGTTGGTTACTACAATACCAGACAGTAGAAGTAGGCTTAACGTAGTCTTAAGTTGCTCCCCTGATTCCAGCCACATGCCATACCCTGTATAATATAGTCACACCAACATTGCACACGTGCAAAATCACACACTTACAGAAGGACAGACACTCACACACACACACACTGACACACACACTGACACACACACACACACACACACACACACACACAAACACACACACGCTGACACACACACACTGACACACACTCGGCTCTCCCTCTCCTCCATAACATTGACTGACAGCAGAAGGAGTGAAGACAACCGGACTCCAGGGAAAGAGGCTGGCAGAAGAAGAAGAGTACTTGTCATCTCCATGCCTCCTCACAAGGAACAGGCTGTTTTCATTAAAGAAGCGCAGGTTGAAGGTTAGCGAGTATTTTAAATAATATTTATTAGAAGGTTTATGACACGTGTGGCCTAAAACATTTGACGGTTTATAGAAATGATGTGTATATTTACCCAAAGGAAAGGTAACTTGGAATTAGTGGAAAATGGATGCGATATAAATAAATCATTAAGATATCAAACTATGGAAGGGGAATCCTTGTGGATTTATTTTAAATAGATTTGTTTTAAATAGTGTTCAATTTAAGTTTGTTTTCAATAGTGTTTTAAATAGGTTTGTTTTAAATAGTGTTTTAAATAGGTTTGTTTTAAATAGTGTTGCATTTAGGTTTGTTTTAAATAGTGTTGAATTTAGGTTTGTTTTAAATAGTGTTGAATTTAGGTTTGTTTTAAATAGTGTTGAATTTAGGTTTGTTTTAAATAGGTTTGTTTTAAATAGTGCTAAATTTAGGTTTGCTTTAACTTGGTTTGTTTTAAAGAGTGCTAAATTTAGGTTTGTTTTAAATAGGTTTGTTTTAAATAGTGCAAAATTTAGGTTTGTTTTAAATAGGTTTATTTTAAATAGTGCTAAATTTAGGTTTGTTTTAAATAGGTTTGTTTTAAATAATGTTACAGTGAGTGCTGTCTTGGAAGCTCATCTTTGCTGACTCTTAACACCCCAGACTCTGAAATATAGCATTGCCATCCCACAGAAACACCGAACACCATAGAAAGACAAACTGATTCAGTTTATACTGGCCATGCTGAGTCAAACCGTTTTGCTGGTTGGCTCTGAGTAACTTAGCTTTTCTCTTCCACAAAATAGGTCTTCAATTGTAAAGGACAAGGTTTCAAAACCTCAAACAACAACAAACAAAATGTTTATGTTACTCCACAAAACAGGTTTCGTTAAGAACATGAGAACATTCAACCAGACATAGTAACTCTGGAATTAATATTTCTAAAAGCGAACCTATTTGACTTATAGCCTGTAACACTAAACATTGAAGTACCAGCTTATTAAGATTTGATCCCCAAACAATTTTACTATGACCTACTATAAGGCTGTTGGCAAGAAACACAACATTGCCCGTGACCCTACTAGGAGTGAGCGCTGGGCCACGGGGGGGAGGGGGCTGGTTGGGTGAGGATGAGGGGCTACCCCACGTCTGAGATGAAGGCTGTGGAGGGGAGGGGCTGGTTGGGTGAGGATGAGGGGCTACCCCACGTCTGAGATGAAGGCTGTGGAGGGGAGGCGGCTGGTTGGGTGAGGATGAGGGGCTACCCCACGTCTGAGATGAAGGCTTTGGAGGGGAGGGGCTGGTTGGGTGAGGATGAGGGGCTACCCCACGTCTCAGATGAAGGCTTCAGAGGCCTCTGTGGTCGCCCGAGGGGATGCACCCTAACCCTAACCCTAACCCTAACCCTAACCCGTGCCACAGTCCACAGTCCACAGAGCCAGACCACACTAATGACGAGGCACATTCCCTCCCAAGCACGCGTGCCACACTGTGCCGTAATGGCCGGCACTTCAGAAGCTAGGATTGGCTGCAGCCTGAACCAAACTTCAGCTTTAGTCCTCTGTGTTTGAGGTGGCTGTAGGAATGAATACTATCAGGGCTAAATAGCCCGTTCGCTAACAGTTAAAATTCCCATTCTTTTATAAGCATTGACTCGGCCACAGTTGTTTCCTCTTTTGAGTGTTTTTCAGCCTCCAATGTTTCCCCTTATGTCTGGACTTTTATTTTTGACTTATTCCATTTTATACGGGCTTGTTTATAGTTTCACAGAAAAAGTATCGTTGTTAACAGCCCATTAGGCACCATTATTCTTCATCAAAATACTAGCAAAATACTGTATCATCATGAATCGCCAGGATAACAACAGCCTGTGAAACAATGCTGTTCTCACTTGAACAAGCCAAGCAACAAATCAATGGGTTTTATTGATTTGCAAAAAGTGGTAATTCATATCTAACACATGGGTTCCTGTACCACAAAAATAATTACATTACATAAAACAAAACAAAAAAAAAGTGGTCTGTTTATTTCAAATAATGGTAATATTAAGACGTTTGATAGAATATCTTAATGTTTTTGGACACCGAACTCAAACGCTAGAAATCGGAATAACAGAAACAGGCTAAGGGGAAGTGTGGGGTAGGAAGCCCTATCAATATAGCCTGGCTCTCTCCTCAGTGGCATATTGACAGTCACGCTCCTTGGCTCAAGGCTTAAATAAACCAAAATAAAATGAATGTCTGCAAAAAGGCATTAGGGGAGATTGATCGCACCGCCTTCACTGAGCTATATACCCAGGACATATTATTGATATATGGTCCCTCTGAGCGCACGACCTGAATGACAGATGGAAGTTATAAACCTCTGGTCATAAAATGGATGGAGCTTGGCCACAGCTAAAAGCCCCATACTTTATGGCCATGGCAACAACTCAAACTGGCGGAACAGTTTACGGAATTTTTTTTTTTTTTAAGTATCACAATGTCTGTTTTTCCAAGTTGTTGTCCTGGCCTGTATTTTTAAAGCTAGGCCAGTCAGGTTTTATAGCATACGTTGGCCAGCATAACATGCTGTGATGTTATGCTGTCACATAACATGTTTCTAACATACACAACGTCCTTGTTTTACTCAAGTGCAGTGCGATCATGTCACAGATATATGGGGACATCATTAGAGTCCCACGCTGTGGCCACTTACAGAGCCATCCACTGGGGCTCTGCTCGCCTTATCAAACTGAAGCTTACACACACACAGACGCGCACACGCAGGCACGCACGCACACACACACACACACACACACACACACACACACACACACACACACACACCTACACACACCTACACACACACGCACTTTTCCAGTCGCCTTGTTACTTGTGTGCAGTCAGGTTGATGCTTTATGAAATATCACAGCTTTGAAGCAAATTTGCATAACTGCCTTTAGCTATGTTTGTACTGAACACATATTTTTTTAGGTGCGATTGCTTATCCATTTTGCCTTTGATGAAAATGTGCTAAAATTAGGGTCAGTAGAAAGAAAGTATCAAGGCTCTCAATAAAGCATATATAAGCATTAAAGGTATAATGCCTGTAACCAGGGTGATTCAGGGCACCAACTGGAACACACAATGTAGACTAGTATACATTGTGTGTTCCAGTTGGTGCCCTGAATCACCCTGGTTAGACTATACTCCAAACGACATTGGTAAAAATTGGTCTGATCAAGCTGAATTACTGTACGTTCAAGAGTACACTTGAGACATTTGAATCTTTGTGGACAAAAACGTACCAACCAAGAACATTTATTTATAATTGTATCAAAGGCCGGGCCTTCTGAAATCCTCCTGATTCTCTTGATGATTAAAATGGAGTATGGATGCCTTTCTCTTTACCCCGGAATAACAGCCAACTTACAGGACAAGGTGGTTCAATGCACTACACCAATGACAAGCACTGTGCCTCTTTTATTACCAAATTCCACACCATCAATTCTTTCAAAACACATAAAAGAGCCACCCATGTATTCTTTGTGATCTTGAACGGCTGCTGCAATACTGTACTTGGGTGTTATATAGCGATGCCTTTTGTGCCCTTAAGACTGCAGCCTTTTCCCCACCTCTTTCCAAAGAAACAATACGTACATCTGCACACAGAGAACAGTCGCTCTCAAGCAAGGAGAGAGCACCTTTGGAAAATCACCAGGACCAAGTGGGATGCAGCTTTCTGAGGCCGGTGCTGAGGATGTGTGCGTTTCTTACCCGTCAACAGCAGCCGCGGCGGAGGGGGCGGTGGGGGCGGGGGTGGCAGCGGAGGGTAGGGTCTACATTGGCACGCCAGCGGGCAGCTCTCCCCGAGCCTCTCTGCCACGGGCGGCGAGCATGACTTCTGGACTTCTCCCTGGGTGAACTGGATCAGAGCAGAGACAAACCGGCCGTGTGAACACGGTGGGCCGGAACCAAAGAGCTGGCGTGCTCGCCTCAAACGCCTCAACAAACCATTGGGTGCCCGATCAAAAAATACAACTGGAAAACAAAAATAAAGTCAGCACTCGCGGATGGGCGTACTAGCATTTCTTTGGTATTTATTTACGATACACCATGGTGGACGCGTTTCAGCCCCTCAGGCCCTCAGACTTCCTCTGCGTGAAGATGGTACTGGGTGTAACCCCCTTAATGGTGAACGAGAAAATATGGAGCTGACAGTTAAGCATAGGACCACGACTTTATGCCGGGGGGAAATCGCGGTCCAAACGGATGGTTTAATCCAGCCATATGTGAGGAAGCCCACACCCTTGGAAGGCACTGAGCTGTGGTGGTTCCAGTGGCACTGAGCCTCCCTCAGGCCTGCAGAGAGGGAGACGGAACAGGGAGAGGAGCTAGTCGGTTCATTGGTCTCTGACTGAGGCACAGCCCCTAAGGGGGTCTCGCCTGGGGCAACAGACCCCCGCTCCACCTCCTGCAGCTGAACCCAGTGCAGCATGCTCTCTGTCTGTCACACGCACGCACACACACACATGCCCACACACACGCACACGCACACACACACAGCTATGCACAAATGCTCTGACTCACACAAACGCAATGTGTGCACGCATGGACATAATGCAATCCTTTCTCATGCTCGTGTTTAAGCACGTACTCGAGCGCACACGCGTGAACAAACGTACACACACACACACACACACACACACACACACACACACACACACAAGGTCACACACTCTTGTGCGCTCTCTCTCTCTCTCACTCTTTCCCCCCCCCCCCCCCCCCCCCTCTCTCTCTCTCTCTCTCTCTTTCTCTCTCGCCTCACTCGCATGGATCAGGAGTTTCCCGCCCACTTATGAGAAGGGGAGAGCCGAAGGAAAAACAAAGTCCAAGGGCTGGAGTAAGAGGGATGCCCACCCACATTGTGACACAACCCCCCCCCCCCCGCCTCCCCCAGCCTCCGGCCCAGTGGGCAAGCCTCTGTGATGAGGCCGTGTGGGAGGGAGGTTTCTGAGAAGGACAGTAGTGGGTAGTGCTGCAGTGGTTGGCTGACGCCTGGGACACTTCTCCCTAGAGCTCAGTCACCCACAGCCTGGTGGAGCCCGTGCCTCCAACTGTTTATGGAGAGTTCTAGAGAGTGCAGCCATTGGGAGCGAGTACTTTACCCACGGATACGCAAAGCTGCACGACCTACAGCTTACTGCTTAATACCCTCTAGAGGGGTGTGATCGGTTATCCAAGAGATGCTCCTGCTGAGTAGATGAGAGTTGACACTAAGAGACCCCTAAAGGAACATACATGATGCAGGCTATGTGACACCTGATATGTCAAGTGTGTGTGTGTGCGTGCGCGTGCGCGCACGCATATGTGAGGCATAGAGGCTTGTGTCACAATATTGTTTACATTTTTTTGTCAATCAATGATATTGCCAACTACTTTAATGAACATTCTTTTTCGCTCTCCCTCTCTCTTTGCTATGCAGTCACAGCATGCACATTTCCTACGATTTGGCGGGCAACCAATAACTAAAAACCCAAATATTAAAGGCTCTACGCTCGATTCACTCTGTTACCTGCCTTCCCAGTTCACAAAAATCTGTCAATAAAGACATTTTACGAACGGCCCAACATGTGTTATGGAGGCGAACAATATTGCATATTATATGGAAAAGCCCTTTAGACCCACCTGAAATGAAAGGAGAATTGATGTTAGAAAATATTGTCCAAAAACAAAAGGCGAAAACCCTAAAATTAGCGGCAATATATCCTGGACCAGCATTCCTCTTCGCTCTGTTCACTGCCCTCGACGGAAACAAGCATGGGTCGCACACAAGTAGGATATTTTCAGCAACTTAAGCCAGTACTTTTGCTTCGGTGAATTCTCTGTCGGACGTTCCCAAAAAGCAGCTCTGCCACTTTGTAGCCCACTCTTCCCAATTGGTAGTGGTGGCATGGGCGAGCGTTCACCATCCGTCTTGTGTCCGTAAACCTAGTTCATTTCATTACGAGAAAGTTCAAATAACCACATCACTGTAGGATGGTGTTCGCAGCAGAATCAAAGTCCAAAGTTCTTCCAACGGTTATTCGTTGCGCCCTGGTTGAGAGCAGAGCATTTCGAGTCATCCCTGGCTACACCTTTGACGAGCACTGTCCGATGCACACTGAAGTTGGAGGTGATGTAGCTCTAGGCTACTACCAGAGATATCTGTGGTTATTCGTTTTCTTGTGTCGTTTATGCCCCATTTGCGGAGGCAACATAAGCATCAGCGTGTTGGCATCATATTTTCAACAAGTTCGATTAAACCGCACAATCAATGCGTCCACGAATGTTTTTCTGTGCGCAGAATCATTTAGAGTACCAATTTGGCTTGAATAGTTAAAAGTGCAAATGAGCATTAATGTAACAGCGGAGAAAAGTCAGGAGCTGTGAGAATGAGTGCTCGAGCCTCTCCAGCGGTCTGGTAATGATATAGGAGAATTGCCTGTGGCTCATTCTGTATCCATGGTCGGTGCGCTCTGTCTACGTACGCAAGCGACATGCTGACTTCTGAAATGGGTAGCTTTCTGTATCATTTTGCGGCCAGAGCAGAGGGCGGGGATCTAGTGATCTAAATTACTATGGCATATGGAAGCTGTGGCAGCCTTAAACCATAGCTTATCTCGTCCTTTGGCATCAGAGATGCAGTTTTATTTAAGCTTTATTCACCGAATATGCCCACTATGTATCAACACATACAAAAATATATATATACATAACATATGCATGTACATATTAACTTACACAGTGCATCGGATGATTTTAAATATGTATATAAAAAAAAAAACATCTGTTGAATTTAAGTCTAGGTTTGAACCTGTGTCAAGCTGGATGGCCTTTTGTCGAAAATGCTCTTGAATAAGGGCATCCCAGGCCATCCTCAATTGTATTCAACTCATGAAAAGCCTACAAACTAATGGCCCACCTATGAGAACGTTTAAAACGGGCCAACCTTGCGACATAGCGAAGTTTTATTTGCCAGACAATATGGTTTGATTTGCTGCAGATATGTGTAGATGATTGTAAGCCACTGCTGATGTTGTCCTGCAGAAAGTAAGGACCACCGCTACACCAGGACACAAATATGAGCTCTAAAACCTCTTGCCCTTAAAAGTCTGTGCTGTGGGGGGTCACACTGTTTAAGATGAAAAAAAAGATGCATCATTATTTCATAATAATTATGAGGCTACAAACAAATAAATGTACCTTGGTTTTGTCAGATCTATTGTACTTCATTCTCTAATGTCACAGGTATTGCTTACAGAATTGATTATGCTGAATAATCAACTACTTGTCGGGTTATTGGCTCTCAATATTCAGAAAAAAAACATTCTGGCCATAGTTTACGAAAACCTCGTATCAATTTAGGCAGAATCTCTTTTTTGTTGTTGTTGTACAAAATGCCCTAAAGGTTTGAGGCGTGTCTGAGAGTGGAGCACTTAAATCTAAATTCAGGTGTGCTGTAGGCAGTTCATAACAATAACCATAAAAATATCAAGATATGCTCCCAGCTTGTAACCTGAATGTAAGCATATCCAAATATGTCACAGGTACCCAGCCTGCGGGACAACACCACCATTAGAATGAGGAGTTTGGTAAGATTTACTTGGCTATGATTTTTCTTAAATGTGAGTACCCTATGCTTGATTTATTAGCTCTTGTGTTGTTGTTTTATTTTTGTTTTGTCTGTCTGTAACTATGAGTTTTCATGTATGCTGCTGCCTGTCTTTGCCAGGTCTCCCTTGAAAAATAGACGATTAATGGCAATGGGACTATTTCCTGGTTAAATAAAGGTTAAATAAATGTTGCTGTAACCTCCTGGAATCTGATGACAGCTTCCAGCCCAGCCGACACTGAGCAGAGACGCGTCATGTGTCCAAGGTGTCAATATCCACAAATTAATTTGATATGAGACAAAAAAAAAAGTTTGTTTAACAGAATATGACAGTGTTATCAGCCATCCCTATGTGGCTGTTAATAAAAGGTAAAAAGGGCCAGGAGTGGATCCTAGGATGCCTGGCCGTTGATTACCAAGGAGGGTGTAGTGAGGGGAGGGGGTAGTGAGGGGAGGGGGTAGTGGGAGGAGGAGGTAGTGAGGGGAGGGGGTAGTGAGGGTCCCATTCATAGATTGATATGAAAGCTGGGGCTGTTCAACATTTCCAACAAAAGTGAATCATAATTCGACATGAGCCACTGATGCTGTTAAAAATGAAAGTTGTTTTCATTAAGGACTTTTTCAAGGTGCATCATCAACCTCATCCTCAATGCCCCCCCCCCCCTCCCCCCCCACACACACACACACACTTACATGTCTACCAACCACCCCCTTTTTACTGATAAATATTGGTCTCTCTGCCTCATCCTGTCTCTCAAGATTCATAGACCTAGATAGAATTATTTGTCTTCCAAAGTAACAGCGCCACCCTTCACGTTGTGCTGTGGTTTCCAAAGTAACAGTGCCACCCTTCACGTTGTGCTGTGGTTTCCAAAGAAACAGTGCCACCCTTCACGTTGTGCTGTGGTTTCCAAAGTAACAGTGCCACCCTTCACGTTGTGCTGTGGTTTCCAAAGCAACAGTGCCACCCTTCCGTGGTGCTGTGGTTTCCAAAGCAACAGTGCCACCCTTCACGTTGTGCTGTGGTTTCCAAAGCAACAGTGCCACCCTTCACATTGTGCTGTGGTTTCCAAAGCAACAGTGCCACCCTTCACATTGTGCTGTGGTTTCCAAAGCAACAGTGCCACCCTTCACATTGTGCTGTGGTTTCCAAAGTAACAGTGCCACCCTTCACATTGTGCTGTGGTTTCCAAAGCAACAGTGCCACCCTTCACATTGTGCTGTGGTTTCCAAAGCAACAGTGCCACCCTTCACGTTGTGCTGTGGTTTCCAAAGCAACACAGCCGCCCACAGCTGAAGGTTTACCGTTCCTCCCTGGGATCCGTTCGCCCTCTTAGTTTAATTAGACAAGAGAGGCGCCCTCCCAGACGATTATCTCTGACAAAGGTCACTCCATTAGATAGCATTGACCGTAAATCCCATCCAGAAGAAATTCAACTCTAATTTATTGGCCCTGGGTGTGGGAGGGGCCAAGCTAGTTCCAACACAAAGAGCTCCATACTGTGAATCGGATCATTTCCTCTGCAACAGTAACATGATGACAGTACAGGTCTTTCACAAGCCCAGGTTCTGTTTTACTCCTGAAAGTAGAAATGGCTACTCTGTAGCTATGCTGCTTTACTCCTCAAAGTAGAAACTGCTTCTCTGTAGCTATGCTGCTTTACTCGTCAAAGTAGAAACTGCTTCTCTGTAGCTATCCTGATTTACTACTCAAAGTAAAAGCAGCTACTCTGTAGAAATCCTGCTTTACTACTCAAAGTAGAAACAGCGTCTCTGTAGCTATCCTGCTTTACTACTCAAAGTAGAGACTGCTTCTCTGTAGCTATGCTCCTTTACTCCTCAAAGTAGAAACTGCTTCTCTGTAGCTATCCTGCTTTCCTACTCAAAGTAGAAACTGCTTCTCTGTAGCTATGCTGCTTTACTCCTCAAAGTAGAAACTGCTTCTCTGTAGCTATCCTGCTTTACTACTCAAAGTAGAAACAGCTACTCTGTAGCTATCCTGCTTTACTACTCAAAGTAGAGACTGTTTCTCTGTAGCTATGCTGCTTTACTCCTCAAAACAGAAACTGCTTCTCTGTAGCTATGCTGCTTTACTCGTCAAAGTAGAAACTGCTTCTCTGTAGCTATCCTGATTTACTACTCAAAGTAAAAGCAGCTACTCTGTAGCAATCCTGCTTTAATACTCAAAGTAGAAACAGCTTCTCTGTAGCTATCCTGCTTTACTCCTCAAAGTAGAAACTGCTTCTCTGTAGCTATCCTGTTTTACTACTCCTTACTCTTGAATGGCTGACTTAGTGAATAAATCAGTACGATAGACTGGTCAACATTTCATGGATCATCGGGGGGGGTGCAGTGTCCGACTGATCTCCATGCTGCCCTGGCTGGGAAGAGGAAGTGGAGCTCTTTCTTTGACGAGGCCACGGTCCGAGACTTGAACAATCCCAGGCAATAAAGGAAATAAAGGGGGGGGGGGGGGGCATCAAACAGTCTGAAGCTATTGCATTAAGGAAGACCTGACTGGCTGGTGGAGATCCAAAGTGGACAGAGAGGAAAACAAGATGGCCGAGTTGGCTCGGGTTGATGCCAGGAAGCCAAGACAAGCTTGGTGCGTCTTTTTCTGTGTTCCCCCTTTCCCTTCCTCTGTCCCTTCTTTTTCTGTGTTCCCCCTTTCCCTTCCTCTGTCCTGTCTTTTTCTGTGTTCCCCCTTTCCCTTCCTCTGTCCCTTCTTTTTCTGTGTTCCCCCTTTCCCTTCCTCTGTCCCTTCTTTTTCTGTGTTCCCCCTTTCCCTTCCTCTGTCCCTTCTTTTTCTGTGTTCTCCCTTTCCCTTCCTCTGTCCCTTCTTTTTCTGTGTTCCCCCTTTCCCTTCCTCTGTCCCTTCCAAGCTCTTCAAGCCTAAAGAAAAGCTTAATTGGATTTGAAACGTAATGTGTACATTAAAGTAGATTAAACAGATAGTTAATTGAATTGAGTTGAAGCCATTAGACCATGGCGCAATCAAGATCAGCATATTTCTTCCTCTCACTTTCCTTCCATGGCCATGTTCTGTGCCGCAATCTCGATGTTTGATCTCTCTCCGTCTCCCTTTTTTTTTTTGTGCGGGTGCACCTTGCTTAGTAGATGCAATCGAAATGTTCCAGAGGGATGGCAGCACCAAGGGTGACTAAGGCAGATAACGAATCCGACCTCTAAACTCCCGAGGTAAAGTAACGTCTTTGTTTTCAGAAATAGGGCCGTGGTTCAAATGATATACTTTCTGTTACCTCACCTAACAGACATCGTGTCCATGGCGTCAACTGGAAGGAGAAAAAAAAACGATTTCAATGGCGCCGGAGAGGAACATCAAAAAGAGGTTAAACAGGGGCACCATGACATCACCGTCTGAAAGTGGGAGGAGATGCTTTATAAAAGTCTAGCCAACTTCCTCATCCTGCAGGAGGGCCAATGACCCCCCCCACCCACCACCCCACCCCTGACAGTGGGTTGTGTTGATGTTCTGCAGTATTTAACCAAGGTGCTGTGGTAGCTTAGTAGCTTCAGATACTGACCCTGGTTGTCAGGTTTCTACCTGCACTTCCCTACCATTAAAGACCAATATTTCTATCTCTGCTTGTCCAGGACAATCTATACTCTCAGTCCTAAAGTCACATGGTCTTGTCCATATGTTTGACCCAGTTTGCTAGCTATTCTTCATTACTTGTTTTAGTTGAATGTACACTGCTAGCCATGCCTCACAGTAGTTCAGGAGGGATGTGCGTGGCTTTTCCTAGCTGCCTGACTGCTCTGGCTCAGTAATGAAAGATGACGCTGTTATGAAGTGTCTCAGAACCAGCAGCTCAGACCTTACATGGCGATTGGATCCTGGCTCTGCCTGGTGTACTGCTTAGACCGCGAGTGCCATTTTAGGTCCTACTGTAATTGCATTATCAAAAATAACGTAGCTTTAAGCTTTTGGGCAGTGGGAGTGAATCTGTCCAGCCCACCCTGATGTTTTAGCACACTCTGAAGTCCCTCTTTCTTTTGATAGAGTCATGTGTTTTTTCCTAAGCATTCCCTGATGAGGAGAAAATAAAGTTTTATCTAGATGGAGGTAAATAATGAGAAGAAATTACATTTGTTATCACCTAGGCAGCAAAATAGAATTCTCCAACCATGCAAGTCTTTTGTTCTGTTCTGCCTTTTCTGAACAAAGAACATAGTTTCTCGGTTTCTCCTGCAGGCTAAGCTTAGATGAGCCCGCCCAAGGCCAACTCAAAATGTTACAGAGAATTCATAACAATGTGAAACAGATCAACCGCAAAATTGAGCAAACATTGAACAGCCCTACTTGTAAGAATGTCTCTCTTGTGGAAATATGTCCACTGTATGTTTGGACTAAATGTGAAGGATTAGGGGACTAACAGAACTTTTTTTTAAAAATTATTTTATGCTGTTAAATTAAGTTTCATCTCGTGGCATGAAACTCAAATGTTATACTTTTCGCTTTCTGCAGGGTTTGCAGATCCACCTAACCTCTTAGCTAACTCAAACACGTTAACAGAAATGGTAATGACGTGGGCCAAAAACAAGCCAAGCAATACTTTCTTCCCATTTAGGTCCAATACATCAAGCTAATGGATGGCTCTTTAACTTTTTGTCCTGGGTAGCCAGATGTCAAGTTCTGCTTAGCAACTGTGGTTGCCAGGAAGACAAAGTGTCGGGCCCAAAGTTGAAGCAATGCTGTTCACTCCACGTACCTCCCTGCACTCCACGTAGTTAAATTGCTCTATAGATAATTATTTTCTCAGCAAATTCGTTAAGGCTACATGCGGCTTTGGGCAAGGCAACTTGCCCTTTCCAGAGCTGTTGTTGTCTACGAGGCACCCTGGCCCCTGGCCCTGGGATCGATGCTCTGATTAGACACCCGCCCTAAATCACTGTGTGCTCGTCCTGCTGACCACTCCTCCTCCCCTGCTGCTGGAGGAGGAAGCTCAAGAGTAACGAGGGCTTGTCACAACACCATCCGTCAGCTCCACGCAGAGCACACACCTTCGGGACCCCGGTCCTCCCGCCCTGCCCATCCTGCCGGACACCACCCGCCCTCACGGGGGCCCCAGAGGGCACACGCGAATTTGGAGAGTCTGTCACCACGGGCGTAAGCTATGGGTCTCCATGGAGCCAGATAGGCTGTTATTCTGGTGAGTAATGGAGTGTGCCGCCAAGCTTGGGGCTGTGAGTGTGTATCCATCACAGGGAGGTGATGTCACAGGACACTTTTATGCGTCTCACTTACAGAGCCCCACAAACCAGTAGCCATGACACTGATGGAGCATGTTTAGGGGGGCGGTTGGTGACGGCGTACAGTAATCCATGCTGCTAATTTTAATACCCGTATTTAATCAACTTTAGTGCATCGGTGCCTTTTCTAAAAGGGAATCTGAAAAGAGTGAAGGGTAGAAAGGCTACACTCTACCTCTGGTCCCAAACTCGGAATGATCTCAGCATGCCTGGTAAATCTCCTGATGCAAGCTTTTTTAATCGCATCTCCTCACTATTTATATCTCAGGTGCTTGTTAGGGACAGCGGCAGCATGGGGCTGGAACATGAAAGTACACCGTGTAAATAAAGGGAGGGGGGTTGGGCCGGCGACAGAGATGGTATCTACTGCATGGACGCTTCCCTGAGGAGAACAGGGACGGCATGGGGAAGAGAAACTCCAAGTCTTGTCTCAGAGCGCAGCTCCCACTTTATAACAGAAAGCAGTGGAGATGCAGTGAACCTATAATGCCATTGCAGTTAGCATTATTTCCGTAAACCTTTGCTCTCCTGTCGAGCATTGAGGGCAACAGGTTTGCTAGCCTAATGCATGTTGTGGTTTTGTCTATGGATGGATTTCTTTACTTTTTAATCTGGTCTACCCCTAAGTATTAATGTGATTATAACCTGGCTAACCCTAAAACAGTTATTCTTTTACTTATGTCTTTGTCAACTCGTTGCTTGGTCTATTTGTAGTTGTCCTTGCCTTGTTGTTTGCCTTTCTGTCTATCTCTGTCTTAACTGTTGTACTCTAGTGAGTTGCTCTCCGTCTGAGAATGATTGTCTTATTCTTTTTCTGTAAAGTGTCTTTGTCTTTTAAATAAATTGAATTATTGTTATTCATTATTATTCAAACTGACAATAATAACAACTGTCATCGCGTTCGAACAGGTTTTTCAAACCCTCTGAACATCCGGTTTACTTCCTGCCTGCATGTCTGAGCGGCCGAAAACAAACAGTATCAACGATGCAGATACATATCTTTGTGTTTGTTCGTCAGGTTGAAAACGCCATGTGTCGTCAAAGTGGGCAGATTGAGCTTGCAATCATCCTCCTCCCATTTCTGTCACTTTGCAGTGGAGCTCCACTATCAAGGTATTTCCAAGTTTAATTTCAATCACCACGGTTAGAGTGGAAGGTGGGTTTTGTGTATCTTTTGAAGGTCAGTCTTGAATGGCCGAGTGGAAAATGCCTTCCAAGTGTGGCTGCTCAAACCCTCCATGACTGTGTAGAACAAGGAGCCATTAGCTATTTACAGTAAGGACAAGGGAGCAGACTGCTTTCAGAATGATAACCAAACCTTTGCATTTGCCACACAGTTTTTAGGCTTTATTCAGGTCAAAGTCAAGACTTTAATTCTATCTTTGCTTGAGTTAGAAAATAAAAGTGCATGGCCAGAAAAGCTTCTGCCCTAAAAATGTCAGACCATTCAATCAAAACTGATGACACAAATACATGCTTCATTACTTACTTTGCCCTATTACTGCTTAGGGGGAAAAGTGATATGTTCATATGTTAATTTCAGAGGTTGGTTTTATTATATTATGTAGTTCCAGATGAATAGGAGAAGAATGATTAGATGGTCAAACAACTCCCTCTCTAGAAGTCTAAAATAAGTCATGGAGAGTCCCATTCGTGTACAGTAGCATCAGCAAGCTCTTCAAGTCCTGCATCTCTGCCATATGAAATACGCCAATCACAATGCCATATTGCTCACACCAGGAAAAATATACTTGACTGGAAATAGCATACTTACTGTTGACAGTGGAAGCCATCAAATAAAGCATGAAGCCTTAGAGAATGTTTACACTCTGTGAGTCTCAGGCTTTAGGGTGGCCATGATTTAAGAGCTTGACCTTAAATAGCAGCTTGATGTAAAGTAAGTCAGCGAGGCCAATGGAGAGACATAACATCACTCTGGAAAACCATGTGAACCACTTGAAACCATGTGTCGGAAATATAGATGGGAGAATAATCACATAACCTGGTTCATCATGTGTTTATTTAATATTTGTACGGTGACCTCAGCATTATCTGCCTTGGTTATTATTTCATATTTGTACGATGACCTCAGCATTATCTGCCTTGGTTATTATTTAATATTTGTACGATGACCTCAGCATTATCTGCCTTGGTTATTATTTAATATTTGTACGATGACCTCAGCATTATCTGCCTTGGTTATTATTTCATATTTGTACGATGACCTCAGCATTATCTGCCTTGGTTATTATTTCATATTTGTATGGGGACCTCAGCATTATCTGCCTTGGTTATTATTTAATATTTGTACAATGACCTCAGCATTATCTGCCTTGGTTATTATTTAATATTTGTACGATGACCTCGGCATTATCTGCCTTGGTTATTATTTAATATTTGTACGATGACCTGCCTTGGTTATTATTTCATATTTGTACGATGACCTCAGCATTATCTGCCTTGGTTAGTATGTAATATTTGTAGATGACCTCAGCATTATCTGCCTTGGTTATTATTTAATATTTGTACAATGACCTCAGCATTATCTGCCTTGGTTATTATTTAATATTTGTACGATGACCTCGGCATTATCTGCCTTGGTTATTATTTAATATTTGTACGATGACCTGCCTTGGTTATTATTTCATATTTGTACGATGACCTCAGCATTATCTGCCTTGGTTAGTATGTAATATTTGTACGATGACCTCAGCATTATCTGCCTTGGTTATTATTTCATATTTGTACGATGACCTGCCTTGGTTATTATTGTGGGATTACATCTCTCCTACGACGTCGTTCAGATCAGTGGAAGTCACTCCAGATTAGTATACTGAGCAGCCATGCAACACACTGGAGTGAGATATTCTTTCAGGTCAAAGGACACCCATGTTTTTCCCTGGCTTCTGTGGCGTTGCCTTGACACACCATTGTTCTTCTAGGTCAACTTGCTGTGGTATTTTATTTTCTAGGTCACTGGGGTATTAAGGCACTCTCAGTGGTCTAGGCTAGTATTATATATTGTATAGTATTATATATAGTAGTATTATATATAGCTAGATACTGTAAATATCTGTTTTCCTGTATACACCAGGACCTGTCAAGACTTGAGAATTGTATTATGAAAGATTTAGAAAGATCTTTTGATTTACGAAAACATCCACCCATTAGGATTTGATTCGGGTAAGTAGCACGTCAAGTAAACACAACCTCAGAGTAACATTCCTAAGCATGTTTTAAGGTAGTAGTTAAGTCTAAGTGACATATCACAGGTTTTTTCCAAATGAGGAAAATCTGCTTTTTCATATTGTGCACCCTCAACGTGGAACACATTACAAAAGACTCTTGAATAAGAGGTGCTGGTACTACATAAAGAGTCGAAGACCCTGGTTGCAGATGTCCTTGAGGAGTGCACATGTTTTCTATCGGGTGGATTCTTTAAGTGTTTATATAGGTGTCTTGAAAGATGTTTAATGTATGTACTGTCATATTTGTGTCAGTGTGACGTTAAAATGCTGTTTTTGATGCCTTTCTTGGCCAGGTCTCCCTTGAAAAAAGAGATTATATCTCAATGGGCTTTTTCCTAAATACAGGTTAGATATAAAAAAGAAATTGTAGTTAAGGGCCTAAATTTGATTTGTTTTTAGGTTATAAAGAGGCCTGTCTTGAGTGCCTTTTCTTTACATATCAATGACAAAAGAGGCACAGTTTAAGATGGAGAGATACATTTTAATGCTGGTGACACACATCTATGCTAAGCTAGGCAAACAACTAAGTGTAGGCGGATGTTTCTCTTGACCAGCTACGGGACTTTGATGAAGTGTTCTCTGCCCAATGCTTTGGAACAGCACTTGGCCACCGACATACGTTTCCTCTAAAAGAAACACCCAGCAGCCCCTTGCTCTGAGATGATGTATCCTATGCTGTCTCTCCTTCTTTCCGAAGCTGTCCGATCTAACAAACGGGTTGGATTTGAGAACCAGCACGCAGGGCAGAAGGGAGATGGTACTCTGTGGACTAAATGCAAGTTTGGGTTTCCCAGCACCCCAAAGAGCTTTGTATCTAGACTAACGTGACAACACATATTCAACACAATTTAATTGAATTACATTTTTACAAATTCTGTCATACATTATTTTGCCGTGTTTGAAAGAGTCAGTCAGCTAGTTCAAAATGCATCTATTCTCCAATCATCATTACATCTGTCAACAGAGAAAACTATGCTTTTACAACTAAGCACTATTTACATTATTGCATAGAGACACTCACATGCATTAACGCTCAGAATTGTTTTACAGCCCCTTTCCCGTACGTAACCTTGGATTGAGATTAGATACTGAATTTGGGTTTAACCTGCATTTGACCTTCTGAACATTCTGGGGAGGTCAAGGGTCAACGGCGTTAACTTCCGACCCGTGTCTGTATGTTCGGAACATTCTCGAACGGGAACGTAATTTACCGTGCCATCTCACACACAGCTTACAGTGAATTACCAGACACTATTAATGCATAGTCTACTGTGCCTCTACCCTATTTACATCTCCTCTTCCATTTGATAGGACAGAGGCTCTCTCACGTCATATCAGACAGTTAGCATAGCTGTTGTACGTGTTCTGGTAGACCGAATGTACTACTGTTGTCGATCTTTTGTGAATTTTTTGCTGTTTGTGTACCCAATCCAAATCAATGAAGTTCCCTAGTTGGAATCCTTGTACAGTAACCAACCTCTCCCCTTTCACGGCCGTCAAGCAGTTTCAGGAGTAGGGTTTCGCCAAAGAGTGAGTGACGTTTCTAAGTGGCAATCAAATGCTTTCATAACTGTCAAGCCATTTCCGACTTGGTAAAATCCCAGGACCTGTGCTACCCTTCTGCACCAACAGCAGACATGGCCTTCATCCGGGGAAAAGTGATCTAGCCTATATTTCTAACGTATGAACATAGATCAGATTAATTGACACGGATTGGTTTGCAAAAAAATTCATAAAATTGACAGATTACAAAATAAATTGTTTTAACTGTTTGGAAGCAAAGAGACGGTTAAGCGTTTTCCAATTAGGAGTAATTTTCACTCCGCGGCCTGTTTTTCTAATATTGTAGAGAACACTGCACCCCTGTGCTCTTTGAAGGAATTACACTAGTCCGAGAGGCCTTCAGCAGGTGGAAATTGACAGCACTGTATTTTTAGCCAACCTTCTCAAGAAACTCAATAACTTGCTAAACCAGCTAATCCGACAGTTTGTACCACTGTGTAGCCCTCAGTCTGTGACCTTGGCAACATCGTTGCTGGTAGAGGCAGCTGCAAGAATTTGAAAGGACTGGGGGGTAAAGGTTTCAGGAAGTGTAACCCTCAAAACATAAGGCTGTTTCTGAAATAGATTGAGAATAGCCTGCTGCTGACTTTAATGTGTGTGGAGTAACAGTGCCAAATGGATGTCAGTGTGCTGTAGGCCTCATAGTTAAGGGAACTAAGGAGTCTGTCAGTGTGCTGTAGGCCTCATAGTTAAGGTAACTAAGGAGTCTGTCAGTGTGCTGTAGGCCTCATAGTTAAGGTAACTAAGGAGTCTGTCAGTGTGCTGTAGGCCTCACAGTTAAGGTAACTAAGGAGTCTGTCAGTGTGCTGTAGGCCTCACAGTTAAGGTAACTAAGGAGTCTGTCAGTGTGCTGTAGGCCTCATAGTTAAGGTAACTAAGGAGTCTGTCAGTGTGCTGTAGGCCTCATAGTTAAGGTAACTAAGGAGTCTGTCAGTGTGCTGTAGGCCTCATAGTTAAGGTAACTAAGGAGTCTGTAAGTATGCTGTAGGCCGCATAGTTAAGGTAACTAAGGAGTCAGTATGCTGTAGGCCACATAGTTAAGGTAACTAAGGAGTCTGTCAGTATGCTGTAGTTTGTTTCTAAGGGCTCACAGTTAAGGTAACCAAAGAGTCAGTACGCTGTAGTCTGTTTCTAAGGGCTCGTAGTTAAGGTAACTAAGGAGTCTGTGTGGTAAGGGCAATATTTTGATCTGGCCTAGTGCTTTCGAATCTTCAGTCTACAATGCTGCTTCAGGCTTTGTGGAGTCACTGTGGGAGAAAAGAAAACATACACAAAAATGAAAAATAAATCTATTTACATCCTAGCTTGCCATGTCAAAATCATAACTGTAGTCGTAATAGCACCAACAGAAACAAACCGTACTTGACTTGGCCTTGGTGTGGGCCCAGTCTTCACAGCTGTCCAGATGCTGAGTCAGTGAGAGCAGAGCTGTGTGTTCCCCACGTAGTTGAGGAGCACGTAGATGATGGGCCCGGCCCAACAGCACATCGAGGGACTGGAGAGAATGTCACAGAACTAGACAAAAACCATAATCAAAAGTTACCTCATACATTTAATAAATGCCATTACAAAAAATAAATAAAGAGGAAATATCAGTACACTGTATGCTTGATATTGTTGGTATGTCTACTGTAGATTTTAGATTTTCCTTTCCAGAACATCAACGTTAAGGGTATGAATGTGTGCCTACCTGCACTGTAGCTTCTTCGTTGTGCTGGCCCAAATCGTCCATACGCACGGCCCTCGTGGGTGAGAGTGGTTTGACCCCATGCTCACATTTGAAGCAGGCCCTGGCGTCACAGCCCTGGTCCAGGAGGTACTTAAGCAAAGACAGGTGCCTCACGGAGAACAAGATGGCGGCCGCTTTTGGGTAAAGGAAACAGAACCGGGAAGAGGTAGAAGTAAAAAAAAAAAAAAAAAAAAAAGACTTTCTTCAAATTCAAAGGTTGTGTCTTGTACTTAGTTTCTTTATCTGGTCTGGGTTTCAATTTAACTGGCAGTCGTTCCAGAGAGTTGTTCCGTTACCCTTGAAGAGCGGCGTCTCTTTGTCCACGTTGGGGGTGTCCGGGCCGCCCCCCCATGCCAGCAGGGTCTGTACACAGGCAGCCTGGTGCTCCAGGACCGCCAGGAACACTGGCGTCTCCTCCCTCACAGTCCTCCTGTCAATCACCTCTGGGTGAGCTGCAATCATCACACACTGTTATTCGAATCATGACAAGGTTTTGAAATGGGTTCTTCTTAGCATGACGTTTAGAGTGTGTTGTCCACATGTATAGTGTATGGTACAGTACTACTCCCTACTTTAGGCTCCTAATATTGTCGTTTAGATGGGGTAGCAGGTGCAGGGCCTGCATCGGTGACAAGAGTTCTCAAATGGACACAGAGCCAATGGATTGGCACCTTTGTAAAGTTGTCAAGGAGATAAGCTGGTCACCTTTCAGTAAGATCTCAAGACCTTCCCTCCTCCCCTGTGCTGCAGCCTGGTGTAATGGCATCCACCCAAGCTTGTTTGACGCCTTGGTGTTCCCCCTGGTCCTAACCAGGTCCTCCAGAGCACTCACAGAGTTCCCCTCGATGGCTTTCACCACGGGGTCAACACGCCTTAGAGGACAAACACAAGGTGACTCTGGGACATGTAGTCTCCTATTTGTGTTGCATCATCAAACATCGCAATGACTAAAACACTGAAGCAACAATAATGTATTGGTATTGTTCATAGGTGTAATCATTCAAAAAGGCTTTAATAAAATAAATGAAATAAAACATTTGGAAAGAATGCCACCAACAGTTGACACAAACTTTCACTTTATAAATATGAAAATATGAAGGGCTGCTCACTGTTGATCACCATACTTTCCCAAGTATGTACTGCTGACAGATTCCTTATATTTTCATGTAAATCCGTCGAGAGAGTTTGGAACCCAGTGTGAGTGCTTTAGGGTTTTGTTGGGGATTGCAGATATATATATCTATATACAGATATATATTCAATGGGATGAAGGGGCAGAGTCCAGTACTTACTCCTTGGGTTCAGTGGTGCAGTAGGTAGTCCCATCATATCGCCTCCATGCCACAAAAACAGTCCCATCGTTTGTGAGAACGCTGTAGCTCCGCGTCGCATCAGATGTCGGTTTATTTTGAAGTGGATCGAGTTTCATTCTTTCCTGCAGGACACATTTTAATACAAACCATGATATTTATTTATCTTAATTGGTTTACTAGTGGTTTCTAAGTACCATTTGTTTATTTTCTGGTGTTAATTGTCATACTGTGGTTTGAGCACTTTTTATAATAACAACATTTAATTCAATGAATATGATACAACACAAGGCTATGAGTCAAGAACATAATTGAATGGTTGACCCTCCCCCTTCAGGATATCAAATTAGAATCCAGGCCATCAGCAGAGATCATAACTGAAAACTAGAAGTGGAGACAACGGCCGGATCTGTTCAGGGATCTGCTCAGGGATCTGCTCAGGGATCTGTTCAGGGATCTGTTCAGGGATCTGCTCAGGGATCTGCTCAGGGATCTGCTCAGGGATCTGCTCAGGGATCTGTCATCTGTCATCTGATCATGCCACACAAATGACAAAGGCAAGTGACCTCATTAATGACATTTCTTAATCACACATTATTTTATGACCCCCTGTGGCTAGGATTTAGAACTTGTTACGGGTAAACGTTATTTTTAAATTAAGTAAATTAATTGTTGACGCTACCAACAAGCAGAAAGATATTTTGAATTCCCATGGCCTCATCATTAACAGTATCTCTGAACAGGTCAGGAAAGTTATTTTTAAGTGTTTATATAAGTGCTTCAGTCCTGGTCACATTTTTCTACAGTCTTTATGTAGTGAAAGTTCAGAAGCACTTCCTGTACCTATATATATAAATAAGATTAGTCAGTTGTATCATTATTTTTTTAAACTCACCCAAATATACTCAGCAGTGAGTGTCATGAAGAATATGCACCGATGCTAGTTTGATCCACACCCGGTTCTCTGCCGCTGATTGGAGTTGTCCTATGCAATGACCTGGAACACGCCTGTCAGAGGACTTATGGTATAATCTTAGAGAGATCACATGTGACGGAAGCGGGGCTGTGTTCATGTTTATGTCACCTGTCGATCATGATTGGGAAGGAGTCCATTTCCCACGCTTCTCTGTCAAAGACTCACTTCCCTTTTCATAATAATAATAATAATAACAATAATAATAATATAGTAATCATGAATACAGGTGTCTTGTGCTTTTCCAAAGACAAAGCACTTAACAAGCAGCCGCATAATTACATTCACATTAGCTGACTTTGTGGAAAATAAAATATAAAAGTTGGATGCTGAAATCGTCTATCATTTTCTTTTTATATTTATATGTATATATTTTTAAAAACACACATTGACAAAAGTACTACCAAAGCTATGAATGGATTTAGTCCATAAACTGTCAACAACCATAAGTATACTTAAGAGTGTTTTTTTATGAAGTACTGTGCCTGCTGGAGATTATTCAATTGAGGGGAGATAACCTGAGGAGCAATTATTGTTGGATGAAATACGTTTCCCTCTAGCAGATAGTACTACTGTACATGCCCATCAGTAAAGCTACGTTTTCTGAGGAATTGCCTTGTTGGTGTGGCAGAATGGGCATTTTAGGGGTTGTACATTTCCAAACGTTGCCTGGTCAGTGGTCTTGTTGAAGCCCCTTTGTGGTTGTGCGAGTTGGGTTTAGAACAAACATGTAAACCAAGAGAACTTTCCAACATGCTTTTCTCAAGTTTGATAGCTGTTTAGCACTTAGTTATGTCCAAATACATTGTTGGCAGCATAAAATATGATTTGTGTGTCTAGATACTCATTAAATCCTTAGGCCCGTGCCTTTGGGAATTATTGTTGTACAGCAGGGGGCAGCGTTGGTAAAGCCATGGTTGAGCCCCATCTCTTGTAAATTTAAGTATCAGGAGACTCAGAGCAAATTATGAAGCACACTGCACTATTTATAAAAAAGGAAGGGCATCTGAGGAAAAGCTCAGGCTAATATACACCATCTGGATGTGTTTACAACATTACAACGTTAGAAATCAACAATCAACAACAACAAATATTAAATGTTATCAAATTGATTTTAAAAAGTGTGTAGGGATGTTGAAATGTACATTTACTGAACACATTTTGTAAACTTAAAGAAAATGAAAGTATCCCATTTAACTTGTTTACTGGTTATAACAAATAAAATACCCAGAAAGGAACTGCATTCACATTGCCTTCTAACCCTCCCAGACCGTGAACTAGCTCTTGGATCTCTTTCTGGTTAGGTCTGGGTACTCTCTCCACTTTGTAAACAGACACACTGCCATGCACTTGTGCCCTGACATTTTAAAACATCAACAAATTCTTTACCAAATAGGCCCAGATACATTGCAGGCATGTGGCATTGCCTACCAAGTATTGGCTTGACCATGGCCAAGTCCATGACCAGTGAGAGCTGAATTACTTTTCTCTTAGACCATTGAGTCAGGTTGTTTAAAACAAACTACTTGTGAAAACACCCTCTTACCAACCAAGGGTTCAGCTGTGAAAAAGACAATGTGTGGTGAAATGTTTTAAGAGCCCCTCTTTGATTTGTTTGCTTCTACTTTTCTGCAAACAAAGAGTACTTTTTTCATTGCAAGGTACAATGGTATTTACAAGAATTAGGTTCAAATCAGCATGCCATGAGAAAACAAAGGTAGGCAAATAATAACACAACAGATGAGTCATTTAGTGAAATGAATTGCATTTATTGAAGTAGGAAAAGCAATTATTCATTAATCTAAGCCAAAGAATCCCACCAATGTAAATAAAGAGAGATATCAAGGGTCACTATGAAGACATTAAACACCAAATATTTAGAAAAAATATTTTATGTACAAATAGTCAAACTACAACTTACACAGCACATTTCCCAATATTTGAAAACCATTGTACGGTGTATTTAATTTCAAATTGTACAATTACAATGGATCATTCTCTGTCTGAAAGCAATACTTAAAGGAATAATCTGGTTTTATCGATGTTTTACCTTATTCAAAAATGTGGTTATGTGAAACACATTATTTGGGTTAACACGTATTTAAGCAGGGTCCTGTCTGTTTAAAATGGACCAATTTAAGAGATAATCTGTGTCGTTCTGCTGTACTGTGAAAGATTGCTTTATGAGATGTTGTCAGGGCATTAATCATGGATCAGATACTTAATGAAGTATAAAGAGGTAATCTGTGTAGTTCTGCTGTGCTGTGATAGATGTGTGTATGAGACGTTGCCAGGGCATTAATCATGGTTGAGAAACTTAATTAGTCTGTCTGGCAAGGGTAAGGTATGGACGCGTCTTAATCTGTGGACCCCGACCTGCTGTAGGATCTTCAGCCTGCAGAGTTGCATCAGGGGTCTTGGTGGGGCTGAAACACAACAGACGTTGTCGTGTCAGATCCTTTGCTGTTCCTGTTCCTTCACTTACCCTGCCACCTCCATCCTCCTTATGGAGCAGGCAGTGTGTGGCCGCTTATAGTTCCAGGTAAGATCGTGGGATTTCAGACCAGCAAAGGGCAATACTGAACGATCATGGCATAGTGTTTGTCATTCGACTGTCAGCTATAAATAACAGCATGAATTATTTAAAGTTGCCAAGTACAGCATAGGCTCTAAGATGGTGCTGACATATGCTTTCTAACTGACTGATAAACACCAATATTTTCTATTGCCTGTAACACATATTGACTATTTACCAGTTAGAAATCACTTACTACATTTTTGTTTTTATAATCAGTGGGTTACACTGACTTGAAGACTCCAGCATTTGGATGAACTCACTTGCTTTCTCTTTGATGACTTCCCAGTCGGGGTAGCTGTCCAGATGGTCAGTGAGGCTGGCACATAGCTTTACACCCCCCACATAATCCAGCAGGAGGTCTATGATGGGTCCTGCCCAGCGACATATGGAGGGAGTGGAGATCATCTCACAAAACTATCAGGAACATTCACAAATAAAAAATGCATTTTCAGGATTTACACCCTAGGTAATGTATACCTATCACACTCAGAAACAAACCAGTGCTTAACCTGAACATTTTGAGGTGCGTCATTGTCGGTGTATCGCAGGGTCTCCCTCTCCGAGCGGTAGGGCTTGATGGCTGGGTGCGGGTTACTGCCGTACATGCAGCTGAAGCAGGACTGAGCATCAGCGCCGTTGTCCAGTAGGTACTGCAGCATGGGCAGGTACTTCATGCAGAACATGATGGTGGCTGGAAAGGAGGTGGGGTGGGTGGGGATGTAGGCGTTCACGTTGGCGCCATGCTCCACTAGCAAGGTGACGGTCTTGATGCAACCCTGCCTCACAGCTATAAGAAGGGGACTGAAGGGGTCCAGGTTGGGGTCGGCCCCGGCATTAAGGAGCATGGTGGTGGCATCGATGTTGTTCTCGATCACCGCGAAATAGAGCGCGGTTTTACGTCGGTCCTCATACATTTTCGAGCGTTCGTCAGAGAGTTGTGCGTTGACATCAAAGCCGGCTGCGATCAGGAGTTCCAAGACTTCATCTCGATTGTTTTCAATAGCCAAGTGAATGGGACTGATGCCACTACGCCGTACCCTGGTCTTGCTGGTGGCTGGGATCAGCATGGACACAATTCTGGAACAGAGGTTTTTATAAGAGGTGAACAGGCTGGAAGTACTTTATAGCAGCCAAATTAACATAGAAGGTACCAGGAAGCACGTTAAAGATGGTGCCACGGCAGGACGGGTTCTTAGGGAAAACTAAACTAATCCAATTATTTATTGGCGGCAAAATGCATTTCTTAAAAATGTTGCTTCCTTTGCAGCAATGGACAGTGTTTGCGGGACAGATATTTCCCATACTTTATGATATGCTACATTTACGTCAACATAGACGGAATAACTGAAGTTACGGCATCTATTTAATAGATTGATAAAACCTTTTAGGATATTAGGGTAATGAAAATCCCTTAGCCTACCAGGGCTGCAACAATTCTGTCCCATTGAAAGCCAAAATGGCGCCTCTTGTGGTAAACAACTGCTACTGCCAGGCCGGACACGCTGTTTCCCCATTGACCGCAACTGAAACCTACACAGTTTTTAAACTCAGAAATCAGTTCAATTGAGTCCCACTTATGCGCCCTAGCATCCTGACCAAAAAACGCAGATTTGGAAATAGAAAGTCGGCGTCTTAAACGTACTGAATTGACATGTCATAATTGCTGCTTTCAGAATTCATCAGGCTTTTTCTGTAAAAAAAAAAAAAAAAAGAAGAAAGAAGAGAGAGAGACAATCATTTTAAATTATTATATAAAAATCTACACCTTAAAATATGTCGCAAAATCTCATGTATAAAACATTCCTAGGTCACTTGTACTCACTACCACAAATAGTTTAGGTTTGTTACTTCTTAGGCTTTTTGTTGGATTATTAATGAATCGTTGTATGTAGTTTAGGTTTGTTACTTCTTAGGTTTATTGTTTCATTATTGATGAATCATTGTAAGCTTACGCTGAGTCTATTCCTCTTTGAGCAGCAATGTGAATGGGTAAGAGGCCTGTTCTGCCAGGTTTGTTTGTGTCAGCGTTTTGCAAAAGAAGAAGCTCCACAATCTCTTCGTGTCCGTTCTTGGCGGCTTCGTAGAGAGCCGTGGCTCCATCGGATGCCTGGGTGTTAACGTCTGCACCTAAATCCAGCCAAATACCATTCAGTTGTGAGAATCATCAACCAAGGATTGTACTTTAAATAACTAGTGATAAGAATAGGTTTGTAATGTAATTTGCCTTACATCATAAACCAAAGTTTTGCAGACAAGAACTACTATAGAAAAATTCAATTATTTTCTGACAGACTTGGGGAAAAATCACTCGAAACCTCCTACAAACTATACTAATATATACTGTAAATACTATAAAGTCAGTACAAATTCATAATTTTAAACTGAATTTGCTACCTACAACTGCTCCCCTGCTCTCTCCCAAGTGTTTTCATCAAATCGAATCAAATTCTTTTGTTTAGCACATTTCATACACATTGGTATTTCAGTATCAAGCAAGCAGAAGTAATAGTATGGTGATTATATTAGCAGGTAGATGTGGTTTTAGAAATGTAAGTAAATGATGACACCAATATTTCTAATTTGGTCTTTAGTTTTCATAGGCAAATCTTCAAGGTGTGTGCTAACGTTTTGCCTTTCTTTTTTATCACCAAAGGTAATTAGTTCAGTTTTTTTTATTTATTTAGCTAAAGGAATTTCGGGCACATCATCGACTTGCCCATTGCACATTGCCCATTGCACAGTAATTCTATAGTACGGTGGTCATTTGGTAAAGAGCCTATGCACATTTGAGCGTCGTCGGCATAACTGTGCTAGGAAATATTTGTATTTAGCATCATTTGGCCTAGCAGGAGCATAAAGAGGTTAAATAAAGAAGGTCCCAAAATTGACCCCTGTGGGACTCCGCATGTCATATTAGTTAGCTCAGAGTAATTCCTGTTTTCAAGATACAACTTAAACCAGTTTAAGACCTTTCAAGACAGTCCCACTTTTCCAATTTTTCTAGAAGTATTTTATGGTCAACAGTATCAAAAGCAGCGCTAAGATCCAGTATCACCAGTATGGAAATATTGCAAGAATCAGTGTTCAGACGGATTCCATTTAAACCTTAATAAGAGCAGTTTCAGTGCTATGAAGTTGGCTAAAATCCTGATTGGAAGGTGTCAAAGCAGCCATTGGTGACCAAGAAATCATTTAGTTGTTGGAAAACAACTTTCTCAATGATTAAACCTATAAAGGGCAAGTTTGAAAGAGGTTTGTAGCTGCTAATTGAAGCGTCTAGGCTCCGCTTTTTTAATTGAGGTTTAATAACGGCAGTTTTCAGGGACTTTGGAACGTTGCCTGATTGGAGTGAGCAGTTGCTCACTCCAATTTGCAGTATGTCTGATACTAGTTATAGTTCCGAAAATGCACATAGTTTAATCCAAATAGATCGTTTATATCTCTGGTTACTCTTTTAAAGGATCTGGGTTACGGTTAGGGTTAATACATCCAGCCCATCCGTACCTGATTTGTTTTCTTCTCCTAGATTATGGAAATACTGTAGGTGCGGTACAGCTAAAACATTGTTTATTTGTATTTTTTATTTGTATTTATTTATTGAATACATTTTTTTTTTATTTTATTGTTATCAGGGCTTAGCAACACTTCGAAGTGCCTGTTTACTTGATGTCATTTTTTACAATATCAAATATTCTTAGTCCACTACTTTTCCAGGTTAAAACAACTGTGTATTGAGGAACCTGTATGTTTTACAGACTAGATGGAGTGAATATGCACACTTGCCATGACTGACAGAAAAGCTTGTTCCATTGAGCACATATTCATTTGCTTGTCTTTGTAGACTGGATTAGGTTTTTACATTTTAAAGCACAAAGGGGTAAGTAGTATTTTGACCATTCAGACAACCTACTGGAGAAAATGAACAACATCTATCATGTCCGTATAACATACCATGTTTAAGGAGGAAGCGAAGAGCCTCAACGCGCCCAATCTGGGCCGCTGTGAAGAGCGGGGTGATACCATAGATGTTGGCTGCACCTATCTTGGCTCCAGCCTTCACCAGCATCTCACAGATCTCCACGTGGTTCCTGCTCGCGGCCTCGTGAAGGGCCGTCCAGCCCTGGATACCGTGCTTGTTCACCGTCGCGCCGTGATTTAGCAGCATGGCCACCATCCCGGCATTCTCCTTTTCACAAGCTGTAGAGTGGAATCAGACGCATGTTCTTCTCAACGGACACTTTATCAGTCAGAAAGAATCAGAAGGGAGTACAGTGAAGACCCAGGAACTAGAATTACAGTCCTCAGTATTGGGTGTCCTGATTTGAATGTGTTAAGATATTTGCTATTAGTTTCAAGCTGTAAGAACTTAAATGTAGCTGCAAATTACTTAAAAGAATTGTATAATAAAATCCTGTTTTATCACTTCTTGTTCAACAGAAAATTCTTTCTGTGAAGTGTTTTATTGAATAATGTTTTATATAATATACAGTACTGTGCAAAGGTTTTAGGCAGGTGTGTAAAGTAAGAATGCTTTCAAAAATCGAAGTGTAAATTGTTTGTTTTTTTCATCAATTTAGATTGTTAATTTGTTAATTCACTTTGCATTTAGTTAAATGCAAAGTGAATGAACAAATGAACAATCTAAATCAAACAATATTTGCTGTGACCACTCTTTGCTTTCAAATTATTGCCAGCATTTTTTCACATCTACCTAAAACGTTTGCACAGTACTGTGTATATATATATATATATATATATATATATATATATATATATATATATATATATATATATATATATATATATATTATTTTATTGGATGATGTTTTAATATGTCAAATACACCCCTTTCACTCTTAGTTTGCTTTCTAAACTGAAAATGTTGGAATAGATTTGAGATTGTGGGTGAACAGACCTGAATAGTCAGGCTGGGTGTACTGTGTACTTAAGAGTACTTCATAAATATAAATAACGGACTAAATTATTGGTGTGATGCTGAGAGACCACTTTAAACTGTCCGTATGGTCACTCCCAGAACTAAAGAATAATGAATGCAAAACTAAATAGTGAAAAATAAACATGTCCTCATATCAATGGTTCATTATTAATGGCAAAACTTTAGTTTGTTACCTTTGTAGAGCGGAGTCTCGCGGTCTTTGTTGGCAGAATCGGGGTCGGCACCTTTGTCCAGGAGCAGGGAAACACAGGATGCACTGTTCCTCATCACCGCTATCATCAGAGCACTCTGGCCGGTCCCTGTGCGACTGTTGATCATCCCAGGTTGGGCTTTACGTTTATGAAAGGTGGAAAAAATGAGAAAAACGGGACCCGTTTTAGGTTCTCCACTCGCATGGAAACGACGGTAGGCTTTGTTAATTGTTCGTTCTATCCAGCACGTACCCGAAAGCAGCACCTTGAGACACTCTTCTTGGGAGTAGTTTGCGGCCTCGTGCAGGGCCAGCCATCCAGGCTTCTGGGGGACCATTAAGTTCATCCCTGGGAGTTTCACCATCGCTCTCACAGTAGCCACGTCTCCTGTCTGTATCGCTTTGAAGATTGGCTCCTCCTCCCTAAATATTAAAACACTTGTTATTTGCGCGCCTGTTTGTTTTCTCTGAGAAGAAGCACTTCATAATACCAACGTATTAGCTGTGTCATGCTTGAGGCAAATTAGGCTTCTGTCTATTTCATATGCCTAGGTTGTGTGATAGTGTGGGGAAACGAATGGTTTCTCCCCATCAGGTTTGTCATTTGAAAACACATAAATATGACGTATTTGAACAGCCACACATTTTGTTGTTGTGGCTCTATACTCCAAAACACTGCATTTAAAATAGAACAATGACTGTGAAGTCAAAGTGCAGCTTTAATGGGGGGGGGGGGGGGGGGGGGGGCCAGGCCAGTCATCTTTAATTATTTCAAAAACATGCATCAAACAGGGGCTTATCGATCCCTCACTGTGTCTCGAGAGTATGCCCCTTCCTCTCCCAACATCTGAGTTAACAGGGAGCCTGATAACAATCCTCATCAGCAAAGTCTGCATCACCCAGCTAATCTACACACATCTGGAAGTGGACGACGTTGGCGCACACATTCTATTGTATGAAACAACTTGCTCCTGGTCTCTCTTGAATTTGCGAGCACAACTAAACACCGTCACTACAATCAAGAACAGAATGCGGTGTCTTCTAGAAATCTGTGGGTATCTGTCTGTAGCAACTGTCCCTTTGGCTGATCTTACCAGCCTTCCTTACAGAATCAATCAATAACCTACGCTCCCAAAGAGTCCCCAGTCCTGCATATTACCTATCTATAATGTTTTCTCTCCCTGGTCATTTTGCTTTTGCAAACTCCTCTCAGTCGTACGACATGCTGAGACAAGCTTGTATTGAAGGGCGCAGCTCAATCGAGTTCGAATGTAATAAGAGTTTGCAAGCGGTGAATGTCAGATGACATCACTTCTCGGACCAATGGTATATTACCAGCTAAACTGAGCCATATTTACTGATTTAAAAAATCAATCCTTGCCAATTTACAATGACATGTCTACACCAGGACCGATGCATAATCAATCCGTGACTCAAAATAATCAAAGGGGTGGCACAGGGTGGCATGGGGTGGCACGGGGGTATCAAAGGGGTGGCACAGGGTATCAAAGGGGTGGCACAGGGTATCAAAGGGGTGGCACAGAGCATCAAAGTGGTGGCACAGAGTATCAAAGGGGTGGCACAGGGTATCAAAGGGGTGGCACAGGGTATCAAAGTGGTAGCACAGGGTATCAAAGAGGTGGCACAGGGTATCAAAGAAGTGGCACATGGTATCAAAGTGGTGGCACAGAGTATCAAAGGGGTGGCACAGGATATCAAAGGGGTGGCACAGGGTATCAAAGGGGTGGCACAGGGTATCAAAGAGGTGGCACAGAGCATCAAAGGGGTGGCACAGGATATCAAAGGGGTGGCACAGGATATTAAAGTGGTGGCACATAGTATCAAAGGGGTGGCACAGGGTTTCAAAGGGGTGGCACACGGTATCAAAGAGGTGGCATGGGGGTATCAAAGGGTGGCATGGGGGTATCAAAGGGGTGGCACAGGGCATCAAAGGGGTGGCACAGGGTATCAACGGGGTGGCACAGGGCATCAAAGGGGTGGCACAGGGCATCAAAGGGGTGGCACAGGGTATCAAAAGGGTGGCACAGAGTATCAAAGGGGTGGCATGCGGTGGCACCAATCCCCCAATTCTGGTTCAATTAACGTGGACGTACAAACATAAATCTGACAGTCAGCAAACTGCAGCAAATATTGCATGACATGTATTATTTAAAATGTTCACTTCTCTAATTACTTTTGTTCATTTATGGATAGACTATGTATAATAGCTGTATTGGGGAATGAAACTAATGCTTGTCTCAACTGAATCAGTCTGCACTTTAATATCATCGCCTTATTTCAAATCCATTCTCCCAGAGTTCAAAGCCACAACAGAAGGTCTGTCCTTTTCCAACACTAACTTTTCCAACACTGTCCTTTCCCCTTACTGTCCGATAGTCCTCTGATTGTTTGTAGTGTGAGCATTGTTGCCAGTCAAGTAGCTCGTTTACAATTCAGCAAAGGATAAACTCACTCTTTTGGCTCTGGTGCAACATGAAGAGAACCGTCGTCTCGGCGATACGCCACCATGCGTTTTCCATTGCCTGTGATAAAGTGGCTCACTGTGCCTTCAAAGGTCTTCCTGAGACAGGAAAGTAACATACAGAAAACCCAGTCGCCAATCAATGGCTGGGATCGAAGCTTTTTGATGCCATACCGTACCATGTGTTGTCATGGTACCATGCATGTTAGGCAAAGCTTCCCAACAGCCACCAATGCGAACACTTGGACCCGACCCAGATTAATCAAACTGTGACCCACAAAACGTGTCGACAGCAAATCTATAAAACGTACAATTTAAAGTCTCTCTACAAGAGAAAAAGGAAGATACACTGTAACTTTCTGGATTAGAGGAATAGCAGAATGTAGTGTTGTTATTCGGTTCCCAAACGGCATGTGAACTTCTCACACTCTAACTGTTGGGCACCAGCCCAGCAGCCTTCTGGGTCACTGCTATTGAGATCTCCCATGGCAGGTGTTGAGCACATGGCTCAGTGAGACCCAGCCTGCTAGACCAGAAGCCCATGGGACAGCCACTAATATCTGGTAACCATGTAAATACACGTGAGCTAGAAAGACCGCCCTGTCTGGCTCAGCGTATTAGTAAAAACGTGGCAAACACTTCAATACATTTAGATGAAACCCATAGCAACAAAATTAACCGATAAAAACGGAAAAATATTAAACGTTGTACTGCAGTACCTCGTTCGATTATGGAAGCGAAAAAAAAGACACGGATGTCATGTTCGTTGTAACCATGCAACCACGTCAAACATGACATTAGTGCAAGCTCATTTCTGAAGTGTAATGTTTGGATTTTCTTTTCATGGTGTGTGTTTATGGTTACGTTTTGTACGTACGCATCTGGTAGCTTGGCTGCAGGGGGGTTGTGAGAACTTTGAAAATGCCGGTAGGCCAGTGGATTGGGTTGACGTCTCACGGGAGGGTTTGGCTGGTTCGGGGCCGAAAGGGACTTGCTGGTGTCGGCGGTGGGAGAGGACTGGTGGGCGTCGTTGAGGCTGCGTTCAATAGCCAACTGGATCAGCTGGTCGTCGGAGAGGTTGCTGTACAGACTGTAGTCGTCGAGTCCCATGGTAGGGCCAGCGCTCCCAGCTAGAGACACGGCTGCAGCCATAATGGAGCTGGGAGGCACAAGAGAGCAGGAGAGGCTGGCGGTTACTATCGGTTACTATCGGATACTATCTGTTACTATCGGTTACGATCTGTTACTATCTGTTACTATCGGATACTATCGGTTACTATCGGTTACTATCGGTTACTATCTGTTACTATCTGTTACTATCGGTTACTATCTGTTACTATCGGTTACTATCGGTTACTATCGGTTACTATCGGTTACTATCTGTTACTATCTGTTACTATCCGTTACTATCGGTTACTATCTGTTACTACAGAGGAATCCATCATTTTTTCACTATTCACATCGTCCTGGTTTTGGTCAATGTTTATAATAACACACTTGCATCAGATTGGATCTTCCTTCCAATCCAACTTGAAACAGGATGCTCATTTTCTAATAAAATATATTCATGTATTATGTTTCCCTCCCCCTCCACAGATGTAGTCCAATACTGAAACACTAAAACAGCTCAGTTATTGGAGCATAGATCCCCTACTGCCATAGCCAGAGGTTTAGTCCCCCCATGGGGTCCATCCATACCAAACATGGATGTGGGTCGTCGTAACGTAAGATACTTTCGCTAAAAGCTCATAGGATATCCTGAAAAGTAGTTACATCCTAATTGAAAGATATAACAGGGACAACACCTTTCTGGAATCCTCCCAAAGTAGAACAAGTATTACGGCGGAAACTCAGCAGTGAATAGTAAGCCAGAGAAGGAATTACCTTTTAAGTTCTGAACTTAGCGGTAACATTTGTTACCAGTAATAGGTTTCACATCTTTAATTGTTTATTGTTTGCTTCTGGAACCACATGGGGCAAAGCTATCACCAACATTCCAGCAAGCCCCCTGTTATTGTAAACTATATTGGTGGAAAAAAGCTTAGTATGAAGTATCTAGGACATGTCAATCACGTAAGAGAAGACAACAACTTTGTCACAAGGCTTAGGAGGTCAAGCAAAATGTGTTGCACATTAAGATATGGGTGGGATCAGCCAAGACAGACATTTTTTAATAGGAACATCATTGGTTAACCGCTGGATGATAACCATAAAAACGAATGGTTCTCTTTTCTGGTCAGGTTGCAAGACCACCGTAAAATAAAAAAATATATTTTTATTTCAGTATTCACTTTGTTTATCTCATATTGCTGCAGCTGGGTTATCCTTTCCTTCAGTCAGTCAAGCTCAGATCAACAATTCCTGCACAACTCTTAAGCCTAGCCTGATGAAAAGTAAACCTTTAAGGTATTTCAGATAGAAGGACACCCAATCTGTTGTGTCATATAAAATGTGTTATGCTTGCAGGTCATGAGACTAGGGGCACTGAGGCGGCCAGGGCATTTCCTGGCTGCAGCACAAGGCCAAGTTGACACACATATCTTCCTGCATGCAATTGCGCAATACATAAATAGCCACAGAAGCCCTTGCGCAAACCCGAATGGAAAATAACATCTTCAAATACTAAGATAGACTTTTAAATATCTGTAATTTTTGAAAAGGGATCCATTTTACTCCACTTTATTTTATAAGAAACTGAATGTGTTTTCCTCTTTACTTTTGCAAGCAATGCATTCTTATATTTCATCATATATCGCTGCTCAACAAATCTTGTAAATAGTACACAAACTTGAGGTAACAAATAATTACTAAGGCAAAGTATGCTTGGCAAAATACTTTAGCAAAGGTACTCTAAAGATACTCTTGATGGGATGCACTACCGATGTTTAACACTACAAAGCTCCCCAGGCTCCTCCAAAGTGGCATTAGAGGAGATTTCAGTGGTCATTCAGTTAACTCTTTACTCAGTTAAGTACTCTAGTACAATGATGAGTATGTAGTAGGAGGACATGACCAAAGCAGGCAGGTCAACAAAGACATCCTTACCGTTGTCCTAAGCAGCTACTGGTTTCAAATGGTAAGTTCCAGTGCTTCCCCCAGATTTACCTTTCTCAGAGGGGTCCGGCTTCCTCTCTGCTACAGTCATGTAATCAGCCGTGACACTAGTCCACCTTTTTGTACCCCTCCTTTTCCTCAGCTCAAATTGCCTGTGAGGACGGGCCCAGTCTAGAGGGGCATTCCTTAATCCCAAAATAAACCTCAGCCCCCATGCCAGGCGCGAACATAGTGCGGATAGAAACAGTATAGACATGGTAAGATTATAAGCAACTCCAGGGGGTCCAACAGAATGTTGAAAAATCCACGGATAATACAGTGCTATCCCTCTTTAATCTGAACTAACGGACTGTTTTACGATTTTTATTTATTTATAATAATTTTTTATTTTTTATTACCTTTATTTTACCAGGTTAGTCTCATTGAAATTTGTAATCTCTTTTGCAAGAAAGACCTGTCAAAAAAAGCAGCACATAAAAAGTTACACACAAATGTACATACAACAAGACATTCTGCAAAACATGGGCATATCAAATTCAATCAAATCCATAAAATGTTTCTGGCAAACCCATATTGTGTCATGTTCTAATGGTTTTACCCTGGCTCCAAAAACATTTCTGGGGACAATTTCCTTAAGCTTTATCATTTTTAGAAGTCTGCTCCATGTAGATGGAATTGAGAACTTAAATGCCTTTTTTCCAAATTCAGCTCGTGCCCTAGGTACCTTCAAGAGGATTGCATCATTTGATCGCAAACAATAGCCAACATTACTTTGTAGACTAATGTAGGAACTAATGTACATGACACATTTGTATAAAATAGAATATAAAGATTGTGTTTCCCAGGCACTGTCATTGTTGCTCTAAAAATACAGCGCTATTCCACCTGCCTATACTACACCATGAGAGCTTGCTTTATTGACAGCGCTATGGTCACTAAAGGTTTTAGGAGTGGAAATGTGTTAAAAAAAAGTCACTGCTTGACCTAGCATATGGTGTAACATAGGTATGTCTTTCGGTGTTGACATGACTATTTCACATTTACCATGGAGAATTTAGTTTGGGACCTGGTGAACACATGTTTTCAATGTCAGCAGGCTAAGGTCAGATACAAAATGGGCCGCTTTTAGAACACTGACGATTTCAGTTGCAATCGTCCCTGTGGTTTTAAATACAACTTCAAATCTGCCATGCAATATTAGTTGCATTAAGGTCTCTTTCAGGTATAAGGTAGGTTTTGCTGCAAAGCTGGCTCAAGAGCCTGCAGGAATTGAGTAGGGATATCACACAGCTTAATAAAGCCTAGTATTTCATGTGGAGTAGCTTGCCGTGCTGAGAGCAGATATAGAGGGGGGTTGGCTCTGAGCTTTGAGGTCAAAGCTTAACCTCAAACCTTCTGTAGATGTTGTGGGGTCAATTTCAACCATCCAGGAATGAAGGTGTCTTATTAAAAGCCCCAATGACATGTTTGCTCTCAACCCAATCCCTTCTCAATTTTCCTTTCTGAAGAGCTAATTTTGGATTATGGCATAATATGTATATTCTAACACCATTTCCTGTGTATTTTGAACACATCCCAGTGCTGTGTACAGGCTATTTTGAGCATGTCAAAAATATAGTATAAGTAAAGTAGCATGTTCAAGTAATATTAACAGTAGTGAAAATACAGTTACATGATTCAGTCCTTGTGTTTTGATGTATTGCTAAGAATAAGAATATTCTACTTCCATGCCACAATTTTTCTGAGGAACTGGTTTACTCAGTATTCTGTTCTTCTATTCAAATATTGTTTTCTTGTGGTGACCCACAATGCCAATCAAAATCCAAACACCATGGTCTCAAGAGTTACCGACTCTGGCTGCCTATTTTGATCTGGATAGCTACCTAATAATAGCTGAATAAAGTGTCCACTTGGGAAGGTTGCATTTCTTGTGAAACAGCCTAGACCTCAGTAGAAACTGTAAGAATAGAAACTATATGGCTTGTAACCTATGAAAGCATACATACAGAAAATTAGGTAACCAACAGGACTCCAGTGCTTGAATATGCATGAATCCTTTAATATCAAAACATTCAAACAAAAACCATTCGTAAAATAAAGATGGAGTTCATGAATATTTCAGATGACCGGAGTCAAAGGTTTCATTTTGTTGAATAAAATTCTTAATATGTTGGAAATCCTTGAATAAGCTTCAATTTCTAAAGAATAAAAATTACCATACTTTCATTTGTATTGCACTTTTGTTGACAGCCTTTACAACAATTCAGCAGTTTTTTTTTACAATAAAAACAAAAAATGAAATAAAAGTAACAACATTTTTTTTTTAACTTAAAACTGTTAGACCCCCCCAAAATCTATTAATAACCTATAAATAAAATAATATTATTTAAGAAACATATAATAACTTGAATAAAATAAAATAAATGGAAACAAACAAGCAAGCTAATCCTTTTATGGGTTTTAAATTCAACAGTAAAATCTTAAATCAACTCTAAAATTCACAGGAAGCCAGTACAATGATGCCACTATTGTGTGATGTGTTCTCTCTCTCTCTCTCTTTTTTTTCTTAAAGCTGCTCATTACTGGAAACATCAGAATCATCAAATCAGAAATCAGAATCACATTTGAATAATATGGAGGGATAAATACAATAATCTCAGATTTGCTCTCATTTAGTTGAATGCAGAATTTAGAGGGAAAACAGAATAGGATCTAGAATAGAACCTTGAGGCACATCTTACCTTACTGGTTTTGCAGAGTAATAAACAGTTTCCAAACCAAATACAGATTCACCAATTTGATAATAATAATAATGATAGTAACTTTAATTTAAGAGTGCCTTTCTAAAACCCAAGAACACTTTACAAGGCAAATTAAAATCAGACAATTAAAACAAGTAAGCAACAATAGATATGATAGATATATATGCCAGTTTAGGAAATTCTTGCTTTCCCAGATAAGTTCTCAGACGCACATTATACAAATACACACAAATGTGAATGGACTGCACTTATTTTACACTTTTATCCACCATAACAGTTCCCAAACCGCTTTACATTTGGCCTCTCATTCACCCATTCACACACACATTCACACACCGCGACGGAGCTGCCATGCAAGGCGTTCTGAACGCCTGGCCATCGGAAGTAATTTAGGGTTCAGTGTCTCGCATAAGGGCACTTCAACATGTGGAAAGGGGGAGCCAGGGATTGAACTACCAACCTAGAGGACAACCCGCTCTCCTCCTCTACCTCATTATCCACAGCCACCCCATATACAGAAGCATTGTATAAAAACACAATTATTTATAATGATTGCATTTGCTAGACATCATTTTGTTACTCCGTCTTTTGCTGTCAGTGGAGTTAATAGTATATTCACCGGGTATGGGTAATTGTGTTGATAAACACCAAGCCAATGTCTGCTTGAAAAAGTCTCTTGCTCAAAATAAGAGTGAATGCCATAAGCACCAGAAAAATTCATATTGGAACAAAGCCTAAAAGCAGTCTCCAGGGTACTTAGCATGGTTTAGGTACTCAATTAGCTTTCCAGGGAGTGGTAAGCTGGGCATCCACCTCAACCTACGAATCCCAACCTGATGCCGAATCTTCAGCCTGCACAGTTGCATCAATGGACGTGGAGGCACTGTAACAAATCGATATCATAATCAGTGTTGATTGGGTTTGTGTTTGTGTCTACACCACACATCGCTGAGCCCAGTTCTGTGCATTGTTCATCTGAAAACGAAGGGCAGCCCCTCATCACTTTTTCTCTATATCTATTGTCATATCCAAACTTTTTATTTTGAACTTAAGAAATGCAAAGACAGAACACAGCACAGCTGCTGCACAACAATTTGAGCTTTACAGTCATTTAACTGATTCCTATAATTGCTACAATGCTCTGTTTTGTCTCTGCATTTGATTGACCGTCTCTGAATTAGTGTAAACCTACCGGCTTTCTCTCTGATGAATTCCCAGTCAGGGAGAGTGTCCAGATTTTCAGTGAGTCTGGTGCAAAGTTGGACTTCCCCAACATAATCCAAGAGAATATTTATGATTGGTCCCACCCAGTGGAATATCAATGGATTGGATATCATCTCACAGAACTGAAAAACAAATAAACAGAAAAAAGTCAGGGTTCCTTTAATATTACCGGAAAGCTGTGTGCTCAAAAAGCTTTTACACTTTCACTTTTAAGAAAGAGCATAACTTGTAGGAGCATGAAGCACATACTGGGGCACAAGATAGGGGAACTTAGATATGCTACTACTTGAACAAGAACTGATTTACCTGAACAGAGGTATTTTCTGATCTATACGTTCCATCCCTCTCAGAATGCGTGGTCTTGATTGGTGGGTGGGGATTACTGCCGTACATGCAGCTGAAACAGGACTGAGCATCACAGCCATTATCCATTAGGTACTGCAGCATAGGCGGGTACTTCATGCCGAACAGGATGGCGGCTGGGAAGGAGGTGGGGTGGGTGGGGATGTAGGCGTTCACGTTGGCGCCATGTTCCACTAGCAAGGTGACGGTCTTGATGCATCCCTGCCTCACAGCTATAAGAAGGGGACTGAAGGGGTCCAGGTTGGGGTCGGCCCCGGCATTAAGGAGCATGGCGGTGGCTTCCAAGTTGTTCTCGTTGACCGCGAACAAAAGGGCTGTGCTGCGCTTGTCCTCGTACATCTGGGAGCGTTCAGCGGACAGTTGCGCGTTGACATCAAAGCCTGCAGCGATCAAGACCTCCAGGACCTCGTCATGGCTGCTTTCACTGGCCAGATGCAGCGGACTGATGCCACTGCGTCGTACTCTGGACTTGCTGGTGGCTGGTATCAGCATGGACACAATACTAAAAAGAAGAATTAGGCAAAAGTAATGCGATATATATATTATTAAACTCAGTCAACACAAAGTACATCAAAATCCTGATATACAGTATTGCAAGGCTGATCTCTATTCCCTGAAGTATAACTGATCGTTCCCATTACAACAAACAGTGAGTCTGTTCATCGAGCAGGCCGTGTTTAAAGAAATGCTGTTGTGTAGAACTGGACAAGGACAGAGCATGAACAACATTACGTTTTATGACAGTAAAGTAATATGGTTTGTAAAGCTGGGTGTTTAAAAAAATTACCGATCTCACCCCGTGCTAAATGTTCTTTTTTTAAATAATGTTTATCTGGTCAAAAGAAGATTTAGTTGTCATTTAGAGAAACTCACTTTATTGACTTGTCATAATTGACGCATTCATAGGTCAGTAAGCTTTTTCTGGAAATAATAAAAGAACCCAAAAAAGGCCACATTTAAAACATACTTTGACTTCATGTTCCTCTATAGAATAGAAATAAGTTTGGTTAAGTTAAGTATGATACAGACTCCAAATTGAACAAACTGGCATGATACTGAGTTTTGAACATTTGAAATGACAGCTCATTTTGTGTCCAGTTGATTTTCAGAGAACACCTACGCATCGGTTCCATTTTGAGCGGCGATGTGCAGGGGGAGGAGGCCCGTTCTGCCGGCTCTGTTGGCGTCGGCGTCCTCGTGAAGGAGAAGCTCCACGATCTCTTCGTGTCCGTTCTTGGCGGCTTCGTAGAGAGCCGTGGCTCCATCCGATGCCTGGGTGTTAACGTCTGCACCTGAATCAAGTCAAAAAGGATAATGCCATTCAACTGTAAGACTCGTCAACTAAGGACCGCTTCGGATAGATAGTGATCAAAATAAACAAGCCGTGCCATGCGATGATTTTGTCATCTGTACTTTATGAAAGGATCGAACCCCAGGAAGTCATCAATTAAACAGGAATTACATTCACGCTCTCACTCATGAACCAATCACTTTTTTGATTTGAATTCGACCGGTTTAACAGATCTCTATAGGGAGAGATTGCAGACCACCACTGACATGCCATACAACATACATTTCCAGGTGATTGTAATTTGTTGTCACAACATTCTTTATTTACCCAACTTGATGAGAAAACGAAGCGTCTCCACACAGCCAGTCTGGGCCGCTGTGAAGAGCGGGGTGATTCCATAGATGTTGGCTGCACCTATCTTGGCTCCAGCCTTCACCAGCATCTCACAGATCTCCACGTTGTTTCGACATACGGCCTCGTGAAGGGCCGTACAGCCGTGGAGTGATGGTTTGTTCACTAATGCCCCATGATTCAGCAGCGCGGCGACAAGCTCTGCATTGTCCCTTTCACAAGCTGTAGACCAGAGGAAATGCAGGACAAGTGACTACGGGAAAAAGATAAACATTGGGATCAAAATTCACTTAGACTTGGAAATAATGTTCTCTGGTGGGTTCAAACAACAGCAAATGGAAAGTTCTTAAAGAAGTTAAAGTGATAGTTCAACTTTTTGGGAGATAAGATATGCTCCTACACACCCCTAGTCAGACGAGATGATCGATATCAATCTTATGTATGTATGTCCAATATTTCGTAAATGTAGCCTAGCCTACATTAACGATGGCTATAAGCTAGTGGTAAGTCCTAGCATGGCTGCGTCAAAAGTGACAAAATACACCTTATAAAACGTTTTGGCCTTATTTTTGCAGGTCTTTACAGCACACCTACCAATCACGGTAACGTCTTTTACCTAGGTAAATTGGAGACATCAGCGTGTCTGTCAATGCTTTCACCGCTCTACTTGAGATGTTAGGTCCCTCACCTAGGCTGCCTGCGTGAAACTATGGTTAAGCATCGGAATTCAATAGGTCCAACCGTCTATTCGTTTCAATCACAACGTCTCACGTCTCAATTTTGGTAAAAAATTGTAAATGTAAACATGTTAATAACACAACTTTGGAATTTTTATATGGTGTATTTAGTCACTTTTGGAGGAGCCAATAGCTTACAGCCATAGTTAATGTAGGCTAAGCCACATTTACGAAATATTGGACATAGGGGTAAGGAGGAAAATATCTTATATGCCAAAAAGCTGAACTATCACAGAAAGTCTTGTATTTTGTGTTGCTGTGAAAAGGCAGTTAAATGTCCTTACTTACTAACAACTGCTCATTTAAAATGTTCTGAGATCTCTACAGTGTAAAGCAAAGTAGCGATCGTTTTTTTAAACACAGAAAGGTTCCGAGCAGCAATAACACTTCATTACCACTAGTTCATTAGCTAATGGTAGAGCAGTTAAAAAACAGTGAACAATATCTAAAAAGGGTTTATGTGATTCTCCTTTCAATGAGGATGAATTAATCTAGGGCATTGCCACCATAGCAGCTAGTGTGTTACCTTTGTAGAGGGCAGTCTCTCTATCCTTGTTGACTATATCTGGGTTGGCACCTCGATCGAGGAGCACTTCCACACATGAGAGGCTGTCCTGCCTTACAGCTATCATCAGGGCAGTCTGGTCCTTCACAGTGCACTCATTTATCACCTCAGGTTGTGCTGAAAGAGCCGGACAGGGTTATTATTATGTATCATTATTATTAATAACATTTCATGTTTATTAACACAAACATCAAATCCTTACAAACATTCATGCGAGGGTTTTCTGCGCACAATCTGTGACAAATAAATTACCAAATTGAGAATAAGGTAATTTCTTAGTACTGTGTGGTGTACACAGAATTACAACATTCTATGTTTACAACACAGGAATACATTATCTTTAGGGTCAGCTATACGTTTATATGTGGGAGGTGTATACATTATCTTTAGGGTCAGCTATATACGTTTATATGTGTGAGGTGTATACATTATGTTAAGGGTCAGCTATATACGTTTATATGTGTGAGGTGAATACATTATCTTTAGGGTCAGCTATATACGTTTATATGTTTGAGGCGTATACATTATCTTTAGGGTCAGCTATATACGTTTATATGGTTGAGGTGTATACATTATCTTTAGGGTCAGCTATATACGTTTATATGGTTGAGGTGAATACATTATCTTTAGGGTCAGCTATATACGTTTATATGTGTGAGGTGAATACATTATCTTTAGGGTCAGCTATATACGTTTATATGTTTGAGGCGTATACATTATCTTTAGGGTCAGCTATATACGTTTATATGTGTGAGGTGTATACATTATCTTTAGGGTCAGCTATATACGTTTATATGTTTGAGGCGTATACATTATCTTTAGGGTCAGCTATATACGTTTATATGGTTGAGGTGTATACATTATCTTTAGGGTCAGCTATATACGCTTATATGGTTGAGGTGTATACATTATCTTAAGGGTCAGCTATATACGTTTATATGTGGGAGGTGTATACATTATCTTAAGGGTCAGCTATACGTTTATATGTGGGAGGTGTATACATTATCTTTAGGGTCAGCTATATAAGTTTATATGTGTGAGGTGTATACATTATGTTAAGGGTCAGCTATATACGTTTATGTGTGAGGTGAATACATTATCTTTAGGGTCAGCTATATACATTTATATGTTTGAGGCGTATACATTATCTTTAGGGTCAGCTATATACGTTTATATGTTTGAGGCGTATACATTATCTTTAGGGTCAGCTATACGTTTATATGTGGGAGGTGTATACATTATCTTTAGGGTCAGCTATATACGTTTATATGTGTGAGGTGTATACATTATGTTAAGGATCAGCTATATACGTTTATATGTGTGAGGTGAATACATTATCTTTAGGGTCAGCTATATACGTTTATATGGTTGAGGTGTATACATTATCTTTAGGGTCAGCTATATACGTTTATATGTTTGAGGCGTATACATTATCTTTAGGGTCAGCTATATACGTTTATATGGTTGAGGTGTATACATTATCTTTAGGGTCAGCTATATATGTTTATATGTGGGAGATGTATACATTATCTTAAGGGTCAGCAATACATTTATATGTGGGAGGTGTATACATTATCTTTAGGGTCAGCTATATACGTTTATATGTGGGAGGTGCATACATTATCTTTAGGGTCAGCTATATACGTTTATATGTGGGAGGTGTATACATTATCTTAAGGGTCAGCTATACGTTTATATGTTTGAGGTGTATACATTATCCTAAGGGTCAGCTATATACGTACCATCTAGGAGAATCCTGAGGCACTTCTCTTGACAGAAATATGCAGCCTCATGCAGTGGCAGCCATCCAGGCTTCTTAGGCAGCATGAGGTTAATCCCAGGGAGTCGGACCATTGTTCTTAACCTGTTCGCATCTCCAGTCTTTATGGCGTAAAAGATAGGTTCCTCCTCCCTATTGAAGTAAACAATCTCATCATCTGCTTGAGATTTTTGAGACAATAGAGATAAAGAGAATGGTAAAGAGGATTCTCGTGAAAAGTATTAGCTATCAATCTGTGTGGTCTAAGGTCCAAGTCAAATTGGTTAAAGAAAAACAAATATCCAACACAAGGTTGTGTTATTAAAAAAGGCATTAAAACATGTCAGATTTCTATAAACCATGTTTTGAATCATCAACATAAATGAGTGTGTTCCTTCATAATTACTCAAATAGTTCATCACAAAAGAAAAGGGGATCTCACTCTGCCGGCTCTGGTGCAAGTTGAAGAGTGCCATCGTATCGCCGGTATGCAACCATTCGTTTTCCATTGCCCATGATGAAGTGACTCACTGTGTCCCCAAAGCTTCTGTGAGATATAAAGGCATGGGTTATTGGCAGCTGTATTAATACTTTGAAAATAAAGGCATGGGTTATTGGCAGCTGTATTAATACTTTGAGATATAAAGGCATGGGTTATTGGCAGCTGTATTAATACTTTGAGAGATAAAGACATGGGTTATTGGCAGCTGTATTAATACTTTGAGATATAAAGGCATGGGTTATTGGCAGCTGTATTAATACTTTGAAAATAAAGGCATGGGTTATTGGCAGCTGTATTAATACTTTGAGATATAAAGGCATGGGTTATTGGCAGCTGTATTAATACTTTGAGATATAAAGGCATGGGTTATTGGCAGCTGTATTAATACTTTGAGAGATAAAGACATGGGTTATTGGCAGCTGTATTAATACTTTGAAAATAAAGGCATAGGTGATTGGCAGCTTTGCTAAGACGGTTTACTTCTAACCTACAGTCCAGCCTACGTTTCCCACCACTACCTCAACAATGTAGAATACAATATTTGCATGAGAGCCTAAATCATCAAACAATAACCCCTAGAACGAAGACATATAGCAGTATCATCTCAAGCAGTAAGTGCATTGGGTTTTTAAAAAGCGCTATATGAATTAAATGAATTATTATTATTATGATCTCACTAAACACCACTACGTTAGTGAGTGTTGGAGAACACAGGACTGTGATTGAGGTGAGCGTTGTTTGTATTTTCCACCCGTGAGGGCACGTGGAGTTTGCATGCTCTGACTGTTCTACTTGGACGCCATCCCAGAATGCCACATTGACGGGGTCAACTGTAGCACTAAGAACAGGTGCTGTGCACAGGGCAGTTCTTTCTGTTTGGGAGCCAAGGCCAGCCGGCTGAACTACTGCCATGTGAAAGCAACCGATAGCCGCTTTCAAACGTGGAAATTAAAACTGCATTAACAATGTTTAACGTTTTGCTAGTCTTTACGAAAACCCTACAACACTACTGCAAATCAATGATAACAAGGAACTGTGTTAAAAAAAAACTATAATCAAATGAAATAATAATCTTCTTCACAACACTGTCTTGTTAAAAATGCTTTCTTCTTGCCATGCATACCCTAGTGGACACTAGTGGAGCCATACACTACAACTAGTTAACCGTTGTTTCAGGGCAAGTAGGAACAACGACATGGAAAAAGTTGTCTAAAGCTTTCACCTACATGCCATTTGGATGAGCTGTGGGAGGGTTATGAGAGCTATGGTAGGTTTGAATAACAGACGGATTGGGCTGATATGGTTGGTTCGGTTGTCGAGCAGAAGGACTTGACCTGCTCAGGTCTGAATAAGGTCGGCCGCCGATACCAGCTAGCGGAGCCGAGCTGTGCGCGTCGCTAAGGCTGCGTTCAATAACCATCTGAATGAGTTGATCTTCCGACAGGTTGCTGTAGAGACCATAGTCTTCGAAGCTGAGTACGCGGGCCGAGGAGCTGGGTAAAGACACCGCTGCAGCCATGACAGACCTGTTCAGAGAAACGAGAAAGTGTCGACTTGTTTAAAAGAAACGATTAAAAAACAAACAGAGAGGTTTTTAGTATAGGAGTAATCTCCTCATCAACTCGAGCAAGGCTCAGGAGAGGATTAGATTACCTGTATATATTACACTTACCCTTACTTAAATAAAAGTCTTAATGACTTTTTGGGCAGACGGTTGTCACTACATAACAAACAAGGGGGAAAAAATCGTTGAGGAAACCTAGAAAAAACGTAATGTCTAATACGACTAGCATGCCATGCATCAAGTTCAAAGATTTCAAAGAACTGAGTTAGGGATTTTTGCGGTGCAACACTGCAGGACAAAAGCATTTCTGTCCTTGGTGTTACATCCAATCCTTTTGTGACCTCAAATCAATTCTACATACCCATTATATTTTATGGATAATCTTGATATAGACTGAATCAAATAAAGATATAAGATAAACATATTGAAAACAAATAATCAAGTAAATCACAATATCATTTAGTGCTGTGGGAGGGGGTAGCTTACCTCTTATTACTTAATTGCTAAATTAATAATTACTTAATTATTAAATTAATAATTACTTAATTACTAAATTAATAATTACTGAATTACTAAATTAATAATTATTGTCTATTTAAATGTTTCTTGACATGAGAATGTATGGGATATCCGCATATGACACCAAAACTATATCACACTACCCCCTGCCTACCAGTAGTGGCTAGTAGAGGAAAGCAAACGCTCTTCTCAATACTGTATCTGTGCTGTTTAAAATTTCAGGTCATGCTGTTTAAAACTAATGTATTCAATCAAGGAATCAATCAATTCTCCATAATTAGTGCATGCTGATGGATGTCAGTTAGTCTTCGCTGCCAATTAGCTTATGTATTAGGTGACTGCCAACGAAATAAAACTAGAAAGATGAGAATTCAAACAAAATGCTGTGCCTAGGTTTGATGTTTGCCATGGTAACGTGACATTCCTGAAGTTCAAAATGCTTACCTTTTTCTCCTCCAGAAACTGCTCTTGAAAATAAAATATCAGTTGTTCTTTTAGGATAATCTCACACAGGGGTTGCAGTGCATCGGCCTCCTACTCTGTTTATAGATATCAGGAGACCATCCGTCTGTATGCAAAGGCGTGTTGGTGGAAATATTGGTCAGCCCTCGTCCTAAACTCTAATTGCTCTTGGGCACTGTCTGAGTTTACAGTTACAATTCTTAATCCAAAAATAAACCAAACAGCACACACTGTGCTGAGAAAGCATCCTCATGCAGGGGAGGGTTGGATATTATTCACCTCAGTCAGCAAAGTCGCGGAGATCATAACAATTCACATCGCTAGGAAACATTTCGAAATGACACGGCAGTTGTTGGTGATCACAAACGGTAGCAAATTGTTGTTTCATACAGTTCAGCGAGCTCTGTTCTTAATCTATTCTAGTAATCTACAGGATAGGGATGATTCCCAAGTAGTCACAAAAGCTTTTAATACAGAACTGGTATTGATGACGCTGTGCAATGTGCATGGCAACCCCACTGGTAATGATGGCCAGGGATATATTAATATCAGTTGATGTTGGGATATGCTCATTGTATTGGTCTTTTTTCAGTTATGAAATTGTTACTGATGTATGCGTGACTATAAAGCTTGAACTGTATCCATTACTGTCCTTAGGGATTGGGGTTCCTCATTGTATTTCTTTTGAAGAGTTCAGTACATAAAGCATGCTGCATACAGTAAAAACACTGAATTAATGCAGGCTCTTTATCGTAGTTAGTCAAATGCTTAAAATTGATTTTCTCAAAGACATCAGTAGACATCCCCCTGAACATAGTCTTTTATCATGTAAATGAAGCAGATCCTGCATGGACAGGACTCCAGGTTACAAATAAGTTGAGTATTTTAATACGGTGTGTGTATGAAACAGCCTTTAATACACTCATAATCTTCCCAAGGCTTCTTGTAGCAAACGCAGAGTGGGGAGATACATTTTATGAGCAAATAATGCATTTGCAGCATATTTAGATTAACCATTTTTATTACAAGTACAGTGAATTTCTTCCCCACAATAACAAAGTAAAATGAAGCATTTAAATGCCAAATCAACAGATTACAAAATTCATAAATTTGACTTTTTCTCTCAGTAATACTTGTGAACATTCTGAAAGCCTTAATGTAATATCCAAGAAGATCCTTATCATCGTTCAAAATCCATGCTGATTACTTTTTTCTTTTTAAGGAAATCAAGATTTCATTAACACAAAAATCCCCTAAATAACACTAACCCTAACACAGCTTACATGGACGTCTCCTTATTTTAGTATGTGTATTCATTGTGTAGTATCAAGGATCCCTGTTGTTTGTACCAAGAAGAGGTCCATGTAAGTTATGTTAGGGTTAGGGTTATTTAGGGGATAGGGGATTGTAACTGTAGCTTTAAGTAAACAACTGCATTATTCATATTAATGTAAATATGTAATTGATTGAGAAATAAATAAAAGCCACATTTTATATATTTTTTTTTAATAAAAAAGATAATCACATATACACAAACATTTCCACCTGTAGCAGAATGTAGATTTCCATTATACTAAGTGTGATATCCAACTTTTTCAATGTAAACTTCTTAAAATTATCACTATTTTATTATCACTTTTTTTCCAGTCTATTTATTGCTTAATCAATTCATCACTACAAGTACCATCTTCTTTTCCACGCTTAGCTTTGCAATTACACACTAACACCATTAGCTGTGAGAAATACAATATACAAAATTAAAAAAATACCTATATACAATAGATTTCATCTTGTAGTCAATGTATTATATCTCACAGAAAATACATAATAAACAAATAGGAACAAATGTAAATGATATTGCACAAAACCAAATCTGAGGTAAAGTTCTAATTACTGGTGTGGTATTGTCAATAAAATAGTTAGAAAAATAAGTTGGCTGAGACAGGGTGACCAGTATCCAGGACAGCTCCATCAGATGAATTTTCCAATACTCCATAAAAGAAGCTGGAAAATTACTAAGGCTGTCTTTTATGCCATTTTTTTTATTTTTATTCTTCAAAATACAACTATTCAAAGTGCACTCTTAAAGTGATAGTTCAACATTTTGGGAAATAAGATATGTTTTAATATTAACAACAAAGTCTTACTTTCACACATGCTAAATACAGAAGATATAACATATAAATAACAAAGCTTTGGAATATTTTTGAAGGAGTATTTAGTCACTTTTGGGAGCCATGCTAACGGTTACCTCAAGCTTACTCTTTCGCTGGGCTACTTTTAAGACGACCACCTAACTAACTCAATACTGGACGTACGACATAAAATTGATATCAATCATCTCGTCTGACAAGGGGTAAGTTGGGCCATGTCTTATTTTCCCAAAATGTTGAACTGTCTCTTTAAAGTTAAAGCTATGGGACTTGAGGGACTTTGTTGTCAGAAAAAGTGCAGATAATTTCTGGTTTGAAGGACCATTACCACTGAGGATAAGGCCACAGTGACAAGTACTGTATGTTTTTGATGTTTGTATATTTTATCACACAGTGTATGTATATGAGACATGTAATAATACACATGGTATTTCTTTGACTAGTTATCCAGGTAAGCTGACAAATCGTGTTTCAGAAATTTGATTAATCTTGCTGGAAGAGACAGCTTATCAATCCACTTCAGTCTTTGGATCCCAACAGATTGTCGGATTGTTAGCCTGCAAAGTTGCATTAAAGGGTGGGGTGGCACTGAAAGGTAATACAAAAGTGCAAACTGATGAATTCCTCTCCAAAAAAAAGGTATTCTGTTATTAATTTGTAGAAAATATGTACAACGACCATGATATGATTAGTGAGCTCTTTCATTAGTTTGGCCCTTGACATCGAGTTAACATTTCTGAAAGCAAACAGAGTTTCTGCTTCTTCAGATTATGACAATAAGTTCGAGCAGGCCCTTTTAGGGCTGGGCTATAAAACGGTAACAATAATTATCTAAAGATTGATTTGCTTCAAGATTGATGTAAATAAAGTCAGGTAATGTCTGAATATAAAGCATGCTTATAAGATATAGGTTATATATATATATATATATATATATATATATATATATATATATATATATATATATATATATATATACACACACATACAATATAATATTAGTGTATACCACGCAAGCACGTACACATTATCAGCCAGTCATGTGGAAGGAAGGTGTGAAAAACTTGTGTTTTGGGAGTGCCCCTTTAAAGAAGTGGAGTACCCTTCCAATTATAAGTTTGACCGACATCGTAGCAAAAGACATCTTTTGTTTGATGGTGTCCCTAATTGTTTTATAGTTTACACCTGGAATATATCATGGTCTGGCCATTTAATTAGTTCCATTGATTTCACCTGAGCCTTATGACAGGCTATTTGAGTTCCTGTTTGTGTTCACTTTGTGTTCAAAGCCTCCAGTATAACCTTTCCTCTCCTTTCAGGAGCTTACTGTTTTTCTGACGAGTTTATTCTGTTAGTTTAAAGTTTTGAGTTTTTGGAATCTTTTTAGTTCTATGGGGGTTTAGTATTGTATCTGCGGTTGGGCCTACCAGAAGCTTCCTGACAGAATGACAGAACCTGGGGCACCTCTGTGGCTCATCAGGTTAAGGCGCAGACCCTAAAGGCTAATCCTCAATGCAGTGGCCTGGGTTCGATTCCGGCCCGGGCCCAGCACTGCATGTCTTCCCCTCTCTTTCTACCACCTTTCCTGTCCATCCACTGTCATGTCTAAAATAAAGCAAAATGCCTCCCCCAAATATTTTTTATAGAATGACAGAACCGGCCTTTGGGAGTTTAAGTGTTGTCCCAGCAGACACCGCAAAACCGGAGAAGTTCCATGGACAGAAGAGAAGGGGTCGGGACTTCCTTGATTTGTGTTGTTGGGCGTTTAGGCATTACCCAGCCTACTTTTCATCGGAATTTCTGAAAGTGGACTTTCTGATCTCCTGGCGCACTGGCAGGGGCGTGGGGGATCGTGCAACGGCAGTGTGACCACTCTCGTGTTCTAGCCCGATGCTTTTAAAGACGGAGCTTACTGTGGAGGCACACCCAATTCCCACTCTAGAGTCGGTTCCAGCCCCAAAGGAAAGCAGCGCTTCAACCCCAGTCCCACCAAAGGAAAACACAGCTTCAACCCCAGTCCCACCAAAGGGCTAGCCTGTGCTTCAGCTCCTGTGTCCACTCCATCCACTAATGAGGAACGTCAGGACTGGTACGGCAGGAACCCAGAGGGATGTCAGAGGTTTGTTCTCCTGTGCCTTCGGGAGTTCAAGTGTCGCCCCGCTAACTACAGGACAGAACGTATTCAAATTGTCTACGTCCTGAGGTGGCTTGGTTACAGTGCCTTGACCTGGGGAATCTTCACAGTTCATCCAGGAGCTGAGGAGTGAATATGAACTTTGTCAATCAAGCGCTATCTACTGAGTCTGTTCCAGCACCCTGTCACCCCAGAGCCATCTCCTGATTCTGTCCCAGTGCCCGCTGTAGTTCAGGAGTGTCCCAGTGCCCGCTGTAGTTCAGGAGTCTGTCCCAGTGCCCGCTGTAGCTTCAGAGCCCACTCTCACTGCAGAGCCGGTTCCAGAGCCCACTCTCACTACAGAGCCCGTTCCAGAGCCCACTCTCACTACAGAGCCCGTTCCAGAGCCCACTCTCACTACAGAGCCGGTTCCAGAGCCCGCGCCTCGGTTCCGGATCCTTCCAGGGGGTGAGCCCTGGCACCGGTCCCGGATCTTTCAAGGTGGGGGGGCGGTCCTGGACCTGTCAAGGTGGGGGGCGGTCCCAGACCTGTCACGATCTCGAGAAGGCTTCGGCCAACAGATTGATATCAGAAATGTTTCACTCCCTAATATCGGTATCGCATCGATCCCCCCCAAATCCAGTACTGGTCAGGCTCTAAACAGTTTGACTAGAAACCTATGGGTGATAGCTTGCGCAAGTGTTTTTGTGTCAGAAGTCACTTGGGCAAAATGATCTTGCAGAATTCACAGTCAAAATACTTTTAGTTCGGCGCTGTAGCTCTGATGCAATATTCCATAAGCTATTTTCATTTGACTTACTTGCTTTTTCCTTGATTTGTTCCCAGTCACTGTCCTCTTGAAGAAGCTCAATAAGTCGGGAGCAGAGTTTCACATGGCCAACGTAATCCAGAAGCATAAGTATAATAGGTCCGGCATCCTTGCATGTTTTTGGATAAGAGATTACGTCACAAAACTGAAAATAATATGAATAACAAAATAAAGCATTATCGGCAACTGATCCATCCAAACTTTACTTTTAAGAGGTCATTTTGTATTGTGATTCAATGTTTCCATTCACAATGCACCAAAAGAAGAGATTATGTTATAACTATACATATCTGCCAACTTACCTGAACACAAGCTTTGGTCTGTGCATTAGGGCTATATGCCACTAGCGATCTTTGAATATCTTCCCTCAAAATGAAGTTATGGGGAGTGTTTCTAGGAATAGGTGGGTGAGGCTGACTACCGTGCCAACATTTGAAACAGGACAGGGCATCGCAGCCATTGTCCATTAAGTACTTAAGCACGGGCATGTACTTGATGCTAAGCATTACGGCGGACGGAAAAGTTGAGGGATCAGTTGAGATGCTGGCGTTGATATCTGCACCATATTGCACCAAAACAGTGACCATGTCCATGATGCCACTTTTCACCGCCACAAGCAATGCGTTGAATCTGTCCAGATTAGGGTTGGCTCCTGCTTCAAGAAGTATTTCAGCAGCTTCCAAGTTTCCATTGAAGACTGAAAAGTACAGGGAAGTGCGTCGCTGGTCCCTGTACATCTTGGCATGGTCGTCGGACAGCTGAGCATTCACGTCAAAGCCCGCCTTAATCAACATCTCCAGGATGGCGTTCCGGTTGTACTCTGCGGCGAAGTGAATGGGACTAATGCCACTCATTTGGACTCTAGATTTACTGGTGATGGGGATCAACAAAGACATAATGCTGTAAAAGAAAAAAATAATAGGACCTTGTCACAGGGAAACGAGTCAACCCGATCCAGAACCAAGAGCAAGGCAAGCGTTGAATCAAAGGAGGTGCCCACCGTGTATTTCCTCTCCGCGCAGCAACATGAATGGGCAACAGGCCGGTCTTGGTGCCTCGGTTTGCATCTGCTCTGAGGGACAGAAGTGTCTCCACTGTGGCCTCGTGGTTGTGCTTACAAGCTTCATACAACGGGGTGGCTCCATCCTCTGCTTGGCCATTCACATCAGCACCTAGGACACAACAACACCGTGTTAGAATAGGGCTACAATTATGGCATTTAAAACATAAGATTATCTGACACTGAATTTTCCAAAGACATTTGCCTTCAGAAATTTTTAAGATTTTAAAATTTGCTTCATGTTTTGTCTAATGTAGTTTCATTGGATACCCTTATTTTTTGCACATGCAATTTTAAATGTATGGTACGTTGGGCTCTATGCTTAAACATGGCTTACCTTTTTCAAACAAGAATTTCAAGACGTTTGTATTGCCGTTCTGGGCGGCTGTAAACAAAGGCCTTATCCCGTAAATGTTGGTTACATTCAATTTGGCTCCAGCATCACATAACATCTTGCAGATATGCAACTGTCCCATCATGGCAGTCTCATGAAGAGCAGTCATGCCCTGGCTGCAAGTTTGGTTTACTGAAGCGCCACCCTTCAGTAGGAGGAACACAATCCCTTCATTTGACTCTTCACAGGCTAGAAACAGAAGGTCCACCATGCAGAAATAGTAAGACCTGTGTTCTTGTAAGGTCTGTCTAGTTGGTGGTCCAATCATACTACCGTAAACAGTAAAAGATTCAGGGTTAGTTCCAGAAGGTATCCAATGCAGCTAGGGGTCAAACATTTTTGGAAATGTATTGACTAACCAATACAAAGACTACAGCCAACGGCCAACAAAATGTCCCCTGGTGGGATGGTGAAGTTTTCCAATGTAATGTACATTCTAAGCTTAATATGAAAGCTCACGGCCTTTGAAATCAAGCAAGTTTGGAAATGGATCACTTCTTCAACTGCATGTACACACATGCATATTACACTTGCCTTCAGTTTGACTAACAAGACTGTTGACAAATACAAAAACAAACACCTTTTATTGTACATCTTACATGAATGATTCCATATCTAGCAGTAAAGGACTGTCAAGCAGGGAATGCAATGATATCATTTTGGGGAACCTCCCTTTGTCTGCAGTTCGAAGGAGGGTTAGCCCGAACTAGACCACACCCAGTAAAACAGAACATCTGGCCTTTCTCACCAGGCTATATGCTGCTTTACCTTTGAACAGAGGGCTTTCTCTTTCCTTGTTTGTGAGGTTAGGATCTGCCCCAGCACGAAGAAGGTAATTCACACAGGACGTTTTTTGCATGGCAACAGCAAAGAGCAGCGGTGTCTGACCTTTTAAGGTTCGGTGGTTTATCGTGTGAGGGTGGGCTGGGAGAAGAAGAGAAGAAAAAAGAGAAAAGCTGACGGGTAGCAACGGGTGCACGTTGTCAATAGCAGCAGTCGTTGGGTGACTTTTCTGTGATCATTTGAAATAAGCTGTCTCAAAGTCTCAAAACAGCAAAGAGTATTAAAATTATAAAATTATATATAAACAAACAACCGTTTGTTACATGTTTTCTGCACCTGACTACATATAAAAAGTTGTGGACTTCTTGGTCTGACACACTTTGCCTAAGAAAATATAATATAATGGAAGAGTAAATGATAATAGTAATGATAAAAGCACTATATAAATAAAATGAATTATTATTATTATTACTACTATGATTGCTATTATTATTATGAAGAATCCAACTTTTCTGGTGTTTTTGCAAAACAGCTCACTTCATTTCGTCTCGGGAGCTTTTACAATTTGTCTGAATCTCACCTCTGAACAAGACATCAAGGCATTGCACTTGACCATAGTATGCTGCATCGTGAAGAGCAATCCACCCTACGTCATTTGGTCTGATTAAACTATTAGGATCGCTTTGAGCAATGTTCTGTAGAGCATCTACGTTTCCAGTCTTGATCAGGAAACTGACCCCACTGAAAGGTAGTAGAAGAGAGTGAGCATGGTAGAGAGTGCTATTTCTGAAATCATTTTCTTTTCGTTGAAACAGCATCTAGTAAAAGCCATAAAAGGAAATATGAAAGTCACAAGGGATTGATTGAGGAGCTCTTCTAGCTAATACTTTAATATCTTGGAAGGGGGAATTCAATGAAAGCAGGCTTTTTTCCCAATTGATCTCGTTTATTGCAAAAAAAAATTCCCTTCCTCCAATAATAGAAAAACATTTATTCTATACGTTAAAAACAGTAGCTACATATCCCTCTAAACTTGGGAGAAATGCATTATCTGTCTGTCAAAACAGGTAAAAGGCAGTGCACTTACATTTCAATACTTGCATCTGATGAAGATTTTGATTGGTTTGTCCTAAGGTTTGCTGAGGGGGGATTAGCAGACGCCAAGCTGTTCACCTGAGGTTGTGGACAATAATGTCTTTGGTGAAGACTCAGGGTTGGTTGTCTTTCCACAACTGGTGTTGGCCCTGATGGGTATGAATTATGGGGAACGTAGTTCTCTTCGAGGCTTCGCTCGATAGCCAGCTGCAGCAGCTCGGCTTCCGAGAGATTAGTGAAGGGGACATAGTCGTTGTCAAACCCCACCGCAGCACCTACTGGGCCAGGTATAGCCATACTGGCAACGGCCATGATTAAACCTGTGGTTGTGGGATGGGGGGAAATGCATTATGGAGCGAAGCCTTTCGGACCAATCGTACGTCAAGGCTGACATAGCCTAGCATGTTCTCTAGCTACTCACTCTACGTTGAATGGTGCACGACACACATGGCCAGCTGCTCATTTGTAAATATTTGTTCACTCGGTGGTAGCCCTGACTAAATCCTGACTAGATGTTGGATGCCCATGTATGACCTACAAGAAGCCCAAATTCTCCATGGGCTAGCCTTACTGACCCCTTTACAATTTAGCAGTTAAGTCTGGACACCATTCAGAGTGTTGGTGTCTACCCAAGGTTACCTTGGTTCATGGCAAAGCTCCTTGGTATTCTGCAATTAGGAAATACATTCTATAGTATAACATGTACAGTAGAACTTGTGATAGTGCAGTTGCTACACGATTAGTAAACTCAAAATGACTACGTTTTTGTGATGATCTGAAGAATGTAATCACTTCAATATTATTTTTATTTCTCATTATTTTCTTCCCTCAAGTATTCTTGCAATGTATTTCTTGATCGCTCACATTATATAATTCAGAATAGTTGTAACATATTATGACTACAGTACTGGTGTTCTTCCTTCTCTAAAGGACCATTTTGACTTGTTGTGTCTGCCGTGCTAAACCTACAAGACATGCTTGTGAGAGTGTCAGGTGACAAATGGTTCGCTCCGTTTATTAATGGACTGGGGCTTTTTAAGTTGAGGATTTGATTTGTTATTGGTTTTCCGTGAGCCTCTTGTCAGTAACTGTTACTTGATTTCGTTTTAGAACATTAGGATGTAACTAACTCTTCATGTTTTGTTCCGGATCTTTGGTGGCAAGTTTCTCTTTCAGAGGCAATGTTATGTTATTCTATCCCCTTCCTTTCAAATGGTGCGTCACAGACGTATCTAAATTGACGACGGAGATATAAGCGGTGGCACAGCTTTTGGAGATGAATTCATTGGATGGGTTTTGGCACAACAGATGACTGAAATGAATACCCAGAATAGGTGGGAGATATAAACGCTCAGAACTGCATTGTTTGTTTGCTTTGATGTGAATAGTGCTAACTTACAGTTTGGCTATTCAACAAATCCTTAGGTCAAGGCTAGAAAATGGTCAAATGAGAAAACATAAATGTTTTTACATATTGTAACGTTCTCATAATGTAATTACACTTTATTTTAACTTCCAGGAGCTGTTCTCATAACTGTACACACCAGTCTGTGGTGTGCATCAAACTCTAAACCCTTTGCTTTTACCCCTAATCAACAGAGGGTGTGTCATGAATAAGGTGTATAGCCTACCCTGTTGAGTGCACTTATTTAGATAATTTGGGTAAATGTAAACATAATAATCCTCTACTGTCGTATTGAACCACTGTAAGCACTAGTGATTTTAGTTTTCATTTCTGGAATGTTCTTTCTTAGACATTCAAGGGTCTCAACGAGACTAAAAAACAAAAGAAAAAAGAAAAAAAACGTATTGAACAGTTATAACTGTACTACAATTACTGTTCATTTGTGTGTGCTTTGCCAGGTCAAATGAGGTATTAGACATGTATTATTAAAATCGATATACACTCTGTTTGATTATAAGAACTATTACCCTTGAATGCCCCAAAAGGTTATCTTGCAAGCCTACCTGTAAACCTGCTAAACTGCCAGATACCTGTTGTCCCCTGAAATCCGTGAGCTTAGTCTCACTGTCCTTTCCCCTTTGACGCCTGGCTTTAAATGACGTAGACAAGCAGTTTAATCGAATATGACATATTCCGACCAGCTCAATTACACCCTATGACCAGCTCAGTCCGAATAGCCACTGAACTAGCTCACTATTGTAAGATCAAACCTGCCCTACTTTTGCCATGGCACCTAGGATGCTGACATGAGTCTTACGGATAGGAGTGAAGCTGATGTCAATCTACCCTCTGCAACATGTGCTCCTTCATTTGTAGGGCTTTCGCTGAGAGGTAATCACAGAGCTTTTTGCCAGAGATTTACGCATATACACATTTTGTGGCTAAAAAGGTCAAGGTTACTTTCAAAGTGGTTTAAGTGACTTCAGTTGACTTTGTTTAAAATACGTCCAAAAACATCATGGCCCACTATTTTGATCAGCATGAAAAAAGCACAGACTATGTAGTGCAGCTTATTATTTAAAAGGTTCAAAAGTGCAGTCTTTTAAATTCATCTCTGTAGTATGGTGACATAAATAATGACCTCTTCAACTGTAAAATTGTATTTTTTAAACATAAAAGTTGTTTCCCATTCTTTTTAGAAACAGGACAGATTTACTACAAACCTGACTTTTCCTTATACCAGCTTTAGATCACAGCTTACAGCACCTGGAATATGAACAGAGCTGAATCTGCTTCCTCTGGAATTGGAATGCCAACTTCTTGTGTTATAGGGCCCTCACCTGGTCAAAGTGAAGGATCACACACGTTTCCATATCTTCTTCATTCAAATTTGGTTCCAAACAAAAAAGATGCACAAAGGAGACATTTTTTCCCAAAGCACACTTAAGTTACCTATGCCTGCTATAGTGTCAAAATGTAATAGACCCCCAGGTTTTTTTCATAGTAAATTAAGGCAATAATATAATAAAAATTCCAGGGATGCAGATTTGTCGCCCAGTAAATAGCTTACGACCAATACAGACCCTACTCAAGGTTAGTGTGTAGTTGCGTTTGAAGCGTTCGGGCTTTAGGCATTGACAGTACATTTGAGGGTTTACGCCCCTTTCTGTCTTTGCGCTCTGCAAAACAAACGATGGTCCAACATGTTCAGTCTACATCCACTGGGTGGCGATAAAGTAAAGTAAAAATGGGTATCGATCTCTTTGACCTCTGTCTGAGCTTTAAGATCTGATTGTTTTCTTTACCTTAACAGCAGCGAAAACCACAGAGCCCAGACACTGCAGAGTCGCATTAACTATCTAGCTACATATTAACAGCAACAGCAGGTTAACTATAGAAATGAATCATATTTTTGTTTTCAGATGAAGTGTTGACAGCCTATTTCCAGAAGGCTCAACGGGGAGCTTTGATGCCTCAGTAACCACATCCGCTCTCCGAATAAAACATAGGAGGGAAACGGTATTAACCTATGTGAAGTCCCTACTCTATTCCTGCATGCTTTGAAGGGAAACTTAACCCCACAAAAAAATATAAATAAATCTTCCCTACTCTGCAACTCTGCATACTCTCGGTATAAACTACGCTCTGAGCTTAGCTTACCTTTGTCCCTTAGTCCTGAGATGAATCCCCTTACATTTTTCGACAAGATGTTCTTTACACTTGCGCCCATATTGGATCCTCCCTTTTTGGCCACAGCCACTGGCTTTTTCTTACAGCTATATCTGACACAGCTTTTGTGGTCTGGCTTAAGTCTTTGCCGCATATCCCAATTTCCACAAGTAGTTTTTGTCAATCCTCGACATCCAATTTTCACAGGACACACCTTTGATCTTGCTGCTTTGACGCAGCAGCTAACTCGATATACCAAAGTTTCTTTGTTTCGCATGCTATCGCTTCTTCCCATGAGACGGTTAGCTCTACAAAGTACAGTTTGCTGTGTGTTGGACCAGAGTTATACGGTTTTGAGATGGTTGTTGGAATCTCCTATGGGACTCCATTGTGGCCCGAAATCTGCTAGCATTCTGCAATCTAGAGTTTACCTCAGCTTCCCTGAGCTTTGCGTTGGGTTATATATCTTCCTTTCCTGAACTCCCTCCCTGACAACGCTGACGTGGTGGGTATCTCCCTCCGGTCCGATGGCCAGGGCATTAACTCTTGTCCACTTATGCTCTATTGCTGCTGTCAAGTTCCTGGTTGTGGCACCAGTTATATCTTCCTTGAGTCAAGCTAGTCTTGCACCCAAACAATATGTGTCTGGGATTAATTTTACAACATAGGTTGCCCTAACAAAAAAAGCTAGTTCTTGTGGATTCCATTGATCCTTACAGTTGCATAATTCTTCTTTCACAACCAAAATGGTTTATGGATTTTCTTGTTTTTTATTTTAATTTGAGCCCATTTAACGTTATTATTAGGTGTAGACCTACTTGGTAGTCTTTTACACGGATGCGTTGTTGTCAATATTATCATATGGTCCATATATGGTCGAATGGGTGGAAGGTGTAACCCTAACCCTTAACTTTAGCCCATCAAGGGCCTAACAACCCATTTCATGCTTTGATTATCACTTCCATGGTCATTGTAAAAGCCAACTCACCCTTGAACCCCAGAAAACAAAGTCCACAAAAGAGAAAGTTGCATGTTTCCCCTCTGCATCAAACAAGATAATCAAATATGTTTAGTGCAACGTGTTCCATCGACCAGGAACGAGTAGTGTGCCACTCATGGCCAATACATGATATCCCAAACAATGGCAATGTTGGAAAACAAAAGACAGCTTCTTGCAGTTTCGACTAATTCAAGCACAGCACATACAACAAGCAATTCACAGAGTTAATTAGGTTAGTTATGGGTTATTTTTCCTTTGAAAAAATAGGCAGTTATTAATTCCACTGCAAGCCAGATAGAATGGCCCCTCATAGTTTCCAAAATAGATCACAGTAAATGCCACCCCTTCAAACAAAAAGAAAGCAGTGGACTTTAATGTAGCAAGTACGGCCAGCCATAGACAGCTGCAGGCCAAGTATCGACTCTGCTCTTGCATTAAGTTACAAAGTGGTGGGTGCAGCACGGTTGACCTTGCGTTTGACCTCGGACTCATGGTAACGCCCCAATTTGTGATGTATAACAAAAACAACGTTGCGTACCTAGCGTTTGCCAAGGGTCTGCATTATTTCTTTATTTTACAAATACTGGGCTGACTGAGTGAGACTTCTTCACACTTCTTCAGTGCCCTGGCAGGTAATGATAAATAAAATAAAACAACAAAGAAAGAAAAGAAAACGTTGAAAAAACAAATAATACATGTGTTACAATCCAACACACAATTTGCAGTCCAGTCCGCACAAACCCACACAGTCGGTCCTCTGCAGAGGGGCCCAGCGCATTATGAATATTGTATGCTAAGCTATGTTATTGTTGGAGGAGTCCCCTTTGAGTTTTAGGCTGCTCCAGAGTAGTGGCGGCAGGCAACAGCAGTGAAGAAGTGGAGGACAAGGCTGGATATTATTGGTTGCCCTGGGCCACTTTGGCCCCCAGCTTTGGTGGAGGTCATATCAACTATTCATAAGTCAATCTTAGTCAAGCTTAGCTATCGTTAGACAACCCTACATCATGCTAAATAAAATGTAGTTTGACTGGATAACAATACACACATGACACATTGATGTACAGGCTTATAGGCCTACAGGGTTTGCCACAAATGTAAGCCAATTTCTCATTTTCTGAAGAATTTTGTATTTTTAAACAGCTGTACAGTGTACAAAACAAATGCTTAGAACCTTTTACACTCCTTTTGCCTGAATTCAAGATATGTTTCTACAGTTTTATTTAGGGTAGTATGGCTATCTCTTACCTAAAGTCTTTGTGTGCAAATATTGCAAAATAACATGCTCTAAATGTCTCTTATTGAGGCTTTTGACAGTGTATTAATTCATTAGTAAGTATTAATGCTCTTTGTTGTATCTAACCATATTTTTGTGTTATTAGAATTGGTATTACAGATGCGTTTACTGGCAACAACAAAAAAAACAAACAAAACAATATATATTGAAAAAAATGCTTTAGTTGCAGTTTGAAATCCAGAGTAATTTCAGACTTCCGACTTAGGATACTGCATCATTTCTTTGACACTTTTACCTTGGTAAATGGTAAATAAAATGATGAATTATTAAGATTGCTATTTAACCCTCATCATACCAAAGTACTTAGCATACAAGGACTACCGACAGGGGTCCCTTGGGACCCCAAGACTAAACTACTTTAAGAAACAACCATCATAGCAAAATTGTAACTTATTTTTTCTCAAAAGTTAGTTGTGTAATTCCTTTAATCTAAAAAATTGTTTTATCTAATCTAATTGTTCTATCTATCAAAACTGCATAGGCAAAATGTGGTTATTTTGACTGGGGTCCCCTGGGGCTGGGACCCCAAACATTAGTATTTTTAAAAAGCACACTCAAAAAAAGAGAAAACAATGAAATGACAATGAAAAAGTACAGGCCTGTTGGTCATGATAAACATATTTGACTTTAACCATGTTATGGTTATTCACAATAGCAATTCATCATTGCTAAGTTTTAAATGTGCATACGATTGTTGAATGTTTTTAAAGTATGCTTGCTGACGCTAGAATGGTTATTTTTTCTGCTGATGACGAAGGAGCTAGTTAGACTTCAGCTTCGTTCATTCAGCCTGAAAAGGAAGCGCCGCTTCAGAATGGCGTTGCCATGGAAACCCGTTTAGTTGCTGCAGTGCGTTTGCGTGGTGTGAGTGTGCGTGGTTTATGTTAAAAAATACTGTGTCGACGAAGAACAATTTTCAAGACAGCTACAGCTGAAATTAACGCGTTTGCCGTTATTGGCCTATTTACCAGCAAGCTACCTCGACCAACATTATGAACACGGACAGTTAAGGTTTCGTGTTCTTGGCAGTGGACGTGTATTTAAAGACAACCTTTTACTGAGTGCCAATCTTTGCTGAGGATAACCAACTCAAACGTAAACGTTAGCTAATGTTAGCCAACGTTAACAGCCTGGCAACCTAAAGCCTTGACTTAGTAAAGGCAAGCTTACTGGAGATGGCTGGCATGGCAGTACCTGCAACTTCGGACTGAGGCTTTGCATGCTAAATGCAATTTGACCTGTAGATGCGTATTTCCCCATCGCCCAAACCCGAAAATTATAATTATTATAACAACAAAGACTCAGCAAACGCTGTCACTTAGCTAACGCTATAATAACAGGTCAGAACTAAATATATATAATTGTTGTTAAAGTAGCTAGCTAATGCCTGAGTTATATGAAGAAATGGACAGAAATTAGTGGCACTCATGTCAATAATGCAGTCCCTTTTGATACTAAAATCTCGATCTGCTTAAAGCACGTGACTGCTACTTAGAAACATGTTTGTTAAATGATTTGTAGCTTATGCTTACAAAAATGAAACCAGTTAACTTGTAGCATTTAAGACTGCAGCATCTAAAGAACGCTACCTCAGGTAACATTATTAGTAAACGGTTTATGCGACTGCGACTTTTCCAGGTTGTTACAGTGTAGCAAACGTTACATTAAAAAGCGTCTCGTGGGTGGAACGAACATTCCCCGAATTCTAAAATTCATTCATTCACAGTGTGGACCGATGGCTGGAACTGGGCTTTGACTTATGCGACAGCATTTTCAGTAAGGAGACAGATGTTCGTCAGCAAAATGACTTTAAACCAGTCCAGTCTATTTGGACAGGTTGACGATCTTCAAGACTTGGCTTTCATCGAAAGACCTATACGACGGAGTCTGAAGGTATTGCGGGTTGTTTAATAATTTGTGTTAAGGAATTTTAACAATTGCATATCAACACAACAAGTACGAATTCTCTAGAGGGTCTGAGAAAGTATGGTATTAGAGTTGCTCTATAAGCATTGCTATGTTGATTAAGACTGCATACGTATGCCAATAAAGCCGCTATATTTGTTTTATCGCAGTCATTTAGACGATGGACCACTATATTAAAGATACCTACTCACTTTTAAACACTCAAAATGTCATTTTTATCGATAGATGCCCCGAATAGTACACTAACGTTACTTCATATTTTGACTGTCATTTCGAATGAAGGCATACTAAAGTGTGACGTTACGACTGAACTATTGAACTGCACTGAAATAATTATTGTTTATGTACTCATACTGTTAACGTTGTTTAGGATTTTTAATAGCCCATTTGACTGATCGGACGCAGCCGTTACTCAGTACTTGCAACCTCAGACGACTGTGTAACGGGGTTACCCACACGTTTTTACATTTCAGAGTGACGCAGTTTCTGTCAGCTTTCTGCATCATACCCCGCCCCCCCCCCCCCCCCCCCCCCCCCCCCTTCTTAATAGGTAGATTTTGGTCATATAGTTACATAACAGGAGATTTGTATATCATCAGTTTTTGTACATATTGTACAAATAAAGATATATCTGAGGGGGTTGTGGTTTTCTTAGCGATTTTGTTTTGTTTTGATGAGGAACCATTGCTCGGCATTTTGGATGAGGAGAGAACCCTCCACGTAAGACACTACGCACACCCACTTTCCCTGGCTCCCACTTGATTCTCCCACGCTCAAAAGGGAGGGGGAAGAGATGCAGGCAGGCAGGCAGGCAGGCAGGCAGTCGTGTTTCACTGCAGCCCCCTCACTTATTCGGCTGAGTCATTTCATAGTTGTATTGAATATTGTCCGGTCCCCAGCTCACCTCCATCCACACTCAGTCCTCTTCTAATTCACCTGATTGCCCTCACCCCAGGTTGGGTGGGTGAAGTTTTTATATTGTATACTGTTTGTCAAATTAGGGCTGCGTTTCTACTAGCAAAAGTAGCCAGCAGTCGCAAACTAAACTTTCAGCTTTTCCCGTTTGTTTCCTTACAAATGTTTTATTTTATGCATTTTTCCCGGTTTCTCCCTTTTTAGACTGCTGAAGAGATTGACAAACTCACAGTGGATGAAGATTTAAATGACATAGAGAGGGGTGTCTACCTCCTCAGGTAGGTGCATTACTCCCTTACTGATTTAAAAGTCAATGAACCCCAAGTGACTAACATGGACTTACTCCCATTTCTTGCAGTTGACACTTCTTAATCTTTTGGGGTAGTTTGATGGTGTAAGCACTTGTTGAGTTATATTTGTTCCCAAAAAAGAAAAGGGAAGCCATGAGCTGACTGAAGAGAGAATGCTTGCATCCCTTCATTGGGAGTGTCTCTGTTTGGACACAAGGAGGCCCCTTTCATCCCACCAACTCCTCACCATGCAAACATTGGACGCGGTTCCAAAATTATGAGCGCACCTCGAGTAACCAAAGACTTTCATTCCAGCCATTAGGCATCGGTTAAGAAGTTTAACCACTTGGGCATGGCACCTGGATTTGGTCAGAACATTAACCCCAAGGCTGAATCTTAAGCTTGGTTTAACTACGTGGGTAGAGCTTATTGACACTGTTGTCTAGAGCCGGACTTACCGATGGAGCGACACAGAGTCTTGTCTTATCTACCTTTCTGTGAAAAGATGTCCAATCTAGTTGGAATAGGTCAATGGTTCTCAGAAATATGGCGACAGAGTTGTGCATACCATGTCCTGCCTGGTCAACAGGCTTCCATTAAAAGGACACTGCTGTGCCGGACAAATGCAATCAGCCCTAGTAGAAGTTGTACAGTGTGTACAGTAACCCTTCTGGCCTTTGATGAGATAGAGCATCCAGGTCCTGACGGCCTCCTTTGCTTAGAGAAACATCTACAGCAATGGGTTGAATTAAACTGATCCACTATGGTCAGCCGTTTCTGATGATTTAGGCCCAGGCCTTTTGAAACTGGCTGCTGATATTATTGCCATAATTAGAAGGGGGGGGGGGGCTACTATTCCTAACAACTATCGACATTCTGTTCCCGCCAAACTCCTTGAATCACTTGTAAGTGAGTAGTTGAATGAGTTTTTATATTATTATAATGTCCTGAGCAAGTGGTAGTATCAACTTATAAGTACCTGGGGTTTCACTTAGGGGAGATATTCTGTTCACGAATACTGCTACGACTCTTCCTCAGAATCAGGATCAGCATACTAGATACTATCTACCATGCTGATTTGTGATCTGTAACTAATTCGAAGTCTCTTACTCACCACCATACTTTGTATGAATTAGCAGGATTGTCTTCATTATCAGCAAGGAGTCAGATTCATTGATCCTTGTTTGTATACAAGGCTTTTCTAGGTCAGCTGTCGATGTATTTGAGCACTGTCTTTACTTTTAGTACTTGTGGTCCCTACCATTTGAGATCCCTAAACTGTGTTACTGGAGTTCTCTCTCCCAACATAAGAACTGAGGGAGGAAAATGTGCTTTCAGCTATGAGGCTCAATTCTCTTGGAATACTTTGCAAAATGGTTTGAAAGTTGACAAAATTGGGATTATTCTAATATATGTATTTATTTTGTCTTATTTTGAATATTGTCTATGCTGCTTTCCCTGGCCAGGTCTAATTTGAAAAAGAGATATTAATCTCAATGTGACTTTGTCTTGTTAAATAAAGGATGAATGAAAAAAATGTAAAATAAACGCTCTTCCGACCTCTTCTCAGATTTGAGAGACCACTGCTGAATGGAGTCTTGTCCCAGCCCATGAGTTGGGCCCAAACCTGGACAGAGGGTACATCAAAGTTTCAGTCTGTAGTGTCTTAAACCTTTACATCATCGATTACAAAATGTTTGTAACCTACACCACCACCCATGGCCAAAACCCCCTCAATCTCTGGGTCCAAAAGGGACAAACACAATCATTGAGTAGAGGCAATGGTTCAGCCATAGAGATTGAACACAGTAACCAGTGCCTGCCTGGTGTAACCCGTGCCTGCCTGGTAGTGCCAGTGCCTGCCTGGTATAACCAGTACCTACCTGGTATAACCAGTGCCTGCCTGGTATAACCAGTACCTACCTGGTATAACCAGTACCTACCTGGTATAACCAGTACCTACCTGGTATAACCAGTGCCTGCCTGTTAGTGCCAGTGCCTGCCTGGTATAAACAGTACCTACCTGGTATAACCAGTACCTACCTGGTATAACCAGTGCCTGCCTGGTAGTGCCAGTGCCTGCCTGGTATAACCAGTACCTACCTGGTATTACTAGTGCCTGCTTCCCCCCAAAATCCCCATTGGTCTTTTATCTGCTTCTATCTTGATTGACAGAAGTCAAACCTCTCAACTAACGTGCGTCCAATCATGATGTGTTTTATTGGTCCATTTTTTATTTTCACCACCAACCTTCAACAGACACATTTACTTAAGATTACTCATTGAGTTGAGGGAGGAATGAGGAAGTTCATTTAGCACACAATAATTGGCACACAATTTTATCTAATAATAAAAATGAAGTCCCCCCCCCCCCCCCAAAATGTCAGGACAAACTAGAAAGAACAGCAATTTTTTTCCGTGTAAGCCAAACGATTGCAGATTGCTCTAGTACAGAGGTGCTGCAAGTCCCATTACCGCCCAAATTCGCGGTTCAGATCAGTCTGTGCTCTTGACGTCTCAATATTTAATATTCATTTGATCTGCCACTGCGTACGATCTCCTGTGCAACTGTGACAAATTGCTTTAGGGCACAAGGAAGTGCGTCACTATATCAGGAAGAGATTTATTTTGGCGGCTTGTGCGAATGCACAATGCATACAAATACGTCTTCTTTGCGAGTTATGGGAAATAATTACACCCAGCAAACGACAGGGGGCGCCAAAATCACCAACTACAGAAAGTTACGAATAGTAGCTTTAACAAACTTTTGTTGGTATCTGCTAGAGAATGAAGCTAAACTACCTGCTACTGCCAGACAGTACCTGCCCAGCCACACTCAGCCCAATGAAACATGTTTCTCCTAGGAGCTGAGTGTCTCTTGGCAACAAGACTACCAAGCCCCCGCTAGTGTCTGTTTAGTAGGTGAAGGTTAAATATCAGGCCAGATTGTTATCTGTGTTGCCACAACCCTACGCTTACAGCTTCACAGACCCTTCAATAAACCAACCCACTACCCACAACTACAGATAGGGCCTTAACACCAGCCAATGACTGGTAAAGCGTGCCTTTCCATTGTGGTACTGATGTCCTCTAATATAATATATTATATATTTTTGTTGGTTTCTTTTTTCAGCTGTGCATCATCCCTCAAAATAAAACCAATACAATTTTTGAAATACTGGTCATCTGCTGTTCTAAGCTCATATCCACTTCCATTTCTTAAAATCTGCTTTGTTATGACACTGTGTTTCTCTTGTTGAAAATATATTTTCCCAAAATTGTGTGTAACTAAACCATTTGGTAAAAAAATGTATAGCCTCAACTTACATTAGTAATTTATAAAACATATTTTACAACAATTCCTCATTCAGTACTTTTGATTATTCAGTCTATTAGCAGTTCCAAAAAGTAACTCATTTAAGTAGACTCATTTGTCTGATTTCAGCACACTTAATCAATTTAGCTAGCAATCTGATCCTAAAGGCCAACCCTTGAAGCAGTTCTGAAAGAAAGAGCGGGTCATAATTTCTCCAATGACGCTGTTAAAGAATAATCAGTTTCTGAAAAACTTGTTTGGTTTATTGCTGCTAATTATGACCTAACCTGTAATCCAGTCTAAGGGAGAGATTACTTTTTCACTTTTTTAGTTGTTGCATAACTTTCAGTAAAGTATAACAAAAATGGTGTTATTTGTTCACACAAGGTCCGTTTCATTTTTCATCAAGCTTTCCATATTGAGGTTGAAGATCTATAGCAATCAATGTGAAAAATGTGCATAAAAACAGGTACCGTTTTCATTCAGGCTTATAGTTGTGTTTTAACACCGCAACTGTTATTTTCAACTATAGCCCACATTTTGATTTCCATTTGCATACGATTATTTACCTGTCAGTTCACCATGTGATTTCTATTATTTACCTGTCAGTTCACCATGTGATTTCTATTATTTACCTGTCAGTTTACCATGTGATTTCTATTATTTACCTGTCAGTTCACCATGTGATTTCTATTATTTACCTGTCAGTTCACCATGTGATTTCTATTATTTACCTGTCAGTTCACCATGTGATTTCTTGTCTGTTGTAATGTCAAAGGCTCCATCCAAGCGTATTGTAGGAAAACCAGCCGTTTCGGGCTCACTACAAATTGGTGTATAGCAATTTAGTCTCATGTCAGTGGGTGACCGGGCAAAAGGGTTTATTTCCAGCACGATAAGTGCCGTTGCCTATAGTTTGAACACATTAGCTGTCCATTCAGCACACCATCAAGTTGTGTGACAACAGAAACCAAAAGACAATCGAATTGATCCTTTTTTTTATTATCCCGAATTTTAACCTACTTTAAAAGTGAATTGTCTTCTCTTTGAGCTAATTAAAGAGTGGGATGACACTTCAGGTCCCTTGGGACGCAAACTAGATGTCTCAGAACAATGTAATTTCCGCTGTTGGCTTTCACAAACACAAGAAAAGTGCATGAACTTGCAGTGTCTGTTGAAGATTTATTTTAGGGCTTGGGGATATGGGCCAAAATAAACGATCACAATCAAAATTCTGATATTAGTCGATATCAACAATGATCTAGATACTGTATCTACGTTTAATCCATTCATTGGTGAGGTTTTTAGGTTGTTTTTTGATCCTGCATAAAAAATGTCATATGTGGGGAATAAATGTTCCTTTTAACGATGTCGTGGCCTTTTCAACAGTTTTTTGGGCAGTCTTCATCTCTGCTGCTGTTCACGTCTCTACCAGAACACACATTCCATAATAAGTACAATTTAAGGTTGATTATTCCGTTTTTTTTTTGGTATAGGAACATTTCCTGCACGTGAAAAGGCATGTGTTTGAAAAAAGGAACAGGCTAAAAATGTCTGCAATGTGTTATGAAGCAACTCTGTTTTCTTACATGCATGCAGTCTGCAGTCCCAGGAACATTTTAGCAGACACAACTGTCTCATCCCTCGTATTTTCCCTGGATAACTAGTGTTTTACAAGTTCACTTTGGCACAGTTGGTGGTAGATTTGCCTTTATCAGTAAATATTTTGAAGACGGCATTACTGACAGTCATTCCTGAAGTATAAATGGCTAAACAAAAGGTATTTTTTTTCGCAGTGTTGTTGTCTGCGTTATTGAATAGGCTACTCTGTTAAGTTGTGACCAGCAACCTGTTTTTATAGTTTGAGCAAAGACGTTTAGGGTTAGGGTCTAATATATGTGGGTGTTCTAATGTCCATTCACGCTAGCATCAAGAAGCCCTAATGTTCTGGGAAAAGCTTTTTCCTGCTCATTTGTTTCGAGCATATCTAACTAATTAATAAGGGTTATGGAATCCATGTCACTCCCTTGTTATGTTAGGGTTAAATAACTTTTCCAAATTCATTTTACATTTTAGAAATAAGGTTTGATTACTTCCCTGATGTTCCCAATGTTACTTATTTAAAATCTGAATCAAAATAAGTTGACTTTTTGAATGCAATCAGAACAGTGGGTTCTGCATTTGTATTCATCACAGTCCCTGTAGCAACAACAACAACATTTTTATAGCGCTACTTTTTAGGCAATCCGAATAAAGGACATAACATTTTCCTATACCAGGATTTTTAGGTCAGAAGTTGGCGATTGGTGGGCTCCGGTCTGGGTCCAGACCCAGCGACGGTTCTATTTGGACCAAGGGGGAAAGTGTGCTCGTGCGTCTGTTTGGCGTTTCCATGGACCAGCGAGAGTCCGTTAAGGGGCTGGGTCAACTTCAACCGTTTAGGGAAACAAATTAAGAAAATAAAATATTTTCTGTGTTTTTGAGAATCAATACAGAATACAGGACAGAATATCGCGATACACAACATACATATCAATGTTTTCTTAGATCTCTAGTCATTTGTATTGTTAGAGAGAGAGAGAGAGAGAGAGAGAGAGAGAGAGAGAGAGAGAGAGAGAGAGAGAGAGAGAGAGAGAGAGAGAGAGTCAATAGCAGGTTACAGATCTGACTCAGTCCCCTGCTTTGAAAGGGGAACTTCACTGTGGAAGCTATAATCAGTGAACATGTGTTTTCTATGGAATATGAAAATAACCTTTCTCTGCTTTGTCCTGTTTAATTTAGCCTATTGTTAAATATCAGCTATCATGATGTTAGCTCCTAATTTATACATTAGCATATCTTCGTGTTAAAGTGTTAATAGAGTTAATAGATCATGTGTTTCCCAAAATAAGATTTTGGTTTTGATATATTTACATTGTCAGAAAAAGGTTAATTGAAAACCATATTATGCGTTCCACTTGCACAAGGCCTGTTTTTGTAAAGTTGGCGACAATCTTATTTACGATGGTACCCCAGCTCTGTTGCTAGTCTCCCTTGGTGAGTAAACAATGGGTGGAATGCAATTGAATCCAGCAGGGTAATATTGGTCAGAGTCCATGGCCGTGTTTACCTCTGCAGAGGAGCTGTGTACCCTCGGGCAGCTCCTGTTTTGTTTGTGTCTGGCACTCTTTATCCTGCTGGTGTCACGCCAGGCCAGAAAAGGTAAGTCACGACCCAAACGCGGACCAAAACAAAACCGAACAGAGAGTATCAAAAAGAACACGGAACACAGGTTTGCTTGGTAAGCAAGAATAGCTCTTTATATCTACCACAGGGCGTAACAAAGGTAATGTCTGACAACAGACTGGAACAAAGGCAGGGCTATATAAAGGGACAAAGAAACCCAAAGAGGCCAATGAAAACAAACTAACACAGGTGACAACAATGAAGCAATCAGGGACAGAGAGGTGCTGTTGCCCACGGGAGCTGTCCCTGGTGCTGAACTGCCCTCAGGACGTCGTAGGGAGATCCCGACCCTGACAGCTGGAGGATTAGCTGATGCTGAAGCTTGAAAGGTAGAGTCAGGCGTTTAATGTCCCTACGTAAGCTTTTAATAAAGAAAGGAGTTGACCAACTTTTATTTTCTCCAGCTTGCGTCAAGCAGTCTGCGTGGCTGACGTCAAGGGCAGCCAAGTGAAAGGAGTGTGTCCTCCTCATGGCCATTAGGATGATGCTGTACTGCTTATGTTAGTGTTGTCTTGCTACACTGGTCGTGGAGAAAAAATGCGATAGCAGTTCATAGCCGTTTCTTTTTTGTGTGTCAGTGTTTTTGCGTGTTGACTGGCCATCACGTATGGTTCAGTCTTACATCCAACGCACAAGTGTGTATCATCTAACCACTTTTGTTGTCGACTGGCTTCATTGACAAAGCACTCCGTGTCACATACTAAGTGTGCGTTGAAAAGGGACACATCTAATGAGCTTTATCAGTGGTAGGCATAGGAGAAATGGTCCTTTTCTCATTGCCAATTCCAGCCAGATTGGGATTTTACGACAGACACTCGCAAATTATTTTTGACTTAACGTATTCCATCCATGCAGGTTTTTACAAAAGCCCCTCTAGTGCACTGTTATGTAAATTACAATTTGACTTCAGTCATGCTGAAGATCGAGAGCTATCTAATAGCCAGAGAAATAACAACCATGCCCCCCCCCCCCCCCCCCCCCCCCCCGCCCTTTTTAAACCATTTAACACTTCTAGCTCCATTAAACATGGATGTCCTAAATGTTGGCCTGGAACTTAGGCATTTGTGAAAGACCATCTGAGGTTATGTCACTGCAGGAGACTTTGTGGCAAACAAATGAGTTACTCCTCCTAAAGTGCCAGGTTCCTTTGAGTTTTCCCCGCCTGGTTTGTGCAAAGCACTTCTATCATTTGTGCACGTGTCACCACACCACTGGAATTTTGGCCTGAATTAATTTGAAGTTGCCGTTTTAAAGGGAGGTTGAAAGGTGTGGAAAATAATTATACAAAATATCCATCCACTTTCTGAACCTCATGTGATGATTGTGAAATGGATTACTTCAGCTTCTCACTCATTCCACTTTACTGGCTACAATAACAGTTAAGGAGTGAAAATTCCCACAGGACACTTGACAGTGTCCAAGCTCGACGTACCCCATTAGTCCGTGTAACCATAGTCCTCAGCGTGCGTCGTTCATTCGGCGCTCATGCCTAATTACAAATGCACAGTTGTGTCTCTTTTTACTTTCTGAAGGGCTTCCAGGTGTACAGTTCTACGGACTCCAGAGCATTGAAATGGAGATCAAAGGCTTAACCTGAAGCCACCCGCCTCAGGTTACCCCGCTCCTCTCATCAAGTGCCCGTTAATTGATGAAGTGCCCAACCCCCTCTTTTCCTATACCACCTGGCCTAGCTGGTTCTTACCTAAACCTTCAAATCCAAAACTAGTATAAGGGCTTGTTTTGACACAAAGATACTTCCACTTCCCTGTTAAGCCTACGATAGAGCAGTTCAGTTTAATCACCTTTGTTATTCTGGTCTTTCTAGCCCATCAATATTTCTCAAAGTCTGGCCCAGTGTAACTGTAACATTAGAAATATTAATGATTTAATCACACTACTTCTGCCTATAGATTATCCTTCTGGTGTAGTTTCAATTTATCTGGATTATACCGTTGTCAATGATTACAGCTAGTAACTTGTATACCTAAAAACTTGCAAAGTTCCTTTCAATAGAATACCTAAAATGAAACTGAGCTGCAGTACATGAATTAACTATTTACAAAGTTTGAATTCATTTGTTTAAAAAATGTAGTATGAAACAGGGTTTTTTTCACTGGGAATCACTATTAAGTTGATGGATTTTACTGACTTCAAAGAGTTGGATTTTACAGTGTACTGGTCCTTCAGTGCAAATCATCAGGGTTTTTGATTTGTGGTCAGCAGGTTTGGGGGGGAAACCAGTAATGTGAACCCAAACAAAATAACTGAAATTGAATTTTAAGAACTGAATTTTTATGCAAACTGAAAGGAAACGGGAACTGAATTTTCTATTTTTGAAATTAAACTCAAATAAAATTCAATTTGAAGTGTGCAATAAAAATTCAATATAATGAAATTCAGTTTCAGTTTCTGATGGCTCTAGCTTCAGCCCTTAGAAGCAGTAAGGCAACTGGAAAATAATATTGACATAAGGCAGCACAATTATATGGTTATTAAAAGAAGACACATGGTAGCTGCACTTTGGAGATATTTATCATTTACAAAAAGATTTTGTCTCCCTCTATCTCATTCTTTATTTTGAGATGATATGACACATACTTACTTATGTCAACAATCTTAGGGTCAACAATGTGTTCTCTGGTTGTCCTTTCAGCTCTGGCCAAGATGTCCAGAGAGCAAGTGTAATAGTCAACCTACCCAACCTGGTGCGTCAGAACCCAGCAGAGACTTTTCGGCGGGTTGTGCCAAAAGTGCGGGTAAGTCAAAGTTCATCCTATCTCTCAAACGTGGATTTAAATAAGTAAGCATGAGAAGTAGTGGAATTTCTTTTAATAGTATTAAATACCTTTCAAGGAAAATATTTATTCAATAACTCATGAAATTATAGATATGGCATCTGCAACGAATTAGACAAAGCTCAACATAACTGATATGTTAAAGGCCCTCCCCTGGATATTTGTACCCAGGAAGTGCTCCATGTGGCAGGAGTGGAAATGCAGCTGGCAGCAGCTGGCTCTTTCCTCACTATCCTTCAAGATGACATCATCCTCATTCAGACGCACACACACTCCATCCTACAGATAGTTCTGCTCAACCTGGACCACAGGGATGCGGGTAAGGGTGGTTGAGAGTTATCTTGTTCTCGATGTAAAGCTGGGCAGTGGGCACTAGGAGCTCTCTTAGTCAGCCCCTCGCGCTAACTATTGTAGCACAGCTCTAAAATGTAGGTGTTGACCTCTAAAGCTCCAACGCTCCTTTTGGGTTTTCTATCTCTCAAAGTTACTTCAAGCTAATTCACCAGACTTTGCCTCTAGACGACATACATATGTAATTTGTATTCTGATTCTTACAGTCTTTGGAGAATAAATAATCACAATTATCTTATTCAGCAAGTAAAAAATTGAGTTGGTTACAATGGTCTTAGTTTCAAAATCTTGTTGGTAAAATCTATGAGGTAAAATGCCTATGAAAGAGCTGTTGGGTCATTTGGGCTTGTTGATTGGCCGATTTGTGGGTTAGTGAGGATGTGAGGTTCTGATCCGAAAGAAAGTTTCTCTGCTCCAACGTGACTGTTGATGTTGATCAGCAGGTCCCAATGCTCTCAGAAAGACTCGGGTGTTGTACTGCATGACTCAAAGTGTAAAACTGAAGCTTCTTCTGGTTTCCCTCTGACAGTGGTGAGCAATGCATGGCTGGAAACGCTGCTCTCTGCAATCAATGCTTTACCAAAGGAAACAATCAGGCAAGAGGTAACAGCCAGACAAAATGATCACTAAATGACATGATATGTGGTGTAAAGAAACATCCCTAGAACAAAACTTGATAAAGACACAGCATTTCAATGAATATATAAACTTTGATTACATGAATGTTCCTTAGATCTTCCACATCCCCAGCATACCAGCCTGTCTCCAAATGGCATGTTGTGTTGTTGTCTGACTGTGCAGATTCTGAGCCCTTTGGTGTCTAAGGCCCAGCTCACTCAGTCTCTCCAGGCCCGTCTAGCCAGCTGTCGTATCCTGGGGAGGGTGGCGTGCAAGTTTGAGTCTCCCATGTAAGTGTGTTCCCTCCAGTGTTGGGCCGAAGTTCTACCACATGTAAATCATTCCAAGCCGTAGGGGGGAGATCCTCCGTGTGACTATTGACCACGCCGTTTCCAGGCCACTTTGAAACCGACTTTCTCCGACCTTTCTTACCTTCGCTAAGCGAGCTAACACTAGCTAATATAGTTGAAACTAATAAACATTGACCATGCCCCCATGGGGGGCGTTTGCGGCCCATGGCCCTAAAAAAAAAAAATAGCTGATAAAACAAACTCATCTGAGATATTGTCCATGAGGAAAACCTCGGCGGTAACGTTAGATCGGACAGAAAGAAGTGCGTGGTACGTTATGTGTACAGTTGTCAAATCCAGCTACTACTACTAGAGCCATGGCGGTTGTGCTGTGTTGGTTAAGCCTAACAGGAACACTGATCTGTACTGGTCAGTCAGTACAAAAACGACTAGGGAGGAACTAGTTGGGTTTCAGAGCGGTCTAGTCGTGGCTATAGTCCATAGGCCATAGTCGTTCTGAGACCTCCGGTATCTCTCAGTTCAAACTCGTTTTGGATGTCACATTTTCATGTTGAGGGTCCCAGTAGCATAACAAGTTTAAAATGCTTAATTGTAATGTTCACATAAAAAAAATTACAAAATGACGGAGACTATGTCTATCCTATAAGGATATTGTTTGAATTTTAACATGGTCCATCATTTCTGGATCCGTAGAGTGAAGAAGGACCTCTTGCCACTGGTGAGGTCTCTCTGCCAGGATGTAGAGTATGAGGTGCGCTCCTGCATGTGCAGCCAGCTGGAGAACATCGCCAGGGGAATCGGGTACAGTTAACATTATCTTAAAAGCAATGCACAAGTTACACCAGGGAGGAAATACAGCATATATTGTATGTTAAACGACTGTTTTACTTGACTTAATTAATGAATTACCCAGCTTTTTTAGATTGATGGGATGTACCTTGCAAAATGTATTTTAAAAGCTGCTACGGATACCTTTATTGCCTTGACATATGTTCTGTGACCACTCTGTTAACCTCCTAAACCCTGTGGATAACTCTACCCTGAAAGCTGGAAATGATGTTTTCCATAGTGGGGAATCCAGTTTACCAGTGAATCCAGTTTACCAGTGAATCATCGTTCAGAAAGTGTTCAGACCCTTTCACTTTGTCTGCATTTTGTTATGTCACAGCCTTATTCTAAAATGATTACAATGCTCATAAATCTACACACAATACTCCGTAATGACACGCAGGTTTGTAGAAATTTGTGCAAATGTTTTAAAAGTAAAAAACTGAAATCACAGACCCTTCAGACCCTATTCAGACCCTTTACTCACTTTGAGGCACCCTTTTCAGCGATTACAGTTTGAAGTCTTCTTGGGTATGACGCTACAAGACTACTAGAACAAGGCTGTAACGTAGAAAAACAAAAGAGAAGGGGTCTGAACCATTGACGTTACTGTTTACAAAAATACTGCAATTATCGATCTCTCCGCAGAAACAAAGCCAGAACACTTTGCACTTGATAGACTGCCAGATTAAAAGAGACCAATCTGGGATGTTCCGTCGGCTACCTCTATGGTTGCCAGATCCAAAGTGCTTATTTTGCATTATAGAAACGGGCAGGGAGAAAGGATTGCTTACCTTGGTCTTAATGACTAATGGCCCAACAGATAATGGATGCTTTTTGAACAGCTACTCAGGGAAAGAAAATGGCACCCTTTAGCATCCGACTAAAATAAATCATCATCTCTTATCTTGCAGTGCATAGCATATCATTATAATGCCAGCCTGTTCTTGTTCAATGTTAGAGTTATTTACCCATAGATTGCCTACTCTCTGCCGTTTAAATCATATGCCTGTTAAAAATAGTGTTTAATAAACCAAAGTTTATACAATTTCTATAAAATATTGGCAATAACAAATTGGCCATGATAAAGGATTTTTTTTTAAATTTGTTGATCAATTCCAATATGTTGGCATATGTGGAGTTCTACATTGAGCAAGGACAGGCTCATGCAATAACTTATGTTGCGAACAATAGTTACTCCTTCAGCTTTTTGTTATTCATTTATTTATATCCTTCACTGTGATCTGGCTACATTAGTAGAAATTGTTTTACGTCAAAACAATTAAAGTTATGGGTGGCAATTCAAACATGAGTGGTACCCTATTTATATCATTGGGACTTTTCATATTAACTCAAGAACTTGGCTTTTTTTAAATCTCAAATCATGAAAAATAATGTTAGTTGTCAGTGTGTATTAAAGGGATATATTTTTATTACGCCTACCCCTCTCAGCAGAAACACTTTAACAACAACAAAAAGGCCAATCATTCCTTGTGCCGTCTCTGAGTGTTTCCTCCCTTCTTGTCTTCAGGGTGGACCACACCAAAGCAGCGGTGCTGCCTGAACTGGTGGAGCTAGCTCGGGACGAGGGAAGCACCGTGCGCCTGGCGGCTTTCGACACCATAATCAACCTGCTGGACATGTTTGACTGTGGTGAGAAAACTCTTACCGCCCCACCAACTCCTTTAGCTAAAGCTTCCTACCTCGAAGCAGCCTCTCCGTCTTGCGAAGACTCGAGGTTCAGCTCTGCAGCCTCTAAACTGCAGCCTCACAATCCAAGTGGCCTCTCCTCGGCTGGCTCGGGAACTTTAGCTCTGGCCACATTCCTCTGTCTGTCGAGCTCACTCCTCTCCTGCATGCAGCCTACATGTCGTCTGTGCGGTCGTGTTGCTCACCCACCCTGCTGTCAAATACCTCCACAGCACCCCCCAACAACCCACTCTGCTTCCTAGTGCGGCCACGCTCGACGCCGAGCAAGCAGCTTTTTATTGATGATCGAAGGGGAAATGAAAGTGGAACGACCATGTACTTTATTTGTTGTCGACACGTCAATATGTTGTACTTCACTTTAGAAAGCTTTGGTTTGCCTCTCCAATGTGGCGTGACGGTCTCGTTAACGCTCGCTATCTAGACGCTCTCCAAACGGACCCATCTCCCCTCCCTCTGCTCCTATTTCCAGATGACAGAACACACATTATCTTTCCGCTTGTGAAGACGTTTTGTGAGAAGTGCTTCAAAGCTGACGAAGCCGTTCTGGCATCTCTGTCCTTTCAGTATGGCAAGCTCTGTCACGGGCTCTCAGGTTGGTGGTGAACTCTATGACGATGACAGACCGCTATGAATAAACACACTTTAAAGTTGACAGTTCTACTAAGTCTACCTTGGTAACAATACGCACAAATAGTAACCTTTGATCGTCTTGGTACTGATCAGTTTATTAAAAGGTAGCATTGTTTGCGTCTTTTATAAACACATTTTAACGGCGAAAAGGTAACGAACAGGAAGTAACTTGTGTTAATCTGTAGGGTCTTTCACCGAGGAGCAGCACCTGTGGTTTCTGGAATTTTATAAGAAGTTGTGTGTTCTCGGTCTGCAACATGAAAACGGCCACTCAGACAGCCAGGCCTATCCCCTGGAGCTGCAGAGCAAGTATGCTCCTGTGCGCTGCAACTGCGCCTACAACTTTCCTGTGAGTATCAGTCATACACCTCAAATGAAGGCCCTAAGGTACTTTACTTGCAGCCAAAATACAACGGTTGGTATGCAACCAAAACTAAAATAATAGCCACCAAAAATAAAATGCTACTGAACATGAACATGAAAATGAACATTTTATTCTCTTGATGAAATGATTTAATTGGATTTCATAGCAGACCGAACATTTTATGTGAAGGATAGACCCAGGGGTGAATATAAATAGACCATACATACAGAATGAATAGTTTAATAACTAGGGTTTAGAATAAAAAAATATCTCTAGCTTAGAACTGGTTTCATATTTCATATTTCATGTTTCAAATAAGCTTCAATATCTAGAATCAGTAGAACTTAAACAGGAATGTACATCTTAAAACAATACATTTGTACTTAATACAGGCCATTTGAAACAAGAAAATGTCTGTAATAGAAAATTCTGAGCTCAAAATCCCCAAATATCTCATCTCAAAATAGTTTACAGACCTCAGAAAACACAGAAACCCGGGGCACAGCCATGGAATATTTATATAATTTCTGAAATGTGTGTGCAGACACCTGAAACCCAAATGACATGGAACTATAACATGCATTGTTGTTAGGTTCATTTGAGATTTGGATCTATCAATGTTAAGAGGTTAGGTCATCCATAATGGAAAGCAAATTAAAACTTACATGTCTAACACTAACATGTTGAAAGTTAATTTTGGGAAAACAAAAGTAAATTATGATGTTCCTGAATTGCATTCATATGATAAGTTCCCACAAGATTATTAACTTGTGCGCAAAAGATAAAAAAATATGATCTTTCAGGACTTTAGAGGCTTTGTACATTTGAGATTGGGCTGTAATAAAACGTATCGATATTGATCCTATTGATCTGTCTTGAGACATTTTTGACTCATATCTGAATAGGAATTAATGTTTTAAAGGATTTTGCCCTGTCACCACACTTTAATGGTTTTCAGTAGAAGTAGGAATTTGATTACAATTTTGTTTTCCTGAAAATTGAACTTATTCTGAGATTAGAAAATAAACGACGGCCACTATTTGGAAGCCTAGCGTTTGTTTTGTTACTTTCTAGTGTCCTAAGGTGCAAATTAAATGTAAAATCACAAGATTGTCTCCAGACACTGGACTGTTTGAACTCAAGGACTTTGTGTGTGTTTGAAGGGGATTGTGTGTCTGTGTTTTGATCTCTGGCATCCCTTTCCCTGTCCTGGGGTACTTTGGTAGTGGTGTGTGTGCCAGGTTCTGTCAGCACTGGGGAAATGAAAGGTTGTCCAGTGTCCTTGCACCCCCTACTCTCTCTCTCCCTCACACACACACACACACACACACACACACACACACACACACAGATGCACAGGACATATAATGAGGTCAGGATGATCGAGGTAGTCACTCAACTGAGACCTCTGTAACAATGGCCCTGCTGAACCTCCCTGAGGCCCTGTCCACAGGTCTTTTGTTTCTACAGGCAGGGTCTCTCTTTCCCCCCGGGACCATCAAGGTGTGCTTATGACCTTAATAATTCATGATCCATTAGGGTTAGGCTTAGTCCTGCTTGACTTGTTATGACCCTCACTTGTAAGACTGATGGTTACAAGTTAAGGTTTTTACAAGCACAAGCGTTTAACTTGCTTTAATTAAGTGACCACATAGAACCTAATAACACAGATAAAAAAATGTGAATGTCTCTAATGTTAGGGATTGTCAAGATGTGGACTATTCTTTAGTTTGGTAAATAATGTAATGATGGAGGTGTAATGGATTTTGTGTCCAAAGTATGATTGTGTTTTCTGTGTGCGATTGCTCTTCCCTTTATAGTGCAGCGGGTGCAGTTGTCCGAGATGATTGATGATCCAGCATTAACTTATCAAATCGTCATCCTAGTTTGTAAAACCGCTTCAACCCGAGAGTAATTCACAAGATAACTGAACTCTAAATTGTCCAATAATCGGGAATTTGTTTAGCCACCAACGTGAAAGATTGCCTTGGTCTTTTTATGGTGGTTGTCTTGGCAAGGCCATACCCCCTGTGGTCTGGGTCATGACCTGATCTTGATTAGGATCGGTCATGGTCTATTCTCGTTGTCGACTAAGCTCTCAACCTTAGCCCTGGTGTAAAGCTGTCGACAGGTTTGCAACTGTAAAGATTCTTGTTGATATGAGTGGCAGCAAGAAAAAGCCTGTGAAGGAAGTAGATTTATGAAATGTTAGGCACTTACATTTCCTGCAACAAGTCAAAGAGCAATTAGGACATACTGGTTTATCTTGGTTGGCATGGTAATAAACACATATTGTTCACATGTTCCAATTTGTTCCGGTTCTGCGGTTATTTTTATGAATATTAAAATAATAAATAACAGTAAAACAACTTTGAAGGCTTACTATGAAAACAGCAATAGATATCTTCCTCATCTAAACGTGAGCCTTTGTTCCACTCAAGGCCATGGTACTGTTTGCTGACCCCGAGCTGTTCCCGACAGAGCTGTACCCCACCTTCTCCAGCCTCTGTCACGATCCCGACATCACTGTGCGGCGCACTGTGGCAGATGGCTTTCACGAGGTAAGAAGAGACCCAAATATATACTGCATATCCAGCCTCTACTACGTAGTTGGTATATATACTGTATATCCAGCCTCTACTACGTAGTTGGTATATATAGTGTATATCCAGACTCTACTACGTAGTTGGTATATATACTGTATATCCAGCCTCTACTACGTAGTTGGTATATATAGTGTATATCCAGCCTCTACTACATAGTTGGTATATATACTGTATATCCAGCTTCTACTGAACGTAGTTGGTATATATACAGTATATCAAACCTCTACTACCTCTACTAACACCTAAACTCTGGAACTCTCTTCCTCCTTTCATTCGGGATTCAAACTCACTTCCTATCTTCAAAAGCCATCTTAAAACCTACCTTTTCACCCTAGCCTACTCAAATTAACTCAAACGCCCCTTACCTCTACAACATTTATGTCAAATTTTACTGTAGTTTGTATTGCTGTCTTATCTCGACCTGTTCTCCTGTTATCCGTTTCTCTTGTATTTCTGTTTTATTTGCCTGTTCTCTTGTTGTGAAGCGTCTTTGGGTGTAAGAAAAGCGCTATATAAATAAAATGAATTATTATTATTATTATTATATAGTGTATATCCAGCCTCTACTACGTAGTTGGTATACATAGTGTATATCCAGCCTCTACTACGTAGTTGGTATATATACTGTATATCCAGCCTCTACTACGTAGTTGGTATATATACTGTATATCCAACCTCTACTACATAGTTGGTATATATACTGTATATCCAGCTTCTACTGAACGTAGTTGGTATATATACTGTATATCAAACCTCTACTACGTAGTTGGTATATATACTGTATATCAAACCTCTACTACGTAGTTGGTATATATACTGTAATCCAGCTTCTACTGAACGTAGTTGGTATATATTCTGTATATCCAGCCTCTACTACGTAGTTGGTATATATACTGGATATCCAGCTTCTACTGAACGTAGTTGGTATATGTACTGTATATCAAACCTCTACTACGTAGTTGGTATACATACTGTATATCAAACCTCTACTACGTAGTTGGTATATGTACTGTATATCGGCCTTGGAAGGGAGTAATTGATGGCGTTTCTGTGTACTCTTCCCAGGTTGTCAAGCTGCTGGGCCCCAACGTGCACGTGATCCACAAAGAGCTGGTCATCATGCTACAAGATGAGTCTTTGGAGGTGAGACTTCATCGTCCATACTCCCACACAAACATATGCCCCCGTTTGGGTTGGAAGTTTCCGGTATCCCATTTAGGTGGCCTCTGTCAAAATTCTCCAGTGAGCACCAATTGGATTTGCCCCCGGTTTTGTGGCGTGATGTCAAGTCCGGGAACATTACATTAGTGTAGACGTAAGCCCTTCCTCTCTGAGGGCAGAGGAGCTGTGCTGGCTAGGTCAGACCTGCTGCCTCAGCCTTTTAAAAAGGACACAAGTAGAAAGGGAACTACACACTCCGACCGCATGTGTCCTGCATACACAACAAGCCTATCGCCAGGCACCAGCCAAAACCGCCAGTCTGCCGCACAAGAACAATCAGATGTTGACTCCTTAGGGTGGGACGTGCAGCGGGTGCCGCTGTGGCTGGTCAGAGTGCTGCTCTGTGGGGCTTCAGAGGCTCACAGTACGGCTGATCCCTCTTTGACGTGGATTGATTGGCCCGGGAGTGCTCTCATCAGGAGCTCCACCAGTAAATCATAGTCAGGACATGGTCTCATCTGTTGTTTAACTCTTTCTCTAATTTTTTCGTATTCAAGGGTATAATATGTATGTGTATACATATATATATATATATATATATATATATATGTGTGTGTTTATATATTCTTGTCATTTGTCCCTACTTCAATAAACTACATAACAAAATGTAATAAATAAAGTAGGCAAAATAAAGTATTACCCCCTAAAACAATGACATGGCCATCCCACTAGTTACTGTAATTGAGGCTGGGTTTAGGGAAAGGGGAATTTGACCTCCGACCTCAGTATGTGCCTGACATGGCTGGCCCAACCTTGAGCCGTGCCATTGTTCTTCCAGGTATTGGATGCATTATTGAACCATCTTCAGGAGACACTGGAGCTGGCCACGTCCAGAGGAGAAGGGACAGGGCCGGAAAACAAGGTAGGCAGCCACAAACCAGTGCCTTGAGACAGGCTTGTTTTACAGGCGTTCACATCAAAGACTACAACATCCATCAACTAGATACATCAAGATGGTACATACAGAACAGAGATAGCTCTATCAGGTGTAGTTCTTCTTTCTCCATATAGAGTATCCTTCTATTGTCCTTACCCATCTCTCAAACCAGCACTCTGGTTTCCTTGATCCTGGCCCTGTCCTACTCTGTGCCATACTTAACTTTCATCTTTAATACATTTTCTCTTTGCCCATCAGACTTGAACTTGTTTTGAACCCCCTTCGTCATTCATGCAGAATATCAATAGACTCAATAATTAGGCTGAAGTTAATCAACTCAATTGTACATTTTGAGGCAGGCTTATGACCGTTCAGCTGTGCAGGCTGTTTTAGCTACAGTCCCCTCCAAAAGTATTGGAACAGTAATGCCAATTCCTTTATTTTTGCTGTAGACTGAAAGGGTTTGGGTTTGACACCAAAAGATGAATATGAGACAAAAGATCAATATGTCAGCTTTTATTTCCAGGTATTTTCATCTGGATCTGATAAACAACTTAGAAGATATCATTATTTGTAAAGGAACACCACATTTTTTGTTGAGCAAAAGTATTGGAACATGTGACTAACAGGTGTGTTTTGTTGCCCAGGTGTGTCTTATTACATTTATTATTCAAACAATAAATAACACTGAATGTCTAGGCTCAGTTTCAGATTCTGGTTTTGCCTGTGCAGACTGCAGTTATAGTAATCAACATGAAAAGCAGAGAACTGTCTATGGGTGAAAAGAAAGCAATTGTGAAGCTAAGAGAAGATGGGAAATCAATCAGAGCCATTGCACAGACACTAGCCATAGCCAGTACAACAATTTGGAATATCCTCAGGAAGAAACAAACTACTGGTGTACTAAGTAACAGACATCGAACGGGACGACCATGGAAAACAACAGCAGTTGACGACAGAAACATTGTCAGAGCTGTGAAGAAAGACCCTAAAACTACTGTTGGTGAGATCAACAAGAACCTCCAGAGTGAAGGTTTCAGAATCCACTGTTCGCAGAAGACTTCATGGACAACAGTACAGAGGCTACACCAGAAAATGCAAGCCATTCATTAGCATAAAGAATAGGAAGGCCAGGCTGGATTTTGCCAAAAAGTACAGAGACGAGCCTCAAAAATTCTGGGAAAAAGTTTTATGGACTGATGAGACGAAGATTAACTTCTACCAGAGTGATGGAAAGGCTAAGGTTTGGAGAAAAAAAGGATCTGCTCATGACCCCCAAAACACAAGCTCATCTGTGAAACACGGTGGAGGTAATGTGATGGCTTGGGCTTCAATGGCTTCTTCTGGGACGGGCTCATTAATCTTCATTGATGATGTAACACATGATGGCGGCAGCAAAATGAATTCGGAAGTCTACAGAAACATTTTGTCTGCCAATTTAAAGAAGGATGCAACCAAACTGATTGGGAGATCCTTTGTCATGCAGCAAGATAATGACCCTAAACACACTGCAAAAGCAACAAAGGAGTTCATCAGGGGCAAGAAGTGGAAGGTCCTAGACTGGCCAAGTCAATTTCCAGACTTAAACCCTATAGAGCATTCTTTTTACCTTCTTAAAAGGAGACTGAAGGGAGAAACCCCCCAAAACAAGCAACAACTGAAAGAGGCTGCAGTGAAAGCCTGGAAAGGCATAACAAAAGAAGAATGCAAAAGTTTGGTGATGTCCATGGGTCGCAGGCTTGATGCAGTTATTGAAAGCAAAGGATTTGCAACAAAATATTGAGTCTTATTCACTTAAATCCATTTCAAGTCTATCTGTTCCAATACTTTTGCTCATCTAAAAATGTGGTCTTTCTTTTCAAATAATGATATCTTCTAAGTTGTTTATCAGATCCAGATGAAAATACCTGAAAATAAAAGCTGACATATTGATCTTTTGTCTCATATTCATCTTTTGGTGTCAAACCCAAACGCTTTCAGTCTACAGCAAAAATAAAGGAATTGGCATTACTGTTCCAATACTTTTGGAGGGGACTGTATATAACGATAAGATGAAAAAGATTCGATTTTTCACAGTACCAAAACCATGTGGTACATTTTCAAAACTCTAGGCACAGATCTCAAAAAGATCATCAAATTCACTTTTTTTTCTCCAAAAACGGAACACGTTTTCCAACGGCTTGGATACAATACACGTCATCAAGGATCTGTGCGTAGCATTGAAACGGTGTGTCGTAAAGTGACCAGCCCGGTGTCGCCCTGGCGTCTCCAGCAGGTGAGCGTGCCCGACCTGGTCCCCGCCCTGGTGGCCGCAGAGCAGAAAGCCGCCTCCTGCCTCCGCTGGAGGGTTCACGAGAAGCTGCTGCAGCGCTACGCCTGCCTGCCCCGCGTCATCCTCGGGGAGCAGGTCTACTACCGCTTCATGCAGCGCATGTTCACCATCCTCACCACCAACGTAAGCGGCGGAGCTAGCACACACAGAGATACACAGTACTGTGCAAACGTTTTAGGCGGGTGTGAAAGACGGCTGGCAAAAATGTGAAAGCAAAAAGTGGTCACGGCAAATATTGATTTGATTTAGATTGTTCATTTGTCCATTCACTTTGCATTTAGTTAATTGATATAAACAAACTATTAATACTTTGATTTTTGAAAGGATTCTTACTTTACACACCTGCCTAAAACTTTTGCACAGTACTGTACAAACAGGAAGCAGGTCTACTACGGCTTCATGCAGTGTATGTTCACCATCCTCACCTCCAACGTAAGCTAGCGCACACTGTGATATACAGATGCACACACAGACTGAATAGAGTCAGAGTCCGATGACACACTGTGTCACATGTTCGCCAGCGATTTGTAACCTGGGATTGGGTATGATACAAAAAAAAGCTGGTTTAGGCAGGAAGGTTCAGACTTGGTTCACGTGACAGTATCAAGATAGAAGTGGAGATTTTTGTCACTGAAGTTTAGTGCCAATCTAAATCCATAACACACCAATATGGAGTACCATAATACCAGCAAAAAGGATTTTTACATAATATTGAATTATAACAATATCAAGTAGCCTGTCAGTCATTGACTTATTCCTAAATGACTTTGCTAATAGCAAACCTGACAGTACAACCCAGGCCCTGTCCCCATTTGGCACCTAGCATAGTTGAAGCACTAAGAGAAGAGAAATGAGAGAAGAGAATCAAGAGTTACGCCTCGACTGCTCCTTTAGTCTTGATAACTTACATGTTGGAAAGAGAGACAATATAAAAGCTGTTCCTAATTGTTACAAACAGTCCCCTGTCAGTTAGTTTTTAATAATAATATAAAAGCCGTTCCTAATTGTAACAAGCAGGTCAGTTAGTTTTTAATAATAATATAAAAGCTGTTCCTAATTGTTACAAACAGTCCCCTGTCAGTTAGATTTTAATAATAATATAAAAGCTGTTCCTAATTGTAACAAGCAGGTCAGTTAGTTTTTAATAATAATATAAAAGCCGTTCCTATTTGTAACAAAGTCCCGTCTTGTCTTGGTTTCCCTCCAGAACGTTCTCCCGGTCCAGAGGGAGGCAGCGAGGACACTGTGTATGTTCCTGCGCTACAACCGCAAGTTGGAGCAACGCCAGGAAATCATTGGCAAGGTGCTAGTAGGTGAGCCTGCTCCAACATAACAAGTACCAAAGAAGAAGAACCCAGCCTTTTCCTCCGTGTCTCCTGTAGATCCCTGATGAACTGCACTGTTCCTGCCACAGCCATTTACGGTTTCTAATGTAGCCAAACAGTAAATTCATTACATTGACCGAGTCTAACTTAACCAAAATATTCTGAGTGGGCTGACGCTTGATAAATTAGTTAAGTTATGTGTTGACTGTTGCTCAAAACATTCTACTTCCTTCATCACCAAAAGGACACTCTGGTGTGTAATAGACGTCTGTCAAGTGATTCTAACCAGACTGTGTGCTGTCCCTTCCCCTCCAGACTTGGCTCAGGGCAGAAGCTACTGGAACAGGCTGCGCTACCTGGACCTGTGTGAGATCGCCATGGAGCTGTTCTCCAAGGCCTACTTCTGTAAACACTTCCTGATCCAGGCTCTGGAGCTGGTGAACGACCCTGTGGCCAACGTCAGGTAAGCTTCAGAGGGCTTTACACACACACACACTACAGAGGGCTTCACACAGTCTGAACACGAAAGAGGGCTTTACACACACACACACACTACAGAGGGCTTCACACAGTCTGAACACGAAAGAGGGCTTTACACACACACACACACACACACACACACTACGCAGGGCTTTACACAGTCTGAACACGAAAGAGAGCTTTACACAGTAGGGGTACGTTAGGTGTGCTTGATTTACCGCCCCATGCCAGGTGGATAGGGGGAACCTATATGTCTCAGGTTAGGACTCCAGCAGACCAATTTCCTCTCTTAGTTACTCTTCCACCTGCCTTCTCATCTGGCCGGATCACATTCTACACATCGCTGTAGGAAGAGATTGAAAGGAAATGCCACCTAGTGTGTGTGTGTGTGTGTGTGTGTGTGTGTGTGTGTGTGTGTGTGTTGCGTTGCCACCTAGTGTGGAGGGCCAAAGCTCCTGTTCCACAGCAGCACCCACAATGCCTCTTCAAAGGACATTGAGACTGTGTATGTGTGTGTTCCAGGTATAAGCTCTGCCACATGCTGCCCAGACTGTGTGTGTTTAATAGTGTGTGTGTGCGTGTGTGTGTGTTCCAGGTATAAGCTCTGCCACATGCTGCCCAGACTGTGTGTGTTTAATAGTGTGTGTGTGTGTGTGTGTGTGTGTGTGTGTGTGTGTGTGTTCCAGGTATAAGCTCTGCCACATGCTCCCCAGACTGCGCTCCACCATACGGCTGCCCGCAGACAAACACCTGGTGCAGCAGCTGGAGTTCTGTGTCCGCAAGCTGCTGTGCCGGGAGAAGGACAAGGAGGTGCTGTCCACCGTACGGAGGGTGAGACACAGCGCCAGCCTCGCCCCCACCACATCCACTTACTGCCCACATAAGGCGCGTTTCCACCTAAGGCACCCCAGACTTTTAGTCCCAGGAACTACTTTTCGAGGAACTAAAAGGGTCCTTCAGCCCCTTGTTGTCTGCGTTTCCACCACGGTCTAAAGACCCGCGAGGATTATGCAAAGTAGGTATTTCAAAATGGCGGCGGAAAGAAAACGATCCTCCACCAATCAGAGATATTCGGCGCTGCAAGCCCCGCCCCCAAAGTTCCTGCACTTTCGAAAAGTACTACCTCCCGAGCAGGGACTTTCTGGGGGTGAAATAAGGTCCCCGGAACTAAATTTAGACCCTGGTCCCTGCGGAAAGTTCCAGCGGTTGAAACGTGCCTGTAGTAGGTAGTCGGGTTATGACATAAATGAACAGATGTACTGTAAGTGTCTGCTTGTTCTTCTCTTTCTCAGACAGTGCTGGAATTGGACAAAATGGACATAACAGAACCTGTGAGATCTTTTCTTCTCTTTGCAACACCCCCACTCTGCTTTGTTTCAATGTAATATGCATGAATACGAATGGTTTTGTGCTACCACTAAGGGAGTTTGTTTCTGTCCATGTAGTACCATAAGAGGCATGAAAAGGATGTTCTGGACCAGAAGAAGGAGAAGGAAGAAACTCTGCTTCTGGAAATGGTGAGAGGTTCCCTAGCAGGAGGTTGAGAGCCTAGTTATTATTTGTATTATTATATTATTATTATTAGCTGTATTTTACAGTAGCTTGCTTGGACATGTGTATAATGTTAAAACTAGGTAATGTTCAGGTGTTGTCATGGCTACTGTCGGAGAAAATCAACCTTACTTATACGAGCCTGAGTCTGTGATTGGTCAGTTACATTGACTCCTGTTTTCTATGTCACAAAAGGCTGCAATTAGGAACAGCTTGTAAAAAAGGGTAGATGTGATGAGTTATGAAAATACCAATTTCACTTTTTCATTGTGTTGGTACAATCCCTCTGAGTGATAAAACAATGCTAGACAGTGAAATATTCAACATTGGACATAATGGGCCCTTTAAATAGCATTTGGGGCCTCAAAAAATTTTAATGGATGCAAGTCATTTTAAGTATGTCCCGTTTTAATTTCTTACAAGTAGTACTTTACTCATAATAGAAACTGTGATGGCAAAAATAATTGACTTACTCTGTCTAAAGTATGAATAATTAATATTTTTTACTTAACAAACCAAAATGAACATGCACATCCCAATGTATAGTCCCAAGTACAGCCTAACTCTCAGTGCTGTGTTACCCCTTCACTAACTCTGTCAGTGCTGTCTTAGCCCCTCTCTAACTCTGTCAGTGCTGTGTTAGCCCCTCCCTAACTCTGTCAGTGCAGTGTTAGCCCCTCACTAACTTTTCTGCCCTGCCTCAGGAACAGCTGGAGCGGCAGCAGAGTGAAGCTAAGCTCACAGGGGAGAAACACAGCGAAAAGAAACGTAAGGAAAGGTCCTGGGTTGATGATGTGATATGACCTGTGTGCTCTGTGTAAGCCAGAGCAGCCTATAGGAGCCTGTGCTTTTGTTCCGTAGGGAGGGACAGTAAAACCGGGTTGTTAGGAACCAAAGGCATGACGGGGTCAGCATCAGGGGCCACTCTGTCTACCTCTGTTGGTAAGAAGCCTGATGGGTCAAAACATATTACAATTAAACTATCTTTCTAAAAAATATATGATTGTGATTACGCCTTTCCCCTCATCCCAAGGCAAGGAGATTAGGAAGGCCAAACTGGCAAGGAGCCGGTCGCTAAGCAGCCACCCCACCACACCCAAAATGACCAATTCAGACAAGTCGATGTACGTACCCTCACACCACAGAACAGCAGTTTAATTCGAAAACGTTGTCAAACGCATTTGAATTGACTAAGAACGACTGGTATCAAACAACTGAAACGTAGCGTTAAAAAGTCATCCCTGTTTCAGTTTTGACCACACATTCTCTCATTTCTGTCTGCTCTGTGAATACCTTCCCAGAAAGTTAAAAGAGTCTGGCAGCTGTCCTGGGACAGGGAAGAGCCCCATTCTCCCTATAAATGGTAATAATGACTTTTCATCCTGTCGTCTGTGATTAGTTGCTATCGTTTACTGCTGTCTGTCCGGTTGTTGTTCTGATTTGGTAGACGATACGCTGCGGCCCCACCACTTCAGCGTGGCGCCGTCGTCCCTGACCCCGACCCCCTCCACCTCCTCCATGCCCGTCCTCATCCGCAGCAACACCACCAGCACCCTGGACCACCGCAGCAGCAACAACAGCACAGACCCCAGGAGCCAGCTCAGCACAGACCCCAGGAGTCAGCTCAGCACAGACCCCAGGAGCAACTCACTGGACCACCGCAGCAACTCACTGGACCACCGCAGCAATGGGAGCAAGGACACTCAGTCCAGAAAACTCTCTATGTGGGTTCCAAATCACTTGTCTTGTGCCTTATCGCCGCCATCTTTACACAGATGGGCTGTTAGGCCTCGCCAGATGAGAGTCCGAGGCAGGCTTAGATCCAGTCCAGTCCCTTAAAGCCACCCTCTTGCAAAACCGTTGGGTTTTTCAGTTTTAGGATTGTTAAGTGTTGTGGCGGTGCTTACAGGCTAATGGTCAGCTAATATTATCTAGCAAGACAAAATCTCCACTTACTCATGGCATGTTGGTGACCATTCTACTTAAATTGGTCAGAGCCAATGCATCCCATTTTTTTGGCACATACAAATAAAATGTTATCGACATGGCTAGAGTAGCTACTGATTGCTGTAGATTGTAAATACATGTTTGAAAATAGGAATAAAATAGTGTTATTGTTACTAGTTTACACAAAAAGTTGTGACATTGTAGGCACATGCATCAGCAATTTAAGGATGGAAGAAGGAATGTCAAAGTGATTGGCATTCTACTTTACGTTACACTTTTCCTTAACTTTGACCTTTTCCATAATTTGTCAGGTTTTCAATTTAAGTCAATCCAGGAGTAACAAAGCCATTAGGTCCTGCTTGATTGCAAGTAGAATTAAAGAATGAGATAGCAACAATGTAGTAGTAAAAATCAGGCCATGTGTTGGCTTAGTTATGTTAGGTATACTTGTCAACAAAATGCAAATAGTTTGGTTATGTCAAAAGAAATCGGATGGATTTTGTTGAAGAATGAATGAGCAATAACATCGTTCGAGAAGGTAAGAGGTTAAAGGGCGGGAAGTAAGCATCCAAACCACTGTTTCTTAACTTAAAATACATCATTTGTTCTCTTTCATTCAACTCCTGTATTCATTTTAACATCTGCTTCTAACTTAACAAAAACGTCAGGGCCACAATTTAGCATCATAAAAGATGTTAGTACCCATACCTTTCCTCTTTTCTACGTGGCTGGAGCCTGCAGGTCATTTGACTTATTTTCTAAGTTATCAAACATTTTCTCCAGTACCCACATTACGAGGCCATGTCAGTATCTCAGTGAGATTGGCTTCCCCAATGTGACTACCTAGTCAGGTGAACAGCCTGCCTTCTTGCCCTGAGAGATTTAGCTGTTGAATTGTTTTGACATGGTATTTTTTATTTTGACACTAGATGGCGTACATACTGTACTTTGTCCAGAATGTTGAGGGCCTTTCATGCCCCTCATTGTCAGACACAGAATGCGTTGGCAAACTACAAGCAGACTATAGATACGTCTGTCCTGCAACTAGAACATGTACTTCATGTTCAATTAATTGGAGGCCATTTAAAGATGAGTTCAGTTTAATAACAAACTGCCATACTTACTCCCTGACTAGTGCCTGTCCTTTAGGAACTAATGCCTTGTAATACCATAGGTAGAGCATCAATTTGACCAAACTTAGCGTATGGATGATATAATTCCAAAGCACTTACCACTGCTAATTCTGTTTTCCAAGGCAAAAAGCAGGCGCAAAGACAAAAAAGTGAGCATGTAAGTGGTAAGTACTGCAGTGGCAATAGGGTTAATACATAGGTCATAGAACTTACTCTCTGTGTGTTGTCCCTATGTAATACTGTGTTCCATGATAAAACTGCTTGTTCTTTCCACTAAGAATTGAGTAATACTTAACTTATTCCTCTCTTCACTTGATTCACCTCCAGTGTGCAGTGCAAGCTTCATGGCCCCCTGCGGCATCTGAATTTCCTGTCATTTCCAGCAAAAATATGAACAGATCTGTGTTTGAAATGGCTCCAGCTTTGACGATGGCACCCCCTAACATCTGTGTTTCCCTGTCTTTAGACAAAGGAAGTCAAACTCATTTGGTATGCAGTCAGGAAGAGAGTGATGCCAGAGCTCATGTCCTTTGGAGGAACATGGTGGGCCCTTACCCACACCAGTCGCCAGGGTCCTGCATCGATCTCCAGTTGTCCAAAAGTGTGCATCACCCACTTTGCTTAATTCAAGAGACTATTAATAAAATAAATGCTTATTATTGGCTGGCTGACGAAGACAAGAAGATTCTTATTACGCCACTGGAACTAAGAGACATCCATACATCTCTGCCTTATTTCACGAACACTTGTACCATTTGTTGAAAAAAAGAAGAGAGTAAATCCAGACAGATATGTAACAGTATGTATTTTATTTTAAGGACAAATTGTATTTCCTGTATAATAGCATGCTTTGCAAAGGTTTTTCTTTATGTTTTATATTTTCCAAATTAGCTAAGAGAAGCATATGTATTTTTATGATTATATAACTCATTGCCTCTCCAACACACGTGATTGGTTCTGGAAATTGTCCATCCCACAAATGCGATTGTGCCTGGTGTTATCAAGCACCTGAGTGATCCGCCCACGCCAACCCCCACCACCAATCAATAAAACCTGGGTCGAAAATGTGTCTTGTTGTAATACGCTTAGTTAAGATGTCTGCATTTTATTCCTTTGTGAGTGCATTATACTTTCAAAATTGTAAGTGGTCCCTATAAATAACATGTATCTATTAGTGCGACAAGTAACATTATAAAATATGAACGGCAAAGGTATTTTTTACATTTCAGAGCCTTGTTAGCATCTGGTAAAAGAAAAGAAAACAAAGTTAAAGGGCATAAAAACACCTAGGAACAGAGTGAGTGAATGTGTCAGTAACATTGAAAAAGGACGGTAGCAGTTTGTTATCAGGCATCAGGCAACTCTACCATAACACTTGTGACATGTAGTTATATTTAGGATGGTGATTTTTACATCATCTGATCATGGCTACACTGGTTTCACTTCTTGGTGGGGTCGACCACCCTGCCCATGAAGAGGATACTTCTGGTGCTCTCATGGTAAACAAGGAAGAGGAAAGGCCGGTTGATGGTCAATCGAGGTGGAAGACTGGCAAAAATGTTCACTGTTCCGCCACCTAGTCCATTACTAATTTCATCCACAGCGATGGCTGCTTTGTGCACAACCTGGGGAAAACAAGTGACAGGTTGAAAGAGAAATTAAGATGTACTTTGTCAGATTGAATTATTAGTATTACATTGATTCAGCTTATTAGGTGTTTTAAGTCAAAAGCACCCCATAGTTAGAAGTTGGCTGGATTTTGAAATGATGTAAAGAGCTCTAACAAAGATAGATTTAAATAAGACTTTTAACTCACTGAAGTGGTGTGTGCCAAAACCAAAACAATAATTGTTCCCCTAATTCATAAAAAAAAAACTAGGCCAAAGGAATCTTATTAACGTCATGAACCAGACTTTACAAAATAGAGGGCAGTCCCTTCAATGCATGTTTAGCCACATGGACTGAAAACCAACATCTAGAGGAAGTTACACATTCATTTCTTCCACAGAATAATCCATGGCCCCCTCTGAAATCGGATTGCCCCCCCCCCCCCCCCCTTGTGCCCCCATCCCCTGACAGTGAGACAGTGGGCATTTCCACTGGACCTCCTGTGGTCATCTCCCCCACTCCTTGTCTCAATCACTAGTGATGGAGGACTGAAGAAGGAGTGAGGTTTGGGATATGCGGTACACACAGAGAGTGCCCACTATTCAGGCTGTACCATCATGTGTACCAAATATACATAATAGATAATGGGTGCATTAGTCCGGTCTGCTATAAGGAAACACTTATGGAGCAGACTGGAGTTGAGGATATTTTTCTCCTTTTACATATTGCTTTTTCTGTCCTGCAACTGAATCAATAGGATGCATGTGTTTTTTCCTTTATGAATTACATTTCTTTATTGAAACCAACTAACCTCAGACAGCTTCAGGCCAATGTCTCCTCCAATACCGGATAAGTCTGCAGAGGCCTCAAAGACCTCTCTAACCTCCAGCCCTGGGAGGAGGTTTGTCAGAGAGTATGACTGTTCCAACTCAAACTTGGGCAGCTGCACCTCCAGCTTACTGTAAACATTCAATACAGATTCATTTAAGGTATGCTGTTGGGCACCTGATTTACAATATTTAAGCATTATGAAAACTGTAGAGAAAGGAACCGCAATCGCATAGTTTTGAAATAATAACGGATATGGACTGAGTGGAGAAGACTGAGTTACGTACGTCTTTTTAAGCTGCTTGACCCAGCCTTGGAATCTTTCAGCGGTGATCTCCTCATCTACAGAGGTGATGTCCACATCCTCATCCGGCAGAAGAACCAGCATGGCAGCGCCTCCTGACATGGCCAACTTCAACACACCCAATTTGAGCGAGCTATCGTACGCCAGGTAATATTTGTCTGACCGGAACATCATAGGAACTGTGACGATGCGGTATTTGCCTACGTAAAATCGCTCCTCCTGCGTGAAGCTGGCGTTGAATGCCAGGGCAAACTGGCCTGATAGAGAAGAAGGGATAAGACATTATTTATTCAACTAGCCAGAGGTTGTATTGGTACCAAAATGTACGTGTGGAATGTGAAAAAACGTTAAAGTTATTCATTATTAATGTTATTAGCTATTCAAGAGCTGAGATCTGAAAGATGCTACCGATTGTTATGAGGATCAAACCAGAATCACCTTTAAAGTAGGCAGCGGTGGCCAGCATCAACTGGGACTGGGGGTTGACGGTGCTGACCAGATCTTTGATGACATAGTTCGTCCCTTGCTCCCCCATCTCGTTGATGGCGTTCTGGGAAGCGAGAGGGTCGCTGAAGTCCAGGTTCTGAATCTTCCCTCCATACTTGTTCAGCACCACCTCTCTGTAGTCTGAAGGGACACTGAACTGCTGGCTCGGGAAGAGTCCGACCACTCGGTCGAAGTTGAACTGATTGGTAGCAGATATGGTTTCCCGGAGCTTCTGGAAAAGCTCTGGAACATCAGAGATTGAAGTTGAATTCACGAGACTTCTTATTGTTCGATGCCCTTTTCCAAGTCTAGTAATGAAAGGTAATGGACTATGCTTCACAACTATTCTTTGGGATTACCAATAGGGCCTTAATGTGGATTCGCATCGCTGGATTTTAACCAGGGCGATTTCACTTTACAACCAAATGCCCCTCAATAAGCCGTCCAAAGCAGGGGCATGAAGGACAGGCCATTTCAAATGCACTGTGACTTAAAGTGGGCACATTCATACGAAACCGTGCCATTCCATATACCTGGGATTTGTGAGGGTTCCAGAGACGTCAAGGTGAGACCTTGAAGAAGTTGCAGACGCGTGCTTCCTTCAGTCCCACTCATCAACGCAGCCAGGCCCATCGAAATAGTCAACGGAGAGAAACACACGTTGTCATCTGTCCTGCTGGCAATGGCGCGGTACAGGCGAGCGGCAAAGTCTGCATTTCTGCCGCTGAGGTCCTGCAGCTCTGTGGATTCAGGGCCCTGACTGGACGCCTGATGAGAGCTCAGTAGAATGGTGCATACCAGGTGGAGTAAGATTTGGGCTATCATTGTTCCACGTTTTCTAGAAAAAGACATGTATGGCGATTTGAGATTAAGTAACCCAAATGTTAAAAACTATACATTTATACTATGCAAAAAAATCTAGGGCTCAAAGAGGGTCCCTGTGGGTAGACTATATTATATTATATATTATATTATTATTATATATTATTATATTAGTAGTTGCAAAAGTTATTTTACAAAAAGATTAGGGCTAGACTTCTTCTACCGATGACACCTGAACAAAACATACTCTGTTTTGTTCAGATTACATATGTAATCTTATGACTTTTATATTATTTTAATTATTTTATTTTGTCAGATCAGACGGTGTATAGAATATAAAGAAGTGTGCTGATAACATGTTATTAATCATAGTAGCCTAATCGAACTAGGCAATCCAGATCAGTTATGTTCCGTTATTTAGTGCAAAGTGAACACTGAATAACAAAAAAACGTGTTAAACGAATTCAGATGGATTTGGAAAGTATCGCATTTGTTCATTTAAAGATTTGAAAGGCTCGGTGTGATTTATCATCTTAAACCTTGACCCAGGACTTTTGAATTTGAATTAATTGACGGTGTTTTTGCTGCTTCATGTCTGAAATAAACCTACGCACATCTAATAGGGATAAGAAAAGGCAAGATGAAGGTGATGACCTTTTTGCAATTATGATTAGATTGGATAGAAACATAGACAGTTTCCCTAAACGCTTGACCTGAATTGGACAGGTCTTATAATACAACAGTCTGGTTATAGTGATCAATGAAGACTTGTTGTTGGCCTGACTAAGATGCAGCATCGTCGCATCCTTTTTAGCCTACACGGACAGACACTACAGAAACAACCTACTTTTGTATAGGTTATAGGCTACCGATCAACAGTAAAACCAGCCATAACATACCTTAGACCAAATTCTGTTCCGGAGCTTTCATCAGACTTAAAAATAATTATTTTTGTTGAACAGATGGGTAGGTTCGGTTGTGGTACAAGGGCTGTGTATTCCTATGACGTCAACTACGTAAAATAAGATTCTGGAAAATGGCAAGTAACGCAATGAGCGCAACGAGCCGTTCGCACCCATCGTTCACACTATGGATATCTATGGTTCGCACAAACACACCACAACCCAGTAATCTGCCCGTGATGAGCAAGTATTTTATGTAATTTTGTTTGGTTGTATGTTTATTTATTTATTTTATTTTTTTTAAATGTTCTATCGTGGACCTATTGAAAAAGTTTCCACTAGTAAATAAATAATAATAACAATAATCATAATAATAATAATATATATATTATTTACGCTTTCTGGACGCAATAGCCATTTAAGGAATGGTATGGGATTTTTATGTTGTACCCAGTGTTACCAGGAGATGTCCAGACTCGTCCATTCAACTTTTACCTTTTGGCTGTTAATATTTAGTTTTTCTCCCGCTGACCTTTTAGGTACATATATAGATTTTAATATTAAAGTTCAATGTGTTTAAGTAACCTTAGAGGTCACAAGTAAAGTCTTAGTCCCCAGAGACACAAAGTCGTGTATTGAATACACAAGACACAAACGATAATTTACTAGGACACCCGTTTGAGCCAAACATCGGCTATGGGGGTGGGGCAACCCAAGTATCACCGGGCAAATTCAGGGCAACTGTTTCACCGGTATGAATGGGTGTCCGGATATTACAGAATAACAATAATTTAATTTTGCTACATGAGAAGAGAAAAACGATAGAGGAGGTGACAAGTGACAGCCAAAAAACAATATCAAAACGAGGTAAATTGTTGTACTTAATCGTCTATCATCACCAAGATGTAGCTTCTAACTCGATACAACTCCTACAGCTAGACAACCACACTGATATGTCTTAAGGCTTGTAATCTTTCTCTTGGATATAGATAATATTGTTTGACAATTCAGAATATTTGTATATTATCGTACCATTTATGTTTACATAAAACATGCGTTTTGTTTACGTTGCTGCATGTTACACCTCGGAAATCTTCTGAAATAGGCTATTCTAAATAACTATAGCATTACTTTTTAAGTTGAGTGGGCATAGGTAAAATAGAATGTGGATATAGAATTATTCTGTTGTTCTAAGTTGTTGTATGCAGTATTCTAGGTTATCAATTTAACTATAACATCGAAGACTAATTAAACATTAATAGTGCAAAAAATTGTTTTGGGAACACCCGAAGTTACCTGGGTATCCAGGAAAGACATGACATACATTATTCAAGCAAAGTGTGCATATCATCTCATTTTTTTCAAACTGAGCTTCAACTTTATTGGGGGGCAATATGCAAATGTTGCAACTTGAGAGAAGTTTTGTTATTGTACCTCATTTTAATTCATTCAATGGCCAACCATGGATAACATCACTGTTTTTATCATTGTGAAATATTATTCCGACTATTTAATATGTTTCAAGTTATCAATATTTCCAGAATATGTTTTTTTCCCCCTTCATTTGTTTTTCAGTTTAATAGTCACCCATCAAGTTACTGTATTTTATTGCTTTGTTGGCCTTTGCACAGCAGGCCTTTGCAGAGTCAATGCACTATAATTCAGTCACCATTTAGAGGTTCCACTATTTATAATGAGGTTGTAACCCACCCATATGCCCGTTTTTCCAGTTTTGCCACATGCCATACTGTTGCCTGGTCACTGGGCTACTGGGATTTACAAATCCATGCAAGGCTGAGGAAGCTGTACTGCTGTCGTGGGTAACGTGGTTAGAAAGTGCCCAACTAGGCTGGATTAATGCCATTCTCCTGTTTTGTTTTAGGGGTGCGGCCAAGAGCCAACATAGCCTGTAGAAATGAACACTGACTTTTTGTGCGACACTGTCTTTGGTTTGACACCAACTAGAATCGAAACAACCTCTGTTTTGGTTGCCAGAAATATACCATAGAGTCAATCGTGAAACAGTTGAGGCCATAAACAAGCCTTTATTCACAAATACGGGTGTGGGTGGCACCACTTTAATTCGAATGGATTTAACTCTGATTTCACTCACATTGATTAACAAGGTATTGTTCGATTCATTTTTGGGGCTATACTGATCCTGAAGAATAAGTTGTATGTAGTTACTGTTTAAATCTGATCCTGTGTCCCTACCTGTTGAAATCTGATCCTGTGTCTCTACCTGTTTAAATCTGATCCTGTGTCTTTACCTGTTTAAATCTGATCCTGTGTCTTTACCTGTTTAAATCTGATCCTGTGTCTCTACCTGTTTAAATCTGATCCTGTGTCTTTACCTGTTTAAATCTGATCCTGTGTCTCTACCTGTTTAAATGGTACCTTTTCTTTGTGTGGTTTAAAAAAAGATGTGATTTGGTTGACTTGAGTAAGTTTCTAAGAATAAGTTGTATATAGTTGTAAATGAATAGAGGGAGGGGCATAGTAAGTCAGTTCTTTAATAATAATAATAATAAGTTATAGTTCCAAAAACCAGGTGCAGTGAGGATGTTATTGTGACAGTACAAGTATCCAAATAGTCATCAACCTTCTTTTTTACCGGACTAAGATTAGACCATCATAAATAGTCTGCTGAATAAGGACTGCATTGAAGAATAAAATCTAGCTAAATGAGCAAGCACTATCTTCTGTTGGTAGACAGGTGAAGACTCAAACACATTCTATGTGAGCAAAGAGGTGGTAGCCCTTCCAATCATGTCCTTGTTTGTAGAAGAGGTGAGGTGTATAAAGAGCAGCAGTGAGGTGTCCGGGAGGTGCAGCCTGTATCCCCATGATGTCATTATGCTAAACCGAAGGGTTCGACTGGCCTTGAATGTAATCACATTGTTGCCTTCCCTGCTCTGCCTTGGTCCTAAGTGCTCTCCCTCTCATTCAAGAGGCCTCCTGTCCAGCTGTCCTAGTAACTGTTGCCATGGTAGTTGTTGTTACCACTGACTAATAGTAATGCTCCAGTGTCCATCTACCACCTTTGGCTGGGCTTTAAACCATGTGGTAAAGGTTATGTTACGGTCAAGAAAACAGGGATTCGATCTATTCAATGTGACTTAAATCCCCCAAATTGTTTTGCGAACATTTGTCCTGACCGAAGAGCACAACGCAAAATGTCTCTCCCGCTTCGTCCCGTGGAATTGCCGGTTTCGGCATCGCCCTTCTCCCCCCACTCTCTCATGCTATTATGACAAATTCAAACGTTCAACTGGGGAGGGGCCGCAGAACGGGAGGGTCAGCCCATTGTTGTGGCCCGTCCACAGGGCCGTTCACAAAAGCATTCCTTTGCTTGGCCCAGCCACCGCTTTGCAGGGGTCAGGTGGCAAAGGAAGATCTCATTTGAGCTCGGCAGAGTGCACCCGGGTAAGTTTAAGACCAGCGGCCTGTGTGGGACTTGGAGTGGACTTGATAATAGTTCATAGGATGTGTTGGACTAAAGCAGAGTAATTCCAACCTTTGATTCATTGTACATGTTACGCTTCGGGGTTGAAGGGCCCGTGTTTGTCTAGCAAGTTTGTGTTGCAGCCGTTGACAGAATATAACTATGTCCTATGCTCTAGGTAAACCTTACATTAGTCTATAGTCCAATGTAATAACTCTATCATACCTAGGATTAAGGGGTCAACACATGTGACAAAATATGGAAAAATAGGGAACAATTATTCTCTTTCTGACATTTCATGTCTTATGCCTTTTTGCATTTGGGGTAAACTCCCCAGTAATGAAAGGCACTTGGAATACTGCATCTTTCCACTGTAATTGTAAATCTGCTTGTTTCTCTCTCTCCCTGTCTCTTGGATCTCCCCTCCAGGATGCATGACAACATGTCCACCACGGTAGCGCCACAGGCAGCTTCTCAAGTAGCCAACCCCTCCAGGGACCAGCTGCTGGGCCAGACCCGGCATGTGATGCAGGGTCTGGAGGCCCTGAGGCTGGAGCACCACTCCCTGCTGGAGGGCCTGCTGGGGGGCCTGCAGAGCCTGGAGGAGGGCAACGGGGAGCCCCGCGTCGACGGGGGGGAGCTCCAACAACAGCCCCCCCCTGGGCCGGGGGAGGAGGCGGCCCTGGCCCTCCGCAGGTCCCTGGACACTCTGGAACTGGGACTCAGTGAAGCACAGGTGGGATAGAACGTATGGGAGGAAAGGCCTGTGCACACCAGGCATGGCAGAGTCAAAGCTCTGGGTGGAGGTTATTGGTCCAAGGTTCACTTGGCACTTTTTAAGTTTGGATTACTCTCCCAATCTCTGATATTGATAAAGAATTATGCAACTCTTTATAACTTGTGGCTCCACCTGCGTATTGGTGGAGGACGTTAAACTTTTTACAACCCTTTGTTCTCTCATATGGTCATACAATTAAACCCACGCTGATTTCCTTCTTTAAAGGAGCTTAAAGGTGCTACTTCTGTTGGGGTCAAAGCAGTTAGTATGCAGTGGTCATGAAGTATCCAAGCAGGGTTGTTACATCTTTTTTGTCATCACTGCTGCGACAGTGAATAGAGCTGAAGTTTGTTAAAACGTCGGCCGCTGTATGTGGATCTAAAAACTTAAGAGGACAGGAAAGTCCCTGTCATGATCTAACCTTTGTTTAGGAATGAATCGATCGAGGTTACGCTTTCTTTCTTTCTTTCTTTCTTTCTTTCTTTCTTTCTTTCTTTCTTTCTTTCTTTCTTTCTTTCTTTCTCTCTCTCTTTCTTTCTCTCTCTCTCTCTCTCTTTCTTTCTTTCTTTCTTTCTTTCTTTCTTTTTTTCTTTCTTTCTTTCTCTCTTTCTTTCTCTCGTTCTTTCTTTCGTTCTTTCTTTCTTTCTTTCTTTCTTTCTTTCTTTCTTTCTTTCTTTCTTTCTTTCTGCTTCAGAGCATTGTAACTGTAAATTGTAATTCTCTTAATGAAATGAATAGACTTTTAGGCCTGCAGCTTAAGTGAGGTAAAGGAAAACATACACCGTCAGGGCTAACCCTGTCCCTACCCTCGGCTCCCACCCACCAGATGTTGCTGGCCCTGTCGGCTCACCTGAGCTCCGTGGAGGTGGAGCGGCAGAAGCTGCGTGCCCAGGTGAGGCGGCTGTGCCAGGAGAACCAGTGGCTGCGGGACGAGTTGGCGGGGGCCCAGCGGAGGCTGCGGGACAGCGAGCAGAGCGTGGCCCAGCTGGAGGAGGAGAAGAAGCACCTGGAGTTCATGAGTCGCCTCGCCCAATGGGAGCACAGGGACCAGCCGGATGGCTTCCCCTCCGCGGTACGGCGGCTGACCAATCAGAGCGGTGGATCTGCCAGCGTAAATGGGATTAGTTAAAGTGAAGGGCTTATTCAAAGTTTATAGGTTACAGAAAAGGTTCACTGAAACCTTCTGAAGCCAAACCCAGACTTTTTTCCAAAGTTGTATCTTTTGTATAGCAATTATTACACTAATAACAATAGGAATATGTTGACAGAAGAACAAAACCTATATGTACATTCAGTTATCATCTGCTATTTTTGAAGCTGTTAAGCACTTGAACATTATTTCTCTGAAATAAGTCCAGTGAACATTCTCATCCTGCATATTTGCCTATCTTGGGTTGTGTTTTTGACATAAAGACTACACATTTAGATGAAGCCTCTTATTCCCAGCAGGAGGAGAAGGACCAGCAAACCCTGGACGATCTCTTCCCCAGTGGAGAGGAGGAGGTGCAGGGCCACAGCAGTAAGGAAGACCCAGGGGGCTGGGCTGGGTGTGTGTGTGATGTGTGTGTGTTTGTGCGTGTGTGTGTGTGTGTGTGTGTGGGTGTGATGTGTGTGTGGGTGGGTGTTGTGTGTGTGTGTGTGTGTGTGTGCGTGTGTGTGTGTGTGTGTGTGTGTGTGTGTCTGTGTGGCATCTCTCCATCATCTCCTGTTCATCCATTTCTATCGTCATCTTTTTAGTAATGTGTGAAAGCGTACTTCTCTCCAGTCCAGCAGGGTTAGGGTTGGGGTTAGGGTTAGGGTTAGGGTTGGGGTTAGAGTTGGGGTTGGGGTTGGGGTTAGTCCTGTGTAAAATTGTACTTCTCTCCAGTCCAACAGGGGGACACAGCCGCTGCCCAGCTGGAAGGGTATGAGATCCCAGCCCGCCTCCGGACCCTCCATAACCTGGTGATCCAGTACGCCTCGCAGGGCCGCTACGAGGTGGCAGTGCCGCTGTGCAAACAGGCCCTGGAGGACCTGGAGAGGACCTCAGGGCACGACCACCCTGACGTAGCCACCATGCTCAACATCCTGGCCCTTGTCTACAGGTCAGACAGCACTGGGGGAAAGATAAGACTATTATTAATGAACATATTCTGCTCATTTACAGTGTACTATTTATAAATGTTTTTTGTGTGTGTTTGTATTCTCTTAATCTGACCTTTTTTAAGTTTATTACATGTGTCTTACGACACATATCAGAACCATATGTCTTGAGGTTAGCAGTGTTTTGGAGGAGTCTCTTTCTCACGTCTCTAATACTACAGCATTAGCATTAACACAGGCTGCTGTAAACACTATGAACCCTAACCATAAACACTACAGCATTAGCATTAACACATTAATGTATATATATATATCTCACACAGGGACCAGAAAAAGTATAAAGAGGCTGCTATAATATATATATATATATATATATGTGTGTATATATATATATCTCACACAGGGACCAGAATAAGTATAAAGAGGCCGCCAACCTCCTGAATGACTCCCTGTCGGTGAGGGAAAGGACGCTGGGCCGGGACCACCCAGCGGTGAGACTCTAACGTATCTACTGGGCGGTAGGCGGGGGCGAGGGCTCCTGCACACACACACCGAAAACATCCGTGAATTACCGACACTGTTAATAATTCAATTCAATTCAATTCAATTCAAAGAACTTTATTTTGATTTTTTGATTTTGATTTTGATTTTATAAATGCCACTTTATATACTTTTCATAAAACTCATTGAATATCACGTTTCCACACAGCAATTGAGTCTCTGTTTTTGGCCCGCCTTACAGGTGGCGGCTACTCTGAATAACCTGGCTGTCTTATATGGAAAGAGCGGGAGATATGAGGAGGCGGAGCCACTGTGTCAACGCGCTCTGGCCATAAGAGAAAAGGTTGGACTCAAACACTTGGTGTGAGGTGTGAGGAGTGAGACGCTGTGTGTGTGTGTGTGTGTGTGTGTGTGTGTGTGTGTGTGTGTGTGTGTGTGTGTGTGTGTGTGTGTGTGTGTGTGTGTGTGTGTGTGTGTGTGTGTGTGCTTCTGTGGTTTTAAGTTCCCACCTAGTTAAACCAGATTCCACTCAATGCTTTACTTTCATGTGTTTTAACCATGGGGCCCTTTGCCCCCTAACCTCCCCTCCGTGCTTCCCTTCAGATGCTGGGTAAGGAGCACCCAGACGTGGCCAAGCAGCTCAACAACCTGGCCCTCCTGTGCCAGAACCAGGCCAAGTACAGTGAAGTGGAGCAGCACTACCAGCGGGCTCTGGACATCTATGAGGCCTGCCTGGGCCCGGACAACCACAACGTGGCCAAGACCAAGAACAACCTGGTCAGACCCAAACCCTTATTCAGTGAGCCAGGTCCATTTTAAAAGCATAGCATTTGAAGTTAATAATAACTTTCATTTAAGACCGCCTTTCTAAAAACCAAAGGACACTTTGAAAATACATTACAGTATTTAAAGGTTTACTTTTGATGGAACACGGAATGACTAAGAGGTGAAATGGATGGATTACCTTACCAAGTGTTATTGATTGAGCATCAAATTTGATCATTGCCAACAGTATTTGTTCCCTACTGCTGAATTTTGGATAATATTGACATCCAAAATTTAACATCTTAGCTGTGGTTTCACGTGACAATGTTATGTGAACAGCATTCCTCAGCTTTGAATGTGGTGTAATGTTGGGTCAATGGACAACATAAAATACATCAAATGGTTTGCCTTGCCTTTTCTCAGGCGTCATGTTACTTGAAGCAGGGAAAGTTCAAACAGGCCGAGGTGCTCTACAAAGAAATCCTAGCACATGGCCATGGGAAGGCCACTGGCCCTGATAATGGTAGGAGGACACACACACGCATATATACATATAGAATATAAATATGACCAATAACCTGCAAAATGTACCCACTACGTGAAACAATCTGTCTTAAGAATACAAAATCTTACACAATATATAAATATATATATATATATATATATATATATATATATATATAATATAAAGCTATGTGTTTGTGTGTCAGGGGACTCTAAGCCTATATGGATGGGGGCAGAGCAGAGAGAAGAGCAGGTAAGAAGTAATCCCTTCACACTAGCCTTTTCTATTCTCTCTCTTTTACCAATCTTGCTTTTCTCTCTTTTTCTCTCTTTTCCCTCTCTTTCTCTCTCTTTCTTTCTCTTTCCCTCTCTTTCGCTCTCTTCCTCCTCCACTCTGTCTCCTTTCTCTATGATGGTTTCTTTGGAACTGCTAATGGGTGTTGACTGATGTCTTTCCAGGTCAATGGCACGCCGGTAGAAGACACTGGTGACTGGAAACAGACTGGACTGGTCAACAGGTCAGTCCTCCAACTGTGCAAACAAGCAAACCACAAACCACAGTAGACATGAAAGATACCCCCCTGGTCTAGGGTCAGATATCTGGAGAGCTTATTTTTTTAAAGAAAATGTGTTTTTTACAGTGTATGATTATTTCCTTTGGAAATCCAATGTGCTGGAGTAACATTTCAGCTCCCCAACAAAACAAGATAAAAAAAAAGTGCGTTGTGATTAAGGCTGCACGATATTATTATTTTTTTTTTTTATCATCATCGCAACTTGCGCAACAAACACATTGCAAAAGACTGCGATATTTTTTGGGCTCTATATTTAACAAATGACATGATTATTTGTTTAAAATGACATTATGTGATCAGGGTTAGGGTTAGGGTTAGGGTTAGGGTTAGGTTATTTTTTTCTATATTTATCAAATGACATGATTATTTGTTTAAAATGACATTATGTGATCAGGGTTAGGGTTAGGGTTAGGGTTAGGGTTAGGTTATTTTTTTCTATATTTAACAAATGACATGATTATTTGTTTAAAATGACATTATGTGATCAGGGTTAGGGTTAGGGTTAGGGTTAGGGTTAGGTTATTTTTTTCTATATTTAACAAATGACATGATTATTTGTTTAAAATGACATTATGTGATCAGGGTTAGGGTTAGGGTTAGGGTTAGGGTTAGGTTATTTTTTTCTATATTTATCAAATGACATGATTATTTGTTTAAAATGACATTATGTGATCAGGGTTAGGGTTAGGGTTAGGGTTAGGGTTAGGTTATTTTTTTCTATATTTAACAAATGACATGATTATTTGTTTAAAATGACATTATGTGATTAGGGTTAGGGTTAGGGTTAGGGTTAGGGTTAGGTTATTTTTTTCTATATTTATCAAATGACATGATTATTTGTTTAAAATGACATTATGTGATCAGGGTTAGGGTTAGGGTTAGGGTTAGGGTTAGGTTATTTTTTTCTATATTTATCAAATGACATGATTATTTGTTTAAAATGACATTATGTGATCAGGGTTAGGGTTAGGGTTAGGGTTAGGGTTAGGTTATTTTTTTCTATATTTAACAAATGACATGATTATTTGTTTAAAATGACATTATGTGATCAGGGTTAGGGTTAGGGTTAGGGTTAGGGTTAGGTTATTTTTTTCTATATTTAACAAATGGCATGATTATTTGTTTAAAATGACATCATGTGATCAGGCGCTAATTTGTCTGATATGCGCCTGCTGCTCACCGTGCCGATATATTTGGCCAATCAGAGCCCTCGCCATTAGCCACTGTATGAGGCAGCGGGAGAGAGTAGCAGGGGGAAACTGCACTTTAAAATGGAATTATCATTCATATATATTTTTTATTGGTGCTTTATTTTTAAGGTACATGTTCAGTTTGTCCAATAGGCAACGTGTTGTTTCTGACCAGTATTCTGAAAGCAGCAGGAAGGCAGTGCTGTGTGCACTTCAATATCTTTTTACTATTGCAAGAAATATCGTTATCACAATATTCAACAACGTTATCGCATATCGCATACTTTCCTCATATCGTGCTGCCCTAGTTGTAATTGAAATGGTTTTGGAAAGTAGCACCAACACAGAGGCACTTTCTGCCCCTGGACTTGTTTTGCAGTATGTATGACATACCCTTTTAGACCCCTTCTGAAAAGTACTCTGGGGAGCTAGCATGTTGACACAGTCGGAGTTCAGTTTGGATAAGGTGTGTGAACGTTTCGGTGCCTGTGGTGAATGACTGCCAACATGCTGCTACTCTGCTGTGGTATCACATGCATGTCACCATGGTACCAGACCCTGAATCTTTGCCCTTCCCAGTGCCATCATGACGAGCACCCTGAGGAACCTTGGCGCCCTCTACAGGCGGCAGGGTAACATGAAGGCCGCCCAGATGCTGGAGGAGACAGCAGTGCCTAAGCACGTGAGTTCGGTCATGACACGGCACGTTGCAGGTCCTAACGGGTTTACTCTGTTGGCTTCACGCTGCATTCTGCTTATGGTTGGGGTCAGCAGGTCAGGGAAATATCTGTTCCCAACTCTAACATCCACCCATGTAGCACGTGACCCCTTTGTCCACTGCCTCATCAAGGTCCATGGGCTATTCCAAAGGCACAGTGTGAGCTTAGTAAGGAGGAAGTATCCCACTTTTCCATTTGATTATTTTGCATGAATCGATTGATAAGTTCAAATCATCTTGAACGTGTGTATATACAGGATACATCTTGAACATGTCTATATACAGGATACATCTTGAACATGTGTATATACAGGATACATCTTTAACATGTGTATATACAGGATACATCTTGAACATGTCTCTATACGATTCTTATTTAGTGAGTGTTAGCTGAAAACACGGTTAAGCCCTTAGACTTTCCCCTTTTCTAACCTAATGTGCACGTATAAGGTTGTCATTTTTATCTTTCCACATTCTTTACACAACACAGAACATTTTAAAAGTACCCAAAACACCAGCTACCCGGGACTTGGATTCACACACAAAACCATCCTTTAAGTACAGTAGCCCAACTAGGCAGAACTATGGAAGACGTGGCAACCCTGATTATGACATATTCACAAGCAGTAATGTTCACTCAACATCTAGAATATATATATATGTATATATATATATATATATATATATATATATATATATATATATATATATATATATATATATATATATAATTGTTATATATAATAACAATTAGACGTCTAAAATAGTATTGTAACTGTTTGCGGTTTAACATTTCTGAATGCATACTGTTATTTTCCTCTGTTTTGGCTATGTACGTACTGTATGTACTGACATACTGTACACGTATTGTGTGTTCAGAGACGGTATGCCACAGCGGACCCCCTCAGTGAGCCAGCTCTGGCCCCCACACAGTCCTGCAGCCCGACCCAGAGCTCTGATGTTCAGGTGAAGTATGAGAGTGGCCTTCCCGGAGAAGAGGAGGTCAGCATGACTCTGGAGTGGAATGGGGTGAGGATGCCGGTGCTGGACTGTTACGATAGCACAACTGATGTTTGAAGCGATCCAAAGAGAGCGGTTGACGGTTTTTGTAGGAGCTGCTGTTGGTGTCTTTACAGAATGTAGAAATTAGGACGCAATATTTCTATCATCACAATGCAATGACTGGTACTTTGAAAGCTGTGCCTGCTGATAAAAAAAGACTGTGTGTGTGTGTGTGTGTGTGTGTGTGTGTGTGTGTGTGTGTGTGTGTGTGTGTGTGTGTGCGTGTGTGCAGGACGGTTCCAGTTTGCTGAAGCGCAGTGGGTCGTTCAGTAAACTCCGAGCCTCTCTCCGTCGAAGTAGCGAGAAACTGGTCCGCCGGCTCAAAGGAGGAGCAGAGACCAAAGAGCCCAAAACACCTGGGAAACACCCATCTGGTTAACAGCTACAAAACACCCATCTGGTTAACAGCTACAAAACACCCATCTGGTTAACAGCTACAAAACACCCATCTGGTTAACAGCTACAAAACACCCATCTGGTTAACAGCTACAAAACACCCATCTGGTTAACAGCTACAAAACACCCATCTGGTTAACAGCTACAAAAGGAAAAGATTTGCCCCCTTTTGATCCTGTCAAATAGTGAGTACATCTTGTTTGCTTATGTGTTCACGCTCCTGAGTCAATACCTTGTAGAAACAATGACAAGTCAATCATTTCAGGTTTATATTTTCTTAGGTACAGTCTGTCCATTTCAGCGTTGCAAGTCTTTTTTGGGGGATTGTTAATTATTCTTTCTTGCTGCTTTGCCTTAACTCAGTCGGATGGGCTGCTGCAATGTACAGCAAGTGTTAGTCATTCATAGTATGTTATTGCCACAAATGTAATATTGTTACAGTATTTTGAAAACGGGTGAAAACAGTGGACATATTCACACAGCACTAATTTCATAAGAAAATGTTGCCTCGGCCGTTCCCGCCAGATGTGTCTTCAGGAAACTTTTATACAAAGAGCCTAAAAACATACCTGTCTTGTCAAACCTATGAATGAACTGATTTGAACTATTTGTAATTTGATTATTTATTTACTACTTTATATTCATTGTTTTAACTATAATACTGTTGTATTTGTAAAGTGTCCTTGGGTTACTTGAAAGGCGCTGTTAAATTAAAGTTATTATTATTACATCCCTGTTGAAAAAGATTGTGATATGTGTACGCCTTTGTATTTGTATTTAAGGACTAACCTTGCGGTCTGCACTTTACCCGATGAGCCACTGAAGCAATTTTACGTGAACAGACACATTTTGGCAACAAGGGTGGAACTACAATGGAACAATGTTGTGTATAAATAATTAGTGAAGCAATATGGAAAGGGAATAGGAAATACAATGGATTCATTTATAATGTTTTTAGGACATAGTTTTATTGTTTTTGGCACGGCACAACACCTGCAGATTATAATACAATTACATAAAATTCATTATTATACAAATGGGATTTACAATTAAAAGGAGATATATTTCGGAAAATGATTTATTAAATATATTAGATTTTTTTTTCAGTGTTCATCTTTTTCGATGAATTTCCTTTAAAGGTAAACATTCCTCATTTAAAGAGGCACGAGCACTTCTAGGGGCAAGGTCCAGGGAATCAACTCCACTTTCTGATGTGGGGCCCTGTTGTCCTTCCAAAGTAAAAACCCAGTCCATGTGCTGTGGATCAGTCACTGTCCCAGGCTGGATCAGTCATTGTCCCAGGCTGGATCAGTCACTGTCCCAGGCTGGATCAGTCAACGTTACAGGCTGGATCAGTCACGGTCCCAGGCTGGATCAGTCAAAGTTGCAGGCTGGATCAGTCAAAGTTGCAGGCTGGATCAGTCAAAGTTACAGGCTGGATCAGTCACTGTCCCAGGCTGGATCAGTCACTGTCCCAGGCTGGATCAGTCAAAGTTGCAGGCTGGATCAGTCAAAGTTGCAGGCTGGATCAGTCAACGTTGCAGGCTGGATCAGTCACTGTCCCAGGCTGGATCAGTCAACGTTGCAGGCTGGATCAGTCAAAATGACAGGCTGGATCAGTCACTGTCCCAGGCTGGATCAGTCACTGTCCCAGGCTGGATCAGTCACTGTCCCAGGCTGGATCAGTCACTGTCCCAGGCTGGATCAGTCACTGTCCCAGGCTGGATCAGTCACTGTCCCAGGCTGGATCAGTCACTGTCCCAGGCTGGATCAGTCACTGTCCCAGGCTGGATCAGTCAAAGTTGCAGGCTGGATCAGTCACTGTCCCAGGCTGGATCAGTCAAAATGACAGGCTGGATCAGTCACTGTCCCAGGCTGGATCAGTCAAAGTTACAGGCTGGATCAGTCAAAGTTGCAGGCTGGATCAGTCACTGTCCCAGGCTGGATCAGTCAAAATGACAGGCTGGATCAGTCACTGTCCCAGGCTGGATCAGTCAAAGTTACAGGCTGGATCAGTCAAAGTTACAGGCTGGATCAGTCACTGTCCCAGGCTGGATCAGTCACTGTCCCAGGCTGGATCAGTCAAAGTTACAGGCTGGATCAGTCAAAGTTACAGGCTGGATCAGTCACTGTCCCAGGCTGGATCAGTCAAAGTTACAGGCTGGATCAGTCACTGTCCCAGGCTGGATCAGTCACTGTCCCAGGCTGGATCAGTCACTGTCCCAGGCTGGATCAGTCACTGTCCCAGGCTGGATCAGTCACTGTCCCAGGCTGGATCAGTCACTGTCCCAGGCTGGATCAGTCACTGTCCCAGGCTGGATCAGTCACTGTCCCAGGCTGGATCAGTCACTGTCCCAGGCTGGATCAGTCACTGTCCCAGGCTGGATCAGTCAAAGTTACAGGCTGGATCAGTCAAAATGACAGGCTGGATCAGTCAAAGTTACAGGCTGGATCAGTCACTGTCCCAGGCTGGATCAGTCAAAATGACAGGCTGGATCAGTCAAAGTTACAGGCTGGATCAGTCACTGTCCCAGGCTGGATCAGTCACTGTCCCAGGCTGGCGTTTGACATCCCCGTCACTCCCTCCATCCACACTCCACATAGACAGCTTTCTCGGGGGAGGTGAGGTGCAAACACTACCTCTAGCCTGCGAGGGGCGCTAGCCTGGTGGCCCCTTGTCACAGTGCCCTCTAGACGCCTTAACATCAGCCTTACCATCACCTGGTTCGCCCAGGCCATGCCCAGGGCAGGCAGCACCTTGTTATTCACAAGCCTGGTGGGCACAAAGACATATATACCGATCCGTTATGCATTTTAAATAACAGAATAAATAAGTACATTTAGACATCATATATATGAACAATACTTTACATTTAGACATCATATATATGACCAATACTTTGCATTTAAACATCATATATATGAACCATACTTTACATTTAGACATCATACATATGACAAATACTTTACATTTAGACATCATACATATGACCAATACTTTACATTTAGACATACATATGAACATTGCTTTACATTTAGACATCATATATATGAACATTGCTTTACATTTAGACATCATATATATGAACATTGCTTTACATTTAGCCATCATATATATGAACAATACTTTACCCAAAATTGCAGCGTGCAGAAGAACTCCCACCGTCAATAACATCCGTTACCTTGAAATAAAAAAGCAATATTTACCAATAAAGTAACAAAGTACACACTTAAAATTCAACCGGTCTAGACTTTTCACGGAATCGTAGCGACGGTCTTCGAGGGCTTGTAAATCTTTACGAAGGGAGTTCTCCATTTCAAAGTGTACTTGCAGCAAAGCACCTGGTTAATACACAGCACGGGGGCACTGTAGTTGTGACTCAGCCGGTGCAGGGTGGAAGAGAAGGCCAGCATGTTTCGTGCTCTCTCCACAGACTGGTCGGCCTGGAACTCGGCGCGGAACAGGGCCGCCACGGAGTCCACCACCACCAACCTTACGAGGCCCCGAGACAGCAGCAGAGGCACACGCTGAGAGATGAGGGACTGCAGCGCCGCCTAGTGGGCAGCAGACACACCACAGTCAGGGGACAGCAGACACACCACAGTCAGGGGACAGCAGACACACCACACTTAATGTCAGTGGACAGCGGATTGGATACCAAATGCAAAAGAACAACAATAACACTCAATATTTGTTAAAACTATTATTTAACTCGGATTGAACATACTACAGGGGACAGTAACTGGGAGTACTATAGAGTTACCAGGTCAGCAGCGTGTTCGATGTATATCCTGTCACTGAAGCGGATGCTGCGAATGAACGACTGGGGAAGCTCCGGTCTCAGCTGACCTTGCTGAGGGATTAGCTGCCAAAGACGTTTGATTGGGAAGGAGTCCTCTGTGGAGATATACACCGCTCCTAAAGGTGGATCATCGTATGCCAGTTACACAGACTGAATACAGAGTCCTCTGTGCAGATATACAGCGCTCCTAGATGTGGATCATACGCCAGTTACACATATTGAATAGAAAGTCCTGAGGGCCTCAAAGAGGCAAAAAAAAGAGACAAACATTTAGACACTAAGAACCCCTTTGCTTTGGATCTCACCTGAATCGAGGCCGCCATATCGTTGCGGATACTGCACTGAGAGACACAGCTGCAGGCCAAACTGAGTCTTCCCTGCCCCACTCTCTCCTGCTAGTTCTGTGATGCCGTTCAAAGGGAGGCCACCTCGCAGCAAGTCATCCAGGACAGGGCATGCCAATGTCAGTCTGTGTGCTGGCCCCAATGAGGGGTATTCCCCGCGGTGCAGCTGAAGGGCTGTGGGGGGCATTCATCAGTCATTTTATCCCCCTCAAAAACACTACAACATAACCTAAATATAGCTGTATGGGAGCTGAGACATAAACTCATGTAGATTATTAATACAAGCTATTCATATAATACTATTCGTTTATACATGTCCGCTTATTTTGGATGTGTGTTCATAGGTCTATATATATATATATATATATATATATATATATATATATATATATATATAGTGTATCAAGATATTCACATCCAGGTGTTTCGATTATGATTATATGAATCGCTTGTATTTTTAATCTACATGAGTTATATGTCTCAACCCCTATACAGCCAGGCTATATTTAGGTTATTTTGTAGTTTTAGGGTGTATGACAATATCTATCAACTTAACCATTTTAGCAGTAAAATATTGGTATACAAGAATTCATTTCATATATGGGAGACCTTACAGGTCAGAAAAACATTGTTGTGCTTTGGTCTACCTCAGGTAGGGGTATCTCAAAAACGAAAGCCCTTTTAGACAGTTAATCACTAGGCTATCGCTGATCGGTATCTAACGGTTGCTCACATTTACCCAAACTCGGTTACCTGTAACTGGAGGATGTGTGCGGTAAGTGACAGCAACGGCACTGAGCAGATGTTGGACATCAGACTTTGACAGGTGGGTGATTCGCTGAAGATCGGGACCGGACAGACTTAGAATCTCCTTCGCCGTTTTCAATTTGGCTTGGATGAAACAGCATGGATTAGCCAAACAAAATATGTTGTAAATAACGGATACATGGTTATTGAAATACTGGCTAAGTTCCAATTCGGTAAACGTTGTGTGCAGTACTAGAAGCTATAATCCAGTAGAGCTAGAAGATCCTTAGGGTGAATTAACTTTTAACTTTAGTTGGCTACTTTAGCTTGAATTACCTTTCTTTACACCAGCTATTATCCTTGGGTTAAGCTCAAGTTCCTCAAAGTTCATTTTTTCCTCAAATATTTGGGCCACATCTCTTATCCGCTAGTTGTAAATTATAGGGTTAGATTTCATCCGGTTATGTTGCTTGAGCCAATATCATATAAGAAACCCCAGCAAAGGCTGTGCCTGTAAATATGCCTTCCATATTTTTTATCTAAAATACCCGCCCAGCTGCATCATCAGAACGCGCGAGTGTCAAAATGTCAGAACAAAATAAATCTATTTATAGAAAGGTTAAAATGAATGCTGTGCTGCGTTCTAACTTTTTCATAGTATCTGCTCAATTATAAAACTAACACAAAAAATAACAGATTAAAATGTTGTCACATTTTTCCTGATCAAAGTAAACGAACTACGTCACTTCTAGTGGACGTTTCCTACAGTGAACACATCAATTGATGTAAACATCAATTAATCAATGGCTCTCAAATTCTGGTCTAATAGGACTTAACGGGAACACTGTCAAACTTCTATCTGGATTGTGAATAATATAGCATTATGTAGTACACCTAATACCTTTCTTCAAACGGATTTACGAAGAAAGTCTTCATACATCTATTTCTTGCCATCTCGGCCCCGTGTTTGTTTTGGTACGTAAAGTGAATAAACTTCCTAGTAACGTTGAGCTATACATAATACTCTCTTGACCAACTGAAGTCTATTTTTGCCTACATTTCACATAGATAAGGAGTTTTTGGTGGGCCTAGAGGTAAGCATGTTTTGATCTTTAAAGCCTGTATTGCTCTTTATGATTGGGCGCGAGATGCGGTGGTGCACACCAACAACCGATTCCTATTTTGTCGAGGGTCTTCCGCTTCCTAGTAATAGACAGCATTTATGTAGGCTATTGTATAACGAGAGAGATGTATATGTGCATTATACCATATTATGTTGCAACATTTTCTTTTAAACACAAAGACCTAGCTTATGGTTATGTGTTATTTAAATATAATTATTTGCCGACTCGGTGATAACGATCTACCTGTCAAACAAAGCTCCTTAACCATTAGGCTCTTTATAATTATTTCAAGACGAGAAAATAAGCAAACTATTCTATAGTGTTGGGGAAACTTTTTTAAAGGCTCAGGTTAAATACTGTGGCTTTAAGCTTAACTACCATGTGTGAAATATGAGATCTAAGCACTTGCCTTTAAATATTTGTCAACGTAACTGCATACATAACATACAATGATCCCCCTCTCTGAAATAGGTAAGATGACGTCGCGCATGTGCAAGAACTGTGGTTGCTCAGACATTGACCTTGACCAGGCCCGGGGAAATGCTGTCTGCACAAGCTGTGGCTCTGTTCTGGAGGACAACATCATTGTGTCCGAGGTCCAGTTTGTGGAGGGTAGCGGTGGGATTTCCTCAGCAGTGGGACAGTTTGTCTCTGCAGACGGTGAGATGATCATCCATTAACCTTTAGCACACTACTCTTAATCTTTAGCCCTACACTAAGGGCCTTCGCCAAACTGGACCCTCCTCCCCTACCCACGGCCACTTCGCCACGGAGGGCAAGTCTGTATGCGAAGCACCCTTCATTAGTAGGGAGGAGATACAGCCACAAGCTTAGGGACGAAGTTCCCTCTGTCCAGCGGAAACCGGAACTGTCGTGACTTTTTGACACCATGGTTTCATATCAACAACATACGGTAACTGCAGCTACTGTTGCCATGGTCCACCAGCTGTTGTTGGACGTAGACATCTCACTGCAGCCTTTAAGAGAGTAGAATTACCCATTCCCAACACAAGGAATCATTGATGAAAAAAAACAATACCCTAGTATGTTGATTCTGAAAGACAGCACTAATAATAGGCTACAAAAGTAACAGTGTGGGCCTAAGCCTAACAATAGGAATAATATAAATAGTTCCTTATTTCCTTGTAACATCCAACATCATAGCACTACTTTTTGTGGATTCTGAGCAAAGCAATTAATATTTGCCTATATCCATGAAACAAAAAACCTTTTTTCAGAATGGATACAGTATCCCAAAACATAATATTGCGATACTTAAGTGTATCAATCTTCCTCGTCCCTCCTTGGTACTAAGCACACTATTATTATGAGATCTAAAAGATTTAAAGATGCTCCCCTATACGAATAGAGTTGCAACAACCAGGAAGAGGGAATGTCTCAAAATGGGGAAGGTTTCGCCAAAGAGTGAGACATTTTTAAATACCAATCAAACGCATGCCTTGTGATTTAGAAAGCTCTGTAGGAGAGAAGAATCGTATAGGAAACTTCCCAGACCTCCAGTTCACCTACCATGTAAACAAATCACTAACTTTACCTCATGTAATAGTTTGGACTCCCTTCAAATATTATCAATAACTTTTTATTCAGAGACTTCTGATTTAAGGGGATTCTTCAGTCCCACCAGAAACTGCTACTGTGGAGGGAAGCTTGACCTTTTTGAAAAGGTAATTAGAAAAAGTAGAATTTATTTTCCCTGTTCATTTCTACTGCCATTTACAGGTCTTACACCATACCTTATGTACACCATAACTCAACTTGGCACTGGTTGGATGAAATGAGAAGATTATTCTTTATTTCTTTTGAGTGGCAAACATGGACTTGCCAGAATATATATTTGAATAATGACTAAAAGCAAAAAACCTGCTGCCGGTGGCTCACCATTTTAATCACTTAAATAATAACTTAAAAGATATTAGAATTCTTTAACTAAAAACAAGCATCCAAAGGCAGGTTGATGGGTCCCTTAAGATAGAGGATCAGTAAGTAAAAATAGCAGCAAACCAAACAAAGCTTAGATCTCCATTGGCATTGATCAAATGCCGCTGGACGGTCAGAGGCACTGCCAGTAAGTTACTGTAGCCAGGACGTTACTGTAGTCAGGAAGAGACACAGATAAACCAGTGGAACAAAAGCAATCAACACAGCTGAGAAAGGAGATTAAATTAATGAAGAGAAACCTCAGTCATTGAGTGAGGAGATATTAGTGCTCCTCAGGTAAGTCTGGAGCTAGTGCTCTTCAAACATTACTGATGCACGTCACCTCAGCTGCTTCTTCATTTTCAAGAGAAGAGTCCAATTCAATTTATCTTTTGCGACATGACGGTCGAAAACGTGATTACACTTAGCGTTTAGCTACACCAAATACCTTATGCTTTATCTTCACACTTAACTTTTCCAACTCTAACCAAAACAAAGTAGGAAGAGTCTGTGTTGAGTCAGGGGTCTGACAACCTTTATACATCACTCTTAAGACCAGTTTTTAGTGTGATGTATAAACATAGGCTAACCTATAAACTACACCTGCTGGAATCCTTTGGCTTTCTGTATTGCCAGCTTGACAAAACAAGTTGATGGTCCTACCTTTATAAATCTACTGAATCTCCTGTCACCATAGTGTTAGGGGTTTTATGACCAAGGTCTTCCCAGAGCCAACCAACCAGCCACAGGTCGTCAAGGAAACAGAGCATGAGGTGGGATTGAACCTAGGTGTATCTGATTGATCTTGATTGCAGTTAAGCTTTCGAGGAATTTTCCACAATGGATGCAATTTCTTTGTTTGCTGAACACCGAGTTAGATATAGGATGTTGGAACTCATATTTGCTGGTCTTTTAACATGCACAATTTATTGCTTTGGTACATCAACAAAGCTATTTTCATCATGTGCAAAATCAACCAGCAGAGGGAAGCAAATGGTCACACAAGCATTTGGGTTTTCAAATAAGATGTTCCTAAGCCACTGTGCCTCATGATCATGGAGGGAAGAGTTGACCCACGGGGTCATTCAACTGCAACAATTATTATTATAGAAGATCCCTCAATGATGATGCAATTAAAACAGGTTTCTTCACAATCTATGTGTGGTTTTGTTTCTTAAATTCTGTGCATGTTTCAATAATTAGCTTGAACGGGTGCTTAGGTCAATTCACATTTAGACTACATTAAGGCATTTAAGCAGATGCTTTTATCCAAAGCAAATAAGAACAGTCCCACTGGAGAATCTTAACTGCTTTGCTCAAGGCCACAATTGGTGGTCCTATGTGGGACTTGAACTTACAACCTCTTGGTTACCAGGAAGCAGTTGTACCCACTTGGCCACCACCCTACAGTGAAAACTCAGGTTGTTAATCTCTGATGCAACACTGTTTTACAATCTTGCTTTTGAATTTAGGATGTTTAGCCATTTACCCATCTAGCTTCTCTGTTAAAGTGCTACTCAATAGGAGTTCTTTGGATTCTGAAAGAGCCTGCATGTTATTGTTGAACTTATTATCCTGCTGTAGTAGCTGTCTCTTCATTTCTGGTGTTCGTCCCCCCTCCAGGCCCAGTGAAGGCTCCTGTCCTTGGAACAGGTTTTCACACAAGCATTGGCAAGGAGTCCCGGGCGCAAACTCTACAAAATGGTGAGTCCGTCCTCAGCAACGATAAACAAACTAAATATTTTCCAAAATGCTGAAAAATGTATTGCTGAAGTAAACCCTGTGAAACCACACACACTGAACCCTCACCACACACTCAGCACACACCCTACACACACACACACACACACACACACACACACACACACTACACCCTCACCACACACACACACACTCACCACACACACTACACCCTCACCACACACACTCACCACACACACTTCACCCTCAGCACACACACACACACACACACTCACCACACACACTACAGCCTCACCACACACACACACACACACACACACTCACCACACACACTTCACCCTCACCACACACACACACACACACACACACTCACCACACACACTACAGCCTCACCACACACACACACTACACATTCACCACACACACTACACACTTACCACACACACAAATAGACCTTAGTCGTTACGTAAATACCACATGGTAAACTGTGTGTAAAAAGAGTAGGGATTACACTCGTTCCTATGACACTCCTGAGTTACACTCCTGGGTTACACTCCTGAGTTACACTCCTGAGTTACACTCCTGGCTTACACTCCTGGCTTACACTCCTGAGTTACACTCCTGGCTTACATTGTCGTAAAGAGTTGGAATACAAACAATCTTTTTTTTAAATGCCGCTCTCACGCAACCCCCGCCCCCACCCACCCACCCACACACGCACACACAGATATAAAGACACACAGATATAAAGACACACACAGATCTTTGCAACACATCTACTGTGTGTTCAGATATGTTTGGCTATTTAGAAATAACTCGTTTCCTTATAAAATACTGAACCCAGTTCGTGATGATGATAGTAGTGGCACTGATGAACGTGTTACTGCAAGCAAAGCCTGTTTGCTCCAAACCTCTACCCACTCCCTGGCTGCCAAGACCCGTCTGCTTTACCTAGCTGTAGCTGCACCTTTGGAGATTCTATACCTCTTTATCTTTACCTATCTATAGATCCTATATCTATCTATAGATCCATTACCTACCTATAGATCCTATATCTATCTATAAATCCTTTACCTATCTATATATCCTATATCTATCTATAGATCCTATATAGATCCATTACCTGTCTATAGATCCTATATCTATCTATATATCCTTTTCCTATCTATATATCCTAAATCTATCTATAGATCCATTACCTATCTATAGATCCTATATCTATCTATAGATCTATTACCTATCTATATATATCCTATATCTATCTATAGATCCTATATCTATCTATAGATCCATTACCTATCTATATATCCTATATCTATCTATAGATCCTATATCTATCTATAGATCATTAACCTATCTATATATCCTATATCTATCTATAGCTGTGGAGAACCTTTTGTGTTGCCAAACGAAGGGTCCTGAAGTGATGTAATGTTTGTCAGCTTGAATTTGTTGACTGCTGGTAGTAGAGCAGAGCAGAGCTGCAGGAAGGTAAACTGGAGTGTGTATATGGATATTGATGAGTGTGTGTAGGAGTGTGTATATGGATATTGATGAGTGTGTGTGGGTGGTTGTAAAGGGATATTGATATGTGTTGGTGGGTGGGTGTACTGTATGTGGGTATTGATGTTTTTCTATGTTTCGCTGTTGGCATGTAACATTGATTACTATAACATTAGGCCTTTCACCTATAGCTTGGAAGTAATAAATATTGGTGTTGAAAGTGTATTTGTGAGCTGTGTGTGCCTGATCCAGTTTCATTGTGTAAGTCTGTGTGAGTGTGACTGTGTGTGTGTGTGTGTGTGTGTGTGTGTGTAACTGTGTGTGTGTGACTGTGTGTGTGTGTACGTGTGTTTCTGTGCGCAGAGAGGCTGTCCTGATAGGCAGAGAGCACAGCTGTCTGAGCAAGGGTGAACTGCCTGTGGGTGGGGGGTTAGGAGGTAAAGGTGTTCTCATGGCATCAGCACTACTAGCCGTGCCACAACACCTGCATGTGAAGACATGCCCTGCTGTGACTGTGACTGTGTGTGTGTGTGTGTGTGTGTGTGGCTGCGTTGGTGTGTGGCCGTGAGCGAGCGAGTGTGTTCGTATGATTTTGCCTCCTGACCTGTATGTGCCCGTCTCCAGGGAAACGACAGATTCACCATCTGGGCAGCCAGCTGCAGCTCAACCAGCACTGCCTAGCCACCGCCTTCAACTTCTTCAAGATGGTGGTGAGCAAGCACCTGACGCGCGGCCGCAAGATGGCGCATGTCATCGCCGCCTGCCTCTACCTGGTCTGTCGGACGGAGGGCACCCCCCGTATCCTTTGGTCTCCCTGGCCAACAGCCACGCTCAGAGCAGAAGAAGCACTTAAGGAAGGGTTGCCAACCACACAGCAGAGCGCTCCAGTTAAAAGAAGCTTTACTATGTACTTTCCAAGGCAAGTGGCTTAAGCAATAAATAAATAAAAGAGCAGACATAATTCTCTCTAGACAGGTCCCAACGAAACCCATGCTGGGCTAACTGACAGCTAACCACCAGTAATGGTAAAGCCACAATGTGCTAACTGACGGCTAACCACCAGTAATGGTAAAGCCACAATGTGCTAGCTGACAGCTAACCACCAGTAATGGTAAAGCCACAATGTGCTAACTGACAGCTAACCACCAGTAATGGTAAAGCCACAATGTGCTAGCTGACGGCTAACCACCAGTAATGGTAAAGTCACAATGTGCTAACTGACGGCTAACCACCAGTAATGGTAAAGCCACAATGTGCTAACTGACAGCTAACCACCAGTATTGGTAAACCCATGCTGTGCTAACTGACATACTGAATATACTTTGTCTGTCTCCCTCTCTTCACTACTTCCATAACAATAGAACTTGAGTTCATTATCCGTTCATTCATTTAAGTGAATAATAGCTCATTAGTGGATTTATTTATTTATTATTCATCCTTTATTTAACCAGGGAAAGTCACATTGAAATGAATATCTCTTTTTCAAGTGAGCCTTAAACCTTAATCAATCATGAATTAAATAATGCTATTCAATAGTTCATATATTATGGCTTACTGATCACTATGACGTGGTGTGGGGTGTTTGGAGAATGTTTGCAAGTAAACGACCTTGAGAGCATGTCAAGGACTCCCGTGAAAGCCCTTCAGAGACCCCAAGCCTTTCGGTTGATCCTGTCCTTACGATGCCTGAGTGATTTGCATCGTTTAACACCACGGGCGTTTCCTTGTCTCTCGACGGCGCCAGCGGATTATCCCTTTCCCTTTCTCCCGTGCTAATCTCATCCCTACTGGGACTAATGATTTGCTTAATCTCTTGGCCAAAGTGTTGGTCAGGTGTGTGTGTGTGTGGAGAAGAGGTGGTTGAGGTTTTAAAATAGGCTTAGGTGAGTGGTGCAAAGTGTTTGTTTTCTACTGGCCCAGGTGTTGTCGTGTGTGTGTGTGTGTGTGTGTGTGTGTGTGTGTGTGTGTGTGTGTGTGTGTGTGTGTGTGTGTGTGTGCCTGTGCCTGCATGAGTGTGTGTGTGCGCCCGGGGGCACTGGTTGGCTCGGAGAAGGTGTCCATGTCCACCTGATGTGGGGTGGCTTTGCCCGTCTCTGTGCCCGTGCTGATTCCAGCTGGATCAGGTCAGAGGCGCTAGCTGCAAGCTAGATCCAACCTAGCTCTTGTTGACCTCCTCTGCAGGTGAAACCGGCACTGCGGGTGCCGTGCTATATTTAGCCCTTAGCATTCTGCCCGTCCAGCCGGGGGGACAAGGAGGCACGGAGTTTCATTAAATGCGTGACTGCTGGAAAAATAGCCTTGCATCAGCACACGCACCACACGTCTCACTCGCATCCCTGTTATCGGCATGGCGATAAAGGGACAGTGTGGCGGGGCCTGCGTGCTTTTCTTAGTTAAAGGTCAATATTTAGTTGCTGCTTAGTTAATTGTGTAAAAGTCGCAGATTCTGAATATGAAATCCTACCTGGCTACACACAGGGTTATGGTATCCTATGGTTAGTAGAATATGGATGTTTAGGGTGGCCACTGGGCACATTATGTGGTTTATTTGTCCAGCGTTGCTGCAGAAATCCAAAACCGGATTCTTCTTCCCCTGGGCGTGTTGCTGTGGAGATGACCCTGCTCTCTCACCTCCAGACTCCATAGATCTAGCCTCCATAGATATGGGTGTGCGTTTAGGGGGCTGTTGAGTCTGGTTGTCTTTGCACCAATGGGATTTTTTTTAGGAATGAAAATGTACAGTCTATTCTATTCTATTTTAATAAAGCATCTTCTTGTCTTACCGTAATTAAATGTCTGGCCGTGCAAAGAGCGGATATATGTATCTCTGAGTCATCAAAGCTTTAGACTAGATCGTGTTAGCTCTGAGACGTCAAAGCTTTAGACCAGATCGTGTTAGCTCTGAGGTCAAAGCTCGCTGTTGAGCCTTCTGCAGTTGGCATGGCCTCAATTAAACGAAACATCAAGGAAGTAAAGGGCCCACTTGAAAACCCTAATGACAACCCAAATCCCTTCTGAATAGTTGTTTCTAAAGTGCTAATCTTGGATTATGGTATAATGTTTATTGTAACACTGTATCCAATGTATTTAGCAATATACGATTAACCACTGGCTTTATATATGAAACATTTATTTATTTATGCTGACACGATAAAGCAGAAGTAATGTAATTATTATCAAAGAGTTCAACATCGTTCTAACCTAGTTAACATTTTCTGTCCGTTCTCTGCTGTGCTTTTGTTTTGTTCTAGTTAATGAATTGTATGGACACTGATTTGATTCTATCTATCTTTGAATCTAATGACTTGTGCTCTTATTCAAGTGTATGGATTTCCTTAACTGCCCTTATAGACATGTTACTGGACTTGAGTGATCTTCTTCAGGTAATGTTGAACTCTTCTTCTATCACCAGTGTTCATGGCAGAAAATTCCACAGCAAGTTTTGTTTGTGGAGTTGAGTTGATTCCCCCTAAACATCATTATGAGTTATGAATGCAGAATTCCCCATCTGCAGTTTGGGATTAACTGAGAACGGCCTTCCGGTACATTACGTCTATACTGTCACACATTCTTAAGATGTCTGCCCGTGACACGTATTTGAAAGCACGTGTCTTTAAAGCAAGATACCACTGTCCGTCATATACGTTAGATGATGTAAGAAAGTAAGCCTTGACATAAACACAATAAAATTGGCCTAACCAGTAAAGACCATTAGCTACCAATGATAATTATCTATGGATTAGCTCTACCTCTTGCATATTTTGTCGTGGCTAAACCATTTTCATTGGATCCTTTCTCCACCGTAATCAATTAACCTAATGGCTGTTTAATCATTCAAATATCTTTTGTGCATGCAGACTAATGGGAACTCCTTGAGAATATGACTCATTCTCCTCAGTAGTTATTAACAGTTGGCCCAAGGGGTCACAGATGGCGCAGCACTTTTTTTTTTTAACCCACAGCTGTCAAACCCAGCCCTCCAACCCCCGATTCCCATTGGAAAGCTCCCAGTCTGACCAGGGTGCTGTCTGCTAGAAATGCACCAATCTTCAGAATCCTTAGGCACCTTATACCCCAGCCAGTTCTGGGTGGATACACCGACGGCTCTGGGCACCTAGACCCCAAGCACTGGCCACGAGTCTTGGTGGACTCAGAGCTATTGGAGTTCAGCCTGTCGCTCAGGACACTCTGACCTCCCCCACGTCTTTGAGTACCTTAAAGAGCGCTCTGTAAATTAAATCTATTAGTAGTAGTAGTAGTAGTTTTGAAAGGGGTTGATTAGTGATGTCAGGATCACGGCAGCAGCAGATCTACAAAGAGCATCTCCTGCTTGTATCGCAAGTCATTTGGGAGCCCACAGATACCTTCAAAGAGACCACACAAACCAATTCTGAGCGCTGCAGGGATTTCTAGTGAAGTCTTCTTCACTCGCTGGGCATCTAAAATGAAGACTTCTGTGCTGCCAGACAGGCACGCCTAGGGGGTAAATTGGAGGGATAGATGGATATTCACCAACACTTCAATCTAGGACTTTTAAAACCTCTCAAAAAGAGGATGTTATCAAAGGTTATCTGTAATAGTTCAGATTTAGATCATTAAGATCAATGAACATCCTGGCAGCAGTTACTTCTGCATGGATTTTGTTAAGCTGTCTGCTCTAACTCCCGCCGTTGCCAACCCAGTCGGCAACTATTAATATTCTTTCTTACTTTTCAAATTGGTCTAAAAAACAAAACATAGAAAGACAGGAAAACAGCAAACGCAAAGTAACTCAAGAGAGGATCTCAAGGCTAATGTCATGTGTACCATGTGTCATGCTTGCAGTCCCAAGAAGGAAATTCTCCAAGTAAAACAATGACTGTTTGGTTTAGAGATAGGGGCCTTTAGGAATTTAACGGAAATTGCACATTTTACAGATTGCACAGAGCAACCACAGACTTTGGCATTAAGAACAGAAAACCGGTAAATTCGTTTTGTGACATGTGGAACACCTCTTTTTCTTCACATAGGTCAATGTGTACATCCTGGGGAAGACTTTTCTTCTGCTGGCCAGAGAACTCTGCATCAACGCCCCAGCAATAGGTAAGGCTATCCGCTGTCCGTAAAAACACATAGTCAATTCCTGGTTTTGTAATCTTCAAAGGCCTTACATTTCTCATTTTAATTATGAATAACGGTTTTAAATTATAATAGAAACTGTAATGAACTTCAAAGATAGAAGTGACAATGTGTCCAACTTTATTGGATATCTGTAGGCACCCTTGGTAAACAGTATAGGGAAACAAGTCTGTCAAAAATGGTAATATTAGAAAACTCCTACCTCTTATTGGATTAAAATTATTAGTTTTTTTTTTCTAAAACCATATAATTTGTTTTCCAATATAATATACATACAGAATCTATCCAGATACTTTAGTTTAAAGACTAACTGTTGCAGAAGACTAATCCTGTGGTCAGTGAACTCTTTTATTTTGGATGTTTTGGTATGATTTATGTCAGACCAAACAGTTAAATCGGTTTTAGTCTTCGGGTTGGGGCAGACAGTTTTGGCCTAAAATCTCATGGTATATGACTTAGTCCACAATGCCATGTATCCAAGGAAGCTTTCAATAGTCATTAAAGATTGAACAGCCCCACAAAATAACAAATCCATCACCATACTTTAAGTTGTCACATTTATCAAACTATAGGGTCTTGTTTTATAATTACAGTTCTTATTAAATATGATTACCAGAGAATTAAACTGTACAACATACTGGAGGGGATCTCTTGCAAAAACAGAACTATAGGGTATAGTATATCTATCTCTGTTTGTATTTATTATCCTAAACGATGTTGTTTTTGGCGCACTTCAGAGAGCTGTTTATATATTATAAATGAGAGGTAGCATTTTGATTTATTTTAACACAATGGTATCAATTTCAAAGTGTTTGAGTTTCATCCATCTGCCATCGGAGTCGCAGTTTCTAATATTTCCAGTCAGTGTGCGTGTGCATAGGTCTGTCAGAGTTTACGCACAGGTGCACACATTTTCCCGTCAAGTTTGGATAGATCACAAATTTTGCGTGGGAAGTGGCGAACATCCTGGCACCTAATTATAGTGGGCGACTGTAAACCCCAGATGCAATCAGCCACATTTCTCACACTTTACAAAAGACACGTGCGTGCTCATTCAGGCACGCTCACCCAAGCTCTGTGTGCCTTCAACTTCTTAATAATGGTCATTTTAACAAAGATGGGTATTTTCCCACATGTATCGATTTGTTTATAACTTGTTCCAGATTTATGAAACTCTACAAACTTTTAACCCCGATTAAAGTAGTAAATGGTCTTTCCTCATTAAATAAGATTTGGGTCAGGGGATCACTTATTCAGTAACTCATTGGGTAGAATGAGGGGTCCCTGTGTTGGAATTCAACATACAGTGAAATGGAATGACATACATGTAGAGATGTAGATTTAAGGAAAAATTGGAGAGGTCTCTTAATTTTTTCTCTCCCAGAGTTGCATATCAGAATGACCAGTACAATGGACTCCATCCTTGTGTATTGCAGTCTATAATGTAAACAGATTGAGGTTTCAGTAATGGAAGAGAATTCAGCTACTGTAATTACTGCAATTAACTCCTGTTATGGCTTTTGAGCGAATATGTTTACGCGTGCAGCATAAACATATGCATTTGAAATATCAGCTGGGAGGAAGTTTTAAGTAATGAATGAACGTAAACATTTTCTTAGCCGAGGTTTCTGAAGAAATAAATGATTATTAGTAAGATCAGTTATTGGGGCTTTTAATATGATACATTCTAAACAGCGTATAGTGGTCTAACTTGGTTAACATTTTGTGCACGTTACTAAACTAATTACAGATTAGCCTTTTCAATGCGCTAAAGATTAGCGTATAGGGTCATTCGATTCAGATGGCCGGATAACATGACCATCTTATTATGGGCTGTGATTGAGGAGTTACCAAACTACTCTTTACTGTATAGGCATTGTACATTTTTCTGTGATAGAAAAGTAGCTTAATACAGTTATCTTGTTCGCTAAAGTAAGGAAAGGACAATTGGCAACACCTGGGATTTGAGTCCCAAAAACTTTTATGTTCAGGAGTTCCATAACGTTTCGAAACTAATACAAGACATCATTTGTCTGCCAGCCTCCAGCCGCCATCAACTTAACCTCCAGTTATGTACAAAACACAGGACCCTCAAGGAGTACAATACAAGTTCACAAACTATACATGTGAAAGATGCGTGCCGCAGCATCAACGCATAAATCATGTTCTTTTTTCTTTTTTTTTTTATCTCAATAAATAAAACTGCAGTACATTCCTTTACTTAAAACTTATCAGGCATGTTTGTTTTTACATCATAATCGAGGGCTACATTGTTAAAAGGCAAGAACGCTTCTGGACCCTCATAAATCCCCGCCACTAAAGTTCATAACTTCCATGTGATCTCCGTGGGTGGCTCACGCGTAGAAGATGAGTTCTGGGATTTGCCCGCCCTGTACGCCCGTGCCGTTGGTGCTATCCGATGAGCACTGGAACTGGAAGGTCACCTTCCCACACTGCACCTCGGTCATGCCCTCCTGCCCAAAGTAGCTCAGCTCATTCCCATCCAGCACGGCGCTGACTGTGTAGAAGGCGTCTTGCTCCACTTGAACCGGGTGCTCGAACCACACGGAAAACGTACTGCTCGAGCCGTCGGACACAAACTTGGTGAGGTTCTGCGCCAGCGTGGTGCCCTGCCGCTTCAGTTCGATCTTCACGCTGTACTCCGCCTTCCCCCCACTGGAGCCGTACAGGCCCAGCCCGGCGATGAAGATGCGCTTGTCCACCGCAAACTGAATGCTGTCGCAGCGGCCGCGGTAGCGCCACTGGTTGCTCCGGTAGGCCGAGGACTGGAAGCGGTGGCACCTCTGGGGGGCCAGGCCCGCCCTCTGGGCCAGGGGGAACTCCAGCTTGGGCTTGGTGGCCGCCGTGTACCACAGGAAGACGTCGTGGGTCTCCTCCAGGGTCAGGACGTCCGACTGGGCGGCGCCGTCGGCGAACTCCTCCAGCGTCATGGTGGGGATGCGCACCAGGTACAGGGCCTTGCCCAGCACCGTGCGCTTGTTGCGGGCCGTGGCGCCCAGGCCTTGCCGGCGGCACTCGGCCACGGCCCACTCCAGCACGGCCTGGAAGACCACGGCCTCCCGCGTGTTCAGGGTCTCCCTGCGCAGGATGATCTCCAGGGTCTGCAGGTCGATCTCCCCGAAGCCCTCGGAGTGCAGCGCCAGCTCGGCCTGGGCGTCGATCACCTCCCAGCAGCGCTGCGTCAGCTCGGGCTCCTCGAACAGCCGGCTCTGGGAGAGCAGCACGCAGGCGTTCTTGGCCTCCAGGCTGGTCTCCAGGAAGGTGACGCAGGCGCGGGCCAGGGCCGGGACGATGTACTTCTTGGCGGCGTACAAGGTGGCCAGCACCGTGTCTGCCTCCAGGTCGATCTCATCGCTGTACATGTATCTAGAGGTAAACACACCGTCAGGACAAAGGTCCGTCATGTCTGCTGTGGTCACAGCCACTAAATACATAAAACGGAGGTGATTTTAAGACTTACTTTAAGAGAATTAGGAAAGCAGCAGGCTCCACATCTGGAATGTGAATTTCAGACTCCGCTTCGGCAAGGTCCCCATAAAACATGGCCCCAAAGACAGAACTACCCACTGCCAATACATACTGCAAATAAAAGATAAATATATATTTATATATGTATTTACTGCATGTTCATAACATCCCCACTTCTTTAACAACAGACTCAATGGGGTTCATGCTCCAAGAGTACAGTTAAAATCAGCATTTTGTGCTTTTGTAGTGCAGGGGGACTTATTGTAAAACAGAATGTAACATAAATTTGATTTCCTCTTTAAATTAAGGTCAAAATTTAAAAAAAAATTAAAAAATTCTAGATATAAGCACAGCGATATCCACACCAGACAAACATAATGACAGTGCAGTTTCAGGGCTGACCTTGTGGGCTGGAACTTTCTGTGATTCACCAGGGGGACCAACAATGAAATGAACATCAGCCATGTGTTCGTTGTTGAACATCAAGGCATTCCTACATGCCAATGGGACAAGTTAGACAAAAAATAAACATATTCATAGCAAAATTATTACATATTTTCTCCCACAACTATGACATGCGTGCCGAGAATTGTTTTCACGAGGCAGTTGGTAATAAACCTTGCGTTGTACTACCTTTCTCGAAGTGTTGGGTGAGTAGACTGCCAGCTGGTGGTCTCGACGTTGTTGTTGCTGATATTCTGTTGGGTGGCTGTGGTGGTGGGTACAGTCACCGTCTGGGAGACCTGAACGATGCTCTTCTTACTGGCAGCAGTGACTGCTGCGTCGTTGCTATTTGGGAGGTTGGTGTTGATGCTTGCAGGGTACAGTTCTGCTGCCATCTTCTTCTTCAAGGACAAAGTCACGATTTCATAGCATACTGGCAACTTGCCGGACTGCTTCCCACTCTTTCTATTCTTTTTCAGGGTTTCTGGAAGCAAAAGAAAAAATGTCAAAAACTTCATGATCCGCCCATACAGACAATCCGGGGCAGCTGGCATCAGCAAGCAGATCCACTTGCCAATAATTTCTTAAAATCTCAAGGCATACGCTTTCAAAACGGTTTAAATGCTATGTTTAAAACAATGTAATCCGCACAGTTTGTGTATTTAATCTCCGGTGATGCACGCAAAAATATTTATGCATTAAAATCAAACAACGTATTCCACTTTTTTCGGAAACAGGTTACTCCTCTTTCATTGCATCCTTCGAGGTGAAGACATAATATCCATTGAATCTGTCCATAGCGCCGTAGGAACGTATCAGCGTATACTATGCTACGTCTAGTATGAACCGCGTCAACATTGGGGCAGTGCGTAAAGATAAGCAGTTAAAAAAAGAAATCGAGAAACACACTCTTCTTCTATAAAACGGTCTTCCCTTACCACGTAGTGCTGAATATTGCAAGTCAACTGTAGTTTTGTGTACCAAGAGGGGACGCCCAGCTCCATATTGACAAATCAGCTGCTGTGATAGTTTGCACGTTAGTAGGCTGGAGGCGCCTCCCACAGCTGATATGTTCTCTCTCTCTCTCCCAGCAATACATCTATGTAGTTATCGCTTACACTAGATTAATACAACCCCCCACACGTCACCAAAACAGCAACTATGTCATACTAGGCCTACTTTTATAAATTAATGTTAGTGTGCATAAAATCAAAATCAAAAAAGAGAAGCACAGGAAAACTAGCTACAATGTATCTCAAAGTTAGGCTATCATAAACAGAGAATTGTGAGATAAACATGCAGCAATGTAAGCAACGAAAGTCGACATTATCCAATTGCAAATTAAGCAAAATAAGAAAACAGTTGCAAAGTAATGTCTTTCACCAAAAGCACGAATCTACAACCGAATGGTCCAATGCATTATTTCCCGAGATTTGCTCCTACATCCTTGCGACTACGATAAAGAGCAGGAAATCGCGTCTTCGCCACAGCGACTTCCTAACCGTAGGAACCGTCAACCATAGCGTTTCGAGCATCCTCATTTTAATCCAGCCCTTGGAAAAAGATCACTCTGGCGGCTAAATAAATCTTTACCTTATTGTGATGCGGGACGAAGTGTTGTCAGAGGAAAAAACATTCAGGTTGGGGTTCTGGACGCTTGATTGCAGCCAGTAGCCATGTTAAATCTGACGGACGGGGAGAAGTAGGAGGGGGTTGGGCTTATGTCCTGCTTCCAGACCGGGATCCCCGCATTTCCAACAGAGGGCCCCGCCGCAACAAAATGGAATCATTTAGGAAGGGTTTAAACCAAGCTGCCCACAATAAGCAGCTTATGCTTCATGTATTTTCATACATTGCCTGCCATTTTTTTGTTGTTGCTATTATCAGAATTGCAATGCAAATAATAATATGAAATTGGTTGAATGTATGTTATGTAATTTAAATGTTATTTGGAACATCTTGAAGGCAGGGCAAATTTCTATTAAAGTTTACAAGTCCTATGCATTAGCCTATATGCGGCTATTTGGGCAACTAGAAATTGTACATTATTCCAGAAAGAAATACATCCATTCAGACTTTTGTCCCAACTGTATATATTTTATATGTGTATATGAGTTGGTGCTGTATTTTCCCTAAATCAGCCTAAAGTGCTGTCATTCAAAAATTTGTTGAGATCCTTTAATATCCTTTTGTTTTAAATTTCCAGTATTAAATTTCCCTTATAGTGGTCCATTAAAAGGACCCAGTTTCTCCATTAACTTGATAACGATTTTATCCCAGTGTTTCGTAAATCCTCTTTTAGACCCAGATGAGAAAGTGATGGCCGCTCTTTTACAGTTCATTGGTATGAGCTCACCATATTGAGTTCCAGTTCAGACAGACTTTATAAAGAGCCTCCCAGTGGAATCATGTTTCTAAAGCAAATGTCATTGTGCTCAAAATTCCTTGCCTGCCCTTACAGTAACCTTGACTACGACTGTAGCGGTGTCAATTCTGTAGCATTCATAAAGTTTGGAAATATTGACAAAGGAAAGATGCAGTGCTCTACTTCTAGGGTTGTGTTTCTGTGATACATTTAACGCAGACTCTCAGCGTTCTGTGCTTTTAAATTCAATATTAGGCTGTCTGAATTCAAGCTGAATTGTATACTGACCAGAACTGCCCCTTTTCTGCAAACATATCGTCCTGAAACACTGTGCGGTACAGCCCTGTTGTATCGGAATGATGCGCTAAGGGATGGGCTGCTCATGTCAGATGTTTTTCCTCTGCTCGTCTTCCAGACCCTTGCCTGTACATCCCACGTTTTGCCCACATGCTTGAGTTCGGAGAGAAGACTCACGAGGTTTCCATGACCGCCCTGCGTCTGCTGCAGAGGATGAAGAGAGACTGGATGCACACCGGCCGCAGACCCTCAGGGCTGTGCGGAGCTGGTACGGTAGCAGTGAGGTTTCTCGATCAGACTTCAGAGTTGTTAATGATCCAATATGGGTATCACACGTGGGTACCACAGGCCCTTCACGTTGGCATCATGTTTCAAAGCTCGGCTGTCTCTACTTGATGTAAGACCACACAGCAACCTCGGAATCACAATTTATTCATGAGCCTAGGAGAAGAACAGAGGCTTAGGCAAAGACACCAAGTCAAGGGGAAATGCAGAAAGAACTAGCGGCAAAGTTAGCTATCTCAAATGTCCATTTGCCCGAGTAACTTTTCGAAGAGCAAGCCAGAATGTTCCCTGTATCTATAACAGTTAGCGAAGCATTGATGATAATAACACTTTGAAAAGATGAACAACCATCCAAACAGAGTGGCAGTGGTATTTGGCAAATCGGCAGAGGACACATACCATGCATCATGATTTATCAAAGTCAGTTATTATTTCGTTTTCAAGAGTTCACCTCAAGCGTGAGATGCTGATGGAATCTTTCCCTCTGCTCCTCTCCGTCCTCCTCCTCCCTAGCCCTGTTGGTGGCTGCCCGGATGCATGAGTTTCGGCGTACAGTCAAAGATGTGATTGGGGTCGTGAAAGTCTGCCAGGCTACTCTGAGGAAGAGGTGAGTCATAGATTAGATATTAGAGAACAGATGAGCCTTCCCAGTATTGTTTTAGTGGCGCTGGACCAAAAACATAGATTTCCATAAAAGTCCCAAAGGTAAAGGTCGCACACACAAACGAAAAAGGATTTCCGGACAAAGGTCTATTTCTCCATTTATTTAGGCAAACTGCTAACGTTTCGCCCTGGTGACCTTCTTCAGAGCGTAGATCTCAGTATGCCTGCAGAATATTTCCGTTGTATGAATCCCTGTTGACTAAATATTTTGTACTGCTAAAGCTCAACATTCGATTTTTTTTTGTGTGTCTTTAATGCTGTTGGGGAACACAGTTGGACTTTAATATATTTAACATCCAATTCTCCTTTCAAACCCATTTAAAACACATTTTGGTTGTTTCTCAGGTTGACAGAGTTTGAAGACACACCGACCAGCCAGTTGACCATTGATGAGTTCATGAGGGTGGATCTGGAACAGGAATGCGACCCACCGTCATACACTGCAGGGCAACAGAAGGTCAAGATGCAACAGGTATTACTTTCTCTACTGTTTGGTCATATAAATCATAGGTTATTCAACAGGTATTACTTTATTTACTGTTTGGTCATGTAAATCACAGGTTATTCAACAGGTATTACTTTCTCTACTGTTTGGTCATGTAAATCACAGGTTATTCAACAGGTACCATGTTGACCATGTTTATCATAGGTTATTCAACAGGTACCTGCTGGCTTTACTGTTTTACCATGTTATTCAACAGGGACCTTCTGTATTTACTGTTTTACCATGTTATTCACAGGTTATTCAACAGGGACCTGCTATATTTCCTGTTTGACCATGTTTATCATAGGTTATTCAACAGGTACCTTCTGTATTTCCTGTTTGACCATGTTCACAGGTTATTCGTAAACCTTTCTCTAGGTTTAAGTAAAATTCTCTCTTTAATCCTAATGGTGGAGAATTTATTCAGTTTAACATCCAAGCAATGCATTGGGTCTTTTGGAAAATGAGTCCTGACTCAGGAGAGGACCTGTCTATTTATAGATGTTGGGTACTAATGACTTTGAACACTTTGCCATCTTAATTATTCAGGACTACAATAAAATAGTGTTTCAGCATCTTAACTTCTAGATGTCTGCCTTTCATATCATTATGACAAAATGACATTATTTGTACCTAGTAGTCCTATTCTGTTCTAGTGATTCTGTTTTAGTCGTTAACACCTTAACAGTATCAACTAAGGAGTGTTTGGTTTCTGAATAAATCCAAAGGGTTATTTTTATCTATTCAATAATTGTCTAACCATTTTTCCCTTTACAGCTTGAGCACGAGCTAGCCAAGAAGCTGGATGAAGTTCAAGGTACATTTACTATTTTCATTGGCAATTCAAAGTTCACAAACTGCCTATTTAGTGAGCTTGATTAGTAGTATAATTAGCGTGCCTACTGAAAGCTGCACACTTACATTGTTTTGTTCACTAATGAGTGTGCTTCCACTAATACTGCATATCTATTACTACCAAGCTTTTTTTCTGAAGTTTACTTGGTCCACCCATGAATCTACAACAATGTATGCTTATGCTACACATTTGTTTCATAAATCATGTTTGTTTTGGCCATTTTTACATTTGATCTTCTTTTTGTGTTTCAATGGGATGTCATAGCTAACTTGTACAGATATGCTGGACAGTTTCTAGTTTCCCCCCTGGGCTGTTTTAGAGATTCTTGCCATTCGTTTTTTCTCCAGCTAGCCATTTAGCAGAATGCTAACCATATTGTCAATGTAAACGCACGTAGGTTAGCTTGAGTCCAAACAGCTTCAAAACATTTCAAAAGACTATCAGTCTTTGGTGGTTTCAAGTGTGCTTACAATTTCCTTACTAATATATATCCACTGCTCAACTAAAAAGTGTCATTATGTTTTTACAGGTGAAATTTGCTCCTATCGTGATGAGATCGAGACAGAACTGGAGAACAGCCGACCGAAGCTCAGAGGAATCTATGCCGCCTGTTCCAAAAACATAAGTCAGAAACATTTTTTTATTCTGCATATTTTCTTGGGTCAGAGTTTTGGCTTGTAAAAAAAACACTAACTGGGTCGTACGCCTGTAGGGAAGGCCTAAGTAGATAAACTGTTGTATGACCTGGCAACAAACCTGAAGATGGGATAGTTTATTGAGATTGGGGCAGGTGGCGGAGCTTGGAGCTGGTTAATAACGGCGTATTCAAAGTGACTCCCACCCTTCTGCAGGTCCGCCGGCTGAAAACACCTCTGAAGCCTTTAGCCCGCTGGCGACTGTACAAGATGATGAAGAGATGGAGGCGGCTGCCCTGCACCTTAACCAGGAGTTCCTGTGTAAAGTCATCCAGGACGACCAGAAGGAAGTGCAGCCAGGCGCAGTGAAGGAACCAGGGGCTCCAGAGACAGAGGGGAAGACTTCTGCACCAAGCCCCCCATCTCTGGCCTCCATCCTGGGGAGCATGCCCAGCGTGGCCAGCCTGGGCCTCACAGAGACCATTCAAGAGTGCTTTACTGGAGACAAGGACTCAGGTAAGTGCCACAGGCAGTAACGTTTAAGGTTTTTAGATCACTTGCTTTGTTCACTACCGCCTTGAATATTTTCTGTCATCCACGCAACTGCGTTATGACAACAGTTTAGTCAGCACGCATTCTGATAAATATCCTGGAATATTACGCGTTTTCCTGATTGGGTAGACTGTCTTGCGGTAAATATGAAAGGCATGGGGATGCTTTTTGGCCTGTAGTCTCTCCTCCTAGGGTCCTGGATATTGCCTTTACCGTGTCTGCTCTAACACTTTGATTAGATATGCCCGCGGCCTGAGTGGACTCCATCTTTTATTTAACAAGGGGGATCGATATGACCGGGGGGCACCTGCTAAGTGATAACAGCAGGAACCTGAGCCTCACTTAACATTCCACACAGTCCTCCACGCTGTCAGTGGTTTAAAAGATGGCTGGGCCGATTGCCAGAGCGCCAGTGGTGCCCGGTGAGATTTGGATAAGCCCTTGGTAATCTGCAGGCTGACCCAAACAGTGATTGCAAAGTCAAGTTAAAAAGGACTGCAAAGGTCATGCCTTGATGTTGTACTGCAGGACTCAGGGTAGATTGTAATAAATTGACCCTGGTGAGCTGATTTAACTGAGCATTAAATGGGAAAACTGTATAAGTCGTATTTTTATGGGTTACCAAAAGCTTCATAATTAGAAAGTATTTATTTTAAAGTCTTATTTTTTATCCGAAAATTGTGTTTTGCTGTCACAATAAGAGACCATTTTTCCGCAATTTGGTGAAGTGGATTTTGTTTACGAGTAATACTGGCATAATGCAAAATGCGTGTTTTTGCAACTGCTCTTAACACAAGTGAAGTGTTTGACTTGATTTGGGATACAATTTTGAATCTATGGGCTGCAAAAAGGTTAACGTTATCGTAACGTAGGCTGTTTTTAAAAGGACTGAGTAAGTAAGATTTGTTTCCCTCATTCTGTTTATTGATTGATTTATTTTATTTTTTATCTTGTTTTCGTTCTCAGAGCCCTACTTTTCTTTCTTGGGGACATAATTCATTAGTGCTCCTAAATATACCCTGGTATTCACAGCTGCTTCTTTCTAGAGACACAAATTGACCTTTGACCCTGACTGTATGACCTTTTTGACCTCTCATTTCCACTCTCCCTGGGCCTGCTACAGGAACTCAACTCAATCACTCTTCCCTCATTGTTACACCTGTTCAGAACTACTTACCACTGGCCAGCATGATGGGAATTGTAGTTTTAAGGGGCGTTTGCAGGGTTGGTTTTCTAGAACCCGTGAAGCCCCATGGTTCGGGACAGAGAACAACTGGAGGCTGGGCTTCAGCACCGTCGATAAATCTCCCACCGACACACTCAGCTTCCTACACACTTCCCATTTCACTCTGTGTACTGGGAACCTATCTCTACTGGTATTTATTTTTGCCTATTAGTTTCAGTCCTTTTCTTTGTGTGTGTGTGTGTGTGTGTGTGCGTGCGTGCGTGCGTGCGTGTGTGTGTGTTTTATTTTTTATTTAACCTTTATTTAACCAGGAAGGATCCCATGGAGATTAAAAATCTCTTTTGCAAGGGTGTCCTGGCCAAGATAGGCAGCAGCACAGAAAAAAAAAATCTTTATTCATCTATGTGTGTGGGCGAGTAGTATAACGAGGTCCTGGGCTCAATAGAAGTCTGGGATATCGGTGGTCAGCTAGTCAGGGGCAGGCTTTCCACTTCTCTGGCCGTGGAATTCCAGATGCATCTGCCTCCCAGCATCCAGCCACATCTAAGTACATCTTCCCTTCTTAGACGGCCTTCACTGTGGCAGAATGTCCAGCACAGCAACCTCCCTAGGACACATTGACCTCCTTAGAACACAGTACCTATTTAAAGAAGCTAGACCCACTTTCCAAGGAGAGGAGACACACTTTACTCCCTAGAGATGTCTCTTCCTGCTTAAAGAGATAGTTCAACGTTTTGGGATATAAGATATGCCCCAACTTACCCCTAGTCAGACGTGATGATTGACACCAATTTTGACATCAATCAATTTTTACGTCCAGTATTGAGTTGGTTACGTGGTAGTCGTAGCAATGCTGAACTGTGTTTCAACACTGGACGTACCAACATAAAATGTATATCAATCATCCTGTCTGACTTAGAGGTAAGTTGGGGCACATCTTATTTCCCAAAATGTTGAACTGTCTCTTTAAAGTTCCATCTGGTTCATGGTCACGTCACCAGAATGTGTCTTTGACCTGGCACAGACCAGCAGAGCATAGCCACACGTTCAACTTACAACTTTGCGTTCCCCAAACACCCTGTGTTTCTGATAATCCAACATACTTGTATCTACAACTGGTCAAGCCAAAAGTGATCCATTCACGTAGAACAGAAGTCATAAGATATAGAAAATGTTCACGTAGAACAGAACTCATACTACAGAAAACATTCACACAAAACAGAACACATAACATATAGAAAACATGCACATAGAACAGAACTCATAATAGCTCGTAATAGGGTGTTTTGAGCTACTCACGATTCATAATGTTCAATATTCTAGATAGTGTGTTTGACGTAAGCAGTTAGTATAAGCTAAAACGGCTAGAAATGTGTCATATAGAAAAGACTAGATTCTCATCGCCTTAAAGTGAGCGCTTTTCTTCTCCCTAATTCGTTAAGCAAGGAAGGCTCGTAATGTCCCTGGTCGGTTGACGAATGAGCTTAAGCTTTTCTCCCTTTGCGTAAGACAGAAATGAACTGCCTGGCATCCCACACTCCTTCACACACACACACACACACACACACAAACATTCAGCAGTAATCAGTGTAACAATGCACTTGATGATCTGTGGTTTGATTCCAGCTCTTCGCACTGTGCGAGCGCCTGCGCGCTGTTGTTAAGGCGACGGTGCCGAGCAGATCAGCTCACCGTGCGTAACCACGTACATGATTTCTTATATAATATTACTTATGCTCAGTCAAGTGCACGGACCCTCAGGCTTGGAAGATGCTGACTGTCGTGAGCGGGGCCTCAGGCATGGCTAATGTGAGCGGTTCGTTCCTTGGTCTTATCTCACCTTTACCTTCCACCTCATATAAAACAGCATGGAGGCCATTTCTTTGGAGACACAGAGATGAAATGATATGTTAATCGTGGCACTTGGTGAAATAATAAAATAGAGTCTTGTTGGGATGTGTTTTCAAGCAGGTTTTTGCAGTGATTTAAGTGCCAAGGGTCATAGGTCAAGCGAGCCCAGTACATGGAGGATTGCCATGTAGGGTGTTAGTGACCAGCAAGGAGAAAGCTGGTGTGAACCAGATAGGACTTGTTTATTGCTTAGTATGTAATGAGGGGAGACAAACAAGACTTTCTGCTACTACGTGTCCCATGTGTTCATACCGACTCTCTGTGTATGAACTGCTATGTGCTGGGCCCATCCCCAATAAACCTCATCTGTCTTAACCTTACTTCAGCCTCATCATCGACAATCAGCAATTATATTTCCTTGGCATCCAATAATCACCTTATCAAGTCTCTCAATATGTCACCCCCGTTTGGTACCATTCACCTGTTAAATACATGCCATTAAATGTGTGCCATTAAGTGAATACCCCCTTTTATATTAGGGGTCAAAGCCTGTGATGGAAACGTCTAGTTCATGCATACATATGCTTCAAGGAGGATTGATGTACTAGCTCCTTCCCTGAGGGGCTTGTGGCTTGCTGATTGAGTGTGGTGGCATTGAGCTACCATCCCCCATCACCCTCCCATACCCTGGGTCTTCATCGTCTGCTCCCCCAGTCCGTATGGCTAACGCGGTATCCATCATAACAGCAAAGCATACCTCAGCAAGGATTCGAATTCCAATTACGTACGTTAAGCTAGTGATGCTCTCATATCCTCCTCATCTGTTTCTTTATTTATGAAACACTTTTGTGTATTCGGAAGTATTTTTACTGTGACTCACGTAGGTTACATGGGCGTCATACAGTAGGCTACATGGGCGTCATACAGTAGGCTACATGGGCGTCATACAGTAGGCTACATGGCCGTTGTACCAGTAGGCTAATACCAGAGGTGTTGTAGCTGCTGTATCTCTCCTCTCTCGTTCAGAGGGTGCTTTCTGTTTTAGCCGATCTCTACATCTCTCCCTGCACAGAGACACATTCCTAAGGCTGTCTCCACATCTCTCCCTGCACTGTCCTGCCAGCTGCTGACCCTTGGGGGTGACCTTTGACCTTTGGTGCACGGGGGTACCTGCACTGTGGGCTTTTCTTTTCAAGAGTTTTCACTTTTCTAACTTGTGCATGATTTATGAACTTAAACCAAAACTAGATATTAAATAAAGCAAGTCACACCAGTTTATTTTCAAATATCTTGAAGAAACTCTTTAGTGTGTAAACAGAGGCTCTACTCTTTCTAAAAAGTTGTTGGTTTTCCCGTGCCTTTCGGTAAGATTAAAAGAGACTCTATGCTGACACATTTCAGATTAGGAAAACAAGGACATTGAAATATGTGATCATCATCAGTCAATGAATACTCCTGCATCTGAACTTGTATTTTCATTATGCAAAGACAGTCCAGTACCCAGCGTCCTACACTAGCATAACTGTAGAAGGAAAGCACCAAGAAGGCTGACAGATTGTGACCTAGATCTACTCCTCCCTTGATCTGCTTTAACAATATGCTTTGCCTGAACGCTCTTTTTTCGCCTGCTCAAATCACCACAGCCCAGCTTTGTACCATGAAGTGAGATCAGTTTAATCAACTAATGCGAAAGGATGTCTAGATAATCTTGTGATTCCGGTGTACCAGACAGAGGCCCTTCGAATGTTTCAATGACAAGCTTTGTTTAAGGTTTCTACCATTTGATTCAAAGGGACAAACACAATTGATCCTTGGTCGTTCAGTGAAGAGTTCATCTCTTCCCACCTATGTAGGAACGTCTGTAGAAGTGAGTTCAAGCTAAGCTTTTGAAATCTCACAGTGCTGTCCCTCATAGCTCTTCATTTCCAAGGGATCCTATCTTTATCACACCTTTTAAAGGTATTCTCTCCTAACACAGCAGGATGAAGATGTTGGGATAGTGAGATTTGCTTTAAAGGGAGTACTGCTGGAATAGTTGGAGGACTTCAGAGTAATACCATCTAACTATTATTGAAAAAAGAGGAAGGGATATTCAGAACAGTTTTTTCATTCAGCTGCTCAAATTATCCCCGGAAAAATGTCGCTCAGAAAAGCGTTTTGTGTTTAGCAATGGAAACAAACAGCAGAGGAGCGTGTGCTTAGTTCTACGCTGAGCCGAGTCCATTCTCCATGGAACTGCTAGAATGGATCATGTACAGTGCCCTGGGTCAGAGTGGGGCCAGCCCAGGCTTAGCAGCTCCACCGTAGGAAAGGGCCAGAGCCCTCTCAACGCGACCAGAGGTGCCAACTCTTGTTTGGGTGTGATTCGGATGAACTTCGACCCCTGAAAGAGATCAACTCCTGGACTCCAATTCAAAAGCTTTCAAAAGTCAATGCTGCTGTAGTGGGCCATAGCAGGTACAATAAGCAGCATTTTGATAGAACAATAATTAAGACAATGCAGATTTTTACAGATTTTCTAAATGTATTAAATAACTAATGAACAGGATTTACATTTTTTTTTCTTTTTTTTTTCTCTTGTCTGTTTTTTCTGTCAGATAAACGAATTACAAACAGTAATGTCACTAAAGCAGCCTTGGCCCCCTTCATGCATTATCCATACTGTACATCTTCAACAAATGTATGAAGTTGTTGTCTTTAAACACACTGGATTCATCTCATACAGGAAGATTACCCTCCTTTGTTTCATATAATAATGGCCTCTCCAGTGAATAATGCTGAGTCACACCTGAGGACACAGAGGTTTCCTGGGAAGCTCAAACAGCAAAAAGGAAACCATTATCAGCTAATCAAGCACCACCCACATTATTATTATTATTATTATGTGGAGATGGCGTTGGGATGAATAAAGTAGGTATTAATATTTGATGTGTGTGTTTAGTGTTTAGTTCTGTCTTCTCTCTTCACAGACGTCAGGTCAGAGAGTGGCGAGTTGGACCTGGAAGGGATTGACGATATGGAGATAGACAAGGTGGGTTGTTGGGTGTTTGGTCCCTGGCGTCAAGACTGTCGGTTCGGGTCCTAGGTTTTTGCTAAACACACCCGCCTTTTCAGGACACTAATCGCAGTCAAATGCTTTTGGAGTATTACCAGGTGAAGGAAAGTTCAGAAGGTAAAATCCTCTTTGATTGTGCTGCGTCATACGCAACAATCCACAGAAACTGCATCCATCCACAGAGACGTTCCTCTTTTTCAATGTGAGTGAAACTGCATCCTTCCTCCTCTCTTCCCTTCTTCCTATCCTTCCCTCTTTCCTGCAGTACATCCTCAACGAGAAGGAAGTCCAAACGAAGACAGAGCTTTGGGTGAAGCAGAATGAGGAGTATCTGAAGGAGCAGAAAGGTGAGAGACGTTTCAAAAGGAAAACGCAATGCCATGAATTAAGGAGTTACACATTCATATCTGATCTGTCTGATTACACATCCATATCTGATCTGTCTGATTACACATTCATATCTGATCTGTCTGGTTCTAATTCATATCTGATCTGTCTGATTCTAATTCATATCTGATCTGTCTGATTCCAATACATGCGGTAGAACTCTTAATAGAGCCAACTATTTTTGTGTGAATAATATTTCATAAAAGACACTTCTTTTTAAATAATTTCCCTCCTTTGTTTAATGGATACTCTTTGGTACTCAATCGTTTCAAAAAAAGAAACTGAAAGAGAAGGAGTTCAATTTCTTTCATCTATTTTTCATGAACTCAAAATGCTTAAAATGTATTTGGTCTTTCCCCTTAACTTTTTTTTTTTACATTTTAGAAAAAGAAGAAAGGATAGCTAAAGAAAAGGAGCAGGGCACATACAAGGAAAGGGTGAGTCTGTGTGTGTGTGTGTGTGTATGTGTGTGTGTGTGTGTGTGTGTGTGTGTGTGTGTACGTGTGTGTGTGTGTACGTGCGTGCCTGCGTCTACATTGGTTCCCTCAGACTCCCTGCACTGTCGGTAGTTGTCTGACTTGCTGCAGACACTAAACAGCTGGTGGACGTTTCTCTGAAGTTGGGGCCGGCTTCTCCAGTTTCAGAGCCGCAGAAAAGCCCCGGAGACTGACACCCTAGCGGTCGCTGCAGCCCCGAGCTAACCTGTCAGCTCCTGCCTCTGCACTCCTGCTTTCAGCCCAGGCCGCTTAGCCACACGGACTCAAATGACCAGGCCCTGATACCTTCACCAGTCCCCTGTCAGGCTTCAAGGCTAGAGCATTCCATCATTTCAAAGCAGTAGGCTATTCCTTATATAGCATTAAAAGTGGAGATTTCTGGAACGTTCTCTCAACAAACCTCAACGACAGGCTCTTGGGTGACATCATATCTCTCAAACGCTTTAGGAAAAGCCTTGCATTGTCGGTGTGTAGGGCGATGGGTGCCGTGAGCTAGCCGTGGATCCTGTTGTTTTCAAGGTCGGCCGGGAATAGGTTTATTAATTCTAAAGCTGGAACCTCTTTCAAACACTAGGGTAACTGTATTTTAGATCCATTGCACTATACAAATAGTAGCTAGGCTTAAAGAAAAACATGCTGCCTTTTCCTTTTCTGAACATGAAACTTTCTCGCTGCAGTAAATCAATGTAAGTGTTTTTCTTTCCATGTATCGCGCCACTGCCGAGACTTTCATAAACACGTCATTTTGCATAAACGATGTTCCTTCCCCGCACTAAAATATGGTTGAACTCTCCGTGCTCCAGCCCAGGAAGTCCACCAGGAAGCGGGAGCCCATCCGCGCCAACACCGCCGGCGAGGCCATCGAGAAGATGCTGGAGCAGAAGAAGATCTCCAGCAAGATCAACTACGACGTGCTGCGCGACCTCAACAGCAAGGGGGGCAGCGGCGGCAGCAGCCCCGCCCGGCCCCCCTCTGAGGCGCCCTCCGGCGGCGCGACCAGGAAGAGGTTGAACCGACGCAAGAAGCAGGCCAACAAAACCAACCTGGGGTTGGCCGCCACCACCAGCATCATGGGCAAAAGGTACGCTCGCCCGTTGGATAGGCGCTGGGGTTGTGGCGTGGCCTGTTCGCTGGTCGTGTTCGACGTCCGTGGTTCATTCAGAGGGTGCTCGCGTTTGTTTGAGAGCCCCGCTTTCATGAAGGGCTTGGAGAGTTTGGGACACTTTGCGATAACAGTACTAAAGGTGAAACACCAGTTGAGTAGGAGGCCATCTTATCGTTGGTCGTTGCCACTGTAATGGTGCCCCCGCTGAAAATGTGAAGGTGACTAAGCCTAGCGGCTAGCCTTCCCTTCTGCCGTCCTCCTGCTGGCTCATTGGCCAGAACCCTTCACGAAGGAGCCAATCGGGCCTTAGGGGTGCAGTCAGAGATGCCCGTGTCAGTCCTCAGTGGCCAGTCCTCCTGCCACTTCAAGCAGCTGTCCAATCAGCGCTCCCAGCAGGTCTCCATATGCCCTTACGAGTCAATATGCTATGATCACTCACAGCCCCAGCAGAGGACGTCTCAATTGGACGGCTGGCGTGATCCTATCCTGGGCAATGTTAATGCCATGAACTGCCTGCGGATCTGAATGGATTCCAAGGGGGCGATGGAAAGAGGTCTAATGAGAGCGCTGTCGGCATGGCTGCCATCTCTCTCAGACACACAGACGTGTCCCCGTAATGGAGGCTCCAGTCCCCGGTCTCCACCTCAGCGCTGTCTGTGTCCTAATGTCATTAACTCCCCACGGTAGACCGGCTGCTATCAGATGGGCAAAAACCTGGAATATAATAACATCTCCCATGTATAGATATATCTATATATGTAATCGTGCGATTCTCTGTTCTAGTTCTTTATTTAGCGACATTATTTAAATCATTTATCTAAATTAGAGATTCAAGGCTACTTAAGATAATTCATCGATAATAATTTACAGATATATTTTTTTGTAAAATGTTTTGGGGAGGTATTTTCGCTTTGTTTAGACAGGACTGTAGGTGGACGGGGAAAGGTTGGAGATAGAAAGGGACCGACCTGCAGCATAGGGCCCCCGGCTGGAATCGAACCCGGGCCGCTGCATTAAGGACTAGCCTTTGCAGTACGCGCCCTAAGCCGCTGAAATGAACGGCTGACCGTATGCAGGTTCCACATCTCGCCTTGAACAAATCGAGTCCAAATCTTTGGGCATTTTTCGTCCCTTGCACACATGGGTAAGTGAGCACCCGACACCACGCAAGGCTTTTCGTTTGGATCATCTGCGCAGCTCCGTTGCAGTAGTCATATCATTTGCATGGGAAATGTGTGTGAGGCCCAGTTTGCTGAGATTCCCGAGGCTTAGTTCGCTCTCGGATCTGCCAGTTAGCCAGGTACCTTCGACCGTCTGTTGCGTCTCCAAAGCCAGAGGAGGACTTCAAGAGAGAGAGAGACAGGAAACCCTAGCAGTCAATCCATTGTGTCTGCTCTGATCCGGTTGGCTAGCCCGTCGTCGTTCTTACTCCTCCTGAGACGGCGGCTTCTCTCTGGACGGCTCACTCGCTCGCTCACCCTCTCCAAACGTGCAGCCAAAGGGGTTGACAAACTCTCTCGCTCACCCTCTCCAAACGTGCAGCCAAAGGGGTTGACAAACTCTCTCGCTCACCCTCTCCAAACGTGCAGCCAAAGGGGTTGACAAACTCTCGCTCTCACCCTCTCCAAACGTGCAGCCAAAGGGGTTGACAAACTCTCTCTCTCACCCTCTCCAAACGTGCAGCCAAAGGGGTTGACAAACTCTCTCGCTCACCCTCTCCAAACGTGCAGCCAAAGGGGTTGACAAACTCTCTCGCTAACCCTCTCCAAACGTGCAGCCAAAGGGGTTGACAAACTCTCACTCTCACCCTCTCCAAACGTGCAGCCAAAGGGGTTGACAAACTCTCTCTCTCACCCTCTCCAAACGTGCAGCCAAAGGGGTGGACAAACTCGCTCTCTCACCCTCTCCAAACGTGCAGCCAAAGGGGTTGACAAACTCTCTCGCTCACCCTCTCCAAACGTGCAGCCAAAGGGGTTGACAAACTCTCTCTCTCACCCTCTCCAAACGTGCAGCCAAAGGGGTTGACAAACTCTCTCTCTCACCCTCTCCAAACGTGCAGCCAAAGGGGTTGACAAACTCTCTCTCTCACCCTCTCCAAACGTGCAGCCAAAGGGGTTGACAAACTCTCACTCTCACCCTCTCCAAACGTGCAGCCAAAGGGGTTGACAAACTCTCACTCTCACCCTCTCCAAACGTGCAGCCAAAGGGGTTGACAAACTCTCTCTCTCACCCTCTCCAAACGTGCAGCCAAAGGGGTTGACAAACTCTCACTCTCACCCTCTCCAAACGTGCAGCCAAAGGGGTTGACAAACTCTCACTCTCACCCTCTCCAAACGTGCAGCCAAAGGGGTTGACAAACTCTCTCTCTCACCCTCTCCAAACGTGCAGCCAAAGGGGTTGACAAACTCGCTCTCTCACCCTCTCCAAACGTGCAGCCAAAGGGGTTGACAAACTCTCTCGCTCACCCTCTCCAAACGTGCAGCCAAAGGGGTTGACAAACTCTCTCTCTCACCCTCTCCAAACGTGCAGCCAAAGGGGTTGACAAACTCTCACTCTCACCCTCTCCAAACGTGCAGCCGCGTGTCTGGAGAGGAGTCGGTCAGAAAATGCCCCCAAAATCCCCAAAACTGGTCAAAATTACAAAAAAGATGCAGTATTATCAGACCTTGAATAATGCAAATTAAAACGAAAAAAAAAAATAAAGTTCAGCTTTATTTTTAAACAACACAATACTAATGTAAACTTAGGAAGAGTTCAGAAATCAATATTTGGTGGAATATCCCTGATTTGCCATCACAGCTGTCATGCGTCTTGACATGATTCTTTCACATTGCTGCTGGGTGACTTTATGCCACCCCTGATGAAAATATTCAAGCAGCTCTGCTTTGTTTGATGGCTTGCAACCATCCATCTTCCTTTTGATCACATTCCAGAGGTTTTCAATGGGGTTCAGATCTGGCAATTGGGCTGGCCATGACAGGGTCTTGATGTGGTGGTCCTCCATTGATAGATATACATTCACATAATTCCCCATAACAATATCCTTATCTCCCAGTCGGTTCTAGACAGCTCCGAGCAACCGGCACAAGGCAAGCCAGCAATTCTTGGAAAGCCTTTGCAGACACTCACTCCTCAGCCTGTCTCCATCTGCTTCTTGGGTGTCAAGGCAACGCTGTGCAGACGTTTCTAGCCTCGCAAGCTGTCACAGCGGGCACTCCCTCCCACTCAGTGGGAATCCATGAGTGCCGTTCTCAGCTCCAGTATCTTGGACCAGAAGGACGTCCTGCAGACAGCCGGCCGGCCGCCATTCAACTTAGGCCAGTGTCATCAAACCTGCCCTCTGAAACAATTCGCAAGCAGATGTACCTCTAGGTTTTGTATTATGTATACTACCATTTATGATCCTTGAGATGAGTTATCTCTCATTTCATCTTGCCTAAAAAGAAAAGTTTCACGCCAATGCTTCCAAACAATTCACTTTTTGATGGTCTATTTAAGCACCGATGAAAGCCACAAGACTTTTATTTAGTCAAGCCCTAATAATATTAATAATAATAATAATGTATGTCTATTTCCTGGTTTTCTTTCTCGGTTTCCAAGCGGATCTGTCGGGTTGGAGGTCGAGTTGACCATGTTAATGTGACATAAATAGCTGTGGACTGTAGTGATCAAAATGCCAGCCGGATCGCGCCTCCTCCTAGACCTTGCCACCCTAAATGAGCTGGCCCACTAATTGCTGGATTATTGGTATCTGTGTGGCTGGCAACAGATTCACACCCATCGACAGGCTGCTGCCTATGTAAGCGAAGAAGGAAATTCTATCATTTTTTTTTTTACATTTTGTGATGAATCTTCTTGTGAGATAATGCCTTTGAGCAGCCCTGGCTGCTGGTGTGCAGAGTGCCCCTCCCATCTCCGTAGCCAGCCCGGCCTCCCCATTTCCAGGCGAATGATACCAGCTGTGAAATTGGATGGGTGGGCGTGAGGAGAACACGGTCCCACCGGGGCGGGGGGGGGACCTCAGATAATCAGCTCTTTCTTATTCCTGTTTCCAGAGGTTTCCCTCCCTCCTCTCATTTCTATTTTTGAGATCAAAGGTGCCCCCGCAGGAAGTGGCTCTGCAGGAAGGGTGATAAGCACTCCCCTCTCCAGTGTGCACCAGAGGCCTAGCCTGTCTGGGAAGTCTGCTGCTGCAGTGCCAGGGCTGTTGTTCCATTTCCTCCCCTCACCATAGCTCCTCCCCTCCCCCCCATAGCCCCTCCCCTCCTCATAGCTCCTCCCCCCATAGCCCCTCCCCATAACCCCGCCCCCCTCCCCATAGCTTCTTCTTAGTTCTCAGAGTCCTAGATAAGGCAGGGCTATCTCTAATTGGTCTCTCCTCCGGGGGAAGCAGTGCTTGGTTTTTCCTTTGAGCATTGTGGGAAACGATTGGTGATAAGATTTTAGTTTTTGGTCTCGGTAATGAAATGTAAATCTATTTTGCTATTGCTCCTTTACAACTTAAATTTGTGCGTGGAAATATAGGCCCAAAGTTTCACTTTTGAACGATCCAGTGTTTTTTGCAAGCATTAACCGCTACCTGGATGATAGTGTGTACTAGTACAGACCATGCTGTTTGCAAAGCACCCTGTGTGTTGTATTATACCTCACTACTACCAACAATAAAGATCTTTTTGACCCACATACAGCACTAGGTCACTCCCAGCCTCTCTCTCTCTCTCTATTGTCCCTCAGTATCTGGTCAGAATGGTCTTTGAGCAGTGCCCGATAACACAGGCTACAAAGGACCCAAAGGAGTCTGCCCAAGGCAGGCTACAGGCTACTAGACCCAGAAGAGTCTCCCTTAAGGCAGGCTACTAGACCCAGAGGAGTCTCCCTTAAGGCGGGCTACTAGACCCAGAGGTGTCTCCCTTAAGGCGGGCTACTAGACCCAGAGGAGTCTCCCTTAAGGCGGGCTGCTGAGTGAACTCTGCCCCCGACCACACTCACCTTTTATATGTATTTTTACCCCCCAGCTGCCGTGTGGTGCTGCTTCCATTCACATATCTCCCCCCCCCCCCCCCCCCCCCCCCACACACACACCCTTCAAACTGCCTCACCTCCACTGTCAGATTTCATGGACATGCATTATTGACGCTTATATTGCTCTGCCTGGAAAAGCTCTCCTTTCGTGCCAGTGGAGCAGGGCCATTTGAGTGGCACCAAACAGTTGGCAGTAAGGTCCAATGAGTTTTGTTTTACCCCTGAAAAGTTCCCTGATCCATTTTTAACTGACAGGAAACCTTTTCGTTTTCCTTTGTCATGGCCTAGACCTCTTAGATAACTGAAGCGCATCCATGGTTTCACAAGTGCTTACTCCTAAATACTTACACGACTTAGACCGAATGTCATTGGTTGAACCAGAAGCCCTCGTTGCTAAACAAGAATATTTCAACATCTCTTCACTAGCGTCTCGCCCCTCGTCAAAACACATTTCAGGAAATGTTAACGTGAGCGGCAGGAGTGATTTGAGAGGCTATGGCAGACAGCCCAGGCATATTATTGATGAGGGACTCACAAAGGGGGATTGATCATCAGCCAACACATTCATCTCCGCCGTGCACGGCCCATTAGAGCCTGCGTTTACCATCTGGCCATTGGCGGGAAGGGCACCCGTTGGGCAGTGGGAAGGCATCTGGGCACGTTGGGGGCGGGGCCTCGGTGCCAGTGCCAGTCATCTATCCATGACTGCCTGGCTGTTTGCCCTGCAAGTGCCAGCCTCCCAACAGCAAGCCCTTTCATTAGGAATGACCCTCCATGCCTACTGGAGGTAACATTACCCTCGGGATTACAACAGTCATTTCACCGACCTGCTGTTAGCAATTACTATCTTTTGGTTTTAGGAACGGCAATATAAATAAAACGTATCATTATTATTATTACCTTGAATTTGATTTGACACTCTGCAATCAATAGATGGATGATCTTATTACGAAACAAACACTGCAAGAAAGTATGAATTATTTCCTGCCTGTTGTTAACTTGGTGGATCCCCTTCCCTGATTGAATACTACTTATCTCCAAACGCCCTCTCCTGTGTCTTGTTTTAGCTGAGACCCACACCGCTTGTGCTAATCTGTCCTTATTCTCAGGAGACACTTTGTTGCCTGGTAAAGAACATTACATAACACGCAACGTGGATTCCCCACTGGACAGAATGTTGACCCGGAAATGTGGTTGCGTTCTTACAAACACCCGTAAATTAACCCCTAAACTCAACTATTAGCCTGGGGCAAACAATGTGTAGCTAAATATAGTTGACTCAAAATTCAAAATAAAATGTATTGAAGAGCACTTCCTGATTGAAGTATTTTTTTCTTACTGTTTTGGGCCAAGGGTTCGAGTATTTCACTGGACAGACGACATTACACATCCCACACTTCAGGAGAGACCAGCCTCCTCTTTAGTTCAATTGAATAAATGATGAGGTGCTATTCCTGGTCTGTCTGCAATGTGTGACAGAAATGACCCTAGCACCCTGGTGTAAAGCCCCCCCCCCCCCCCCTCCCTCAGACACTTTGGTTTGGGGGGGTTGGGAATGCCACAGTTGAGTGCCGCCTTGCAGAAAGCTGCCATGCTCAATAGAACTAAAATGTAATTGTGTATGTGTTGCCATAGCATTTCTCTTTCAGAATCTATCCTTCAACTTCATTTCGCAGATACACACACACACACACACACACACACACACACACACACACACACAGTCCAAGTGCCTACACCCTCACTTCCCCTGTCATATCCTCATTCCACGTACATAGGCCCATGTCCTCCTAACATGACATGGTTACCATACTGTCAAAACACTACAGATTTGTAGCGGGGCCAACCCTTCAATACACACCGAGCGTTCCGTGTATGTGCTCTTTTTATAACACACACACACACACACACACACACACACGTTGCTTAACTGACTCAGCCGCCGCCAGCCCAAACACACGGCCCCACGGCAGCGGGCAGCAGACAGTCCGTTTGTCTGGTGCTGCCACAGTGCGATCACCTCAGGGCCCTGCGGCCACAGTCATATGTCAACCGCCCCCAACAGAGTGGCTGTCACTCTGCATCGCTCTGTAAAGCATGAGCCCTGGGCCCCCTGGGGCTTGTCGAAACCAAATGTAGAGCAGCGCCCCCCCTCCCCGGGTGAAAGGGAGGGCACGCCGAGCCAAAGTTCAGCCCACGTATTTAGAGTTCACCCCCCCAGAAAGGGTCCAGACGTTTTACACAGCCAGAAGCCTGTGGTGGTTAGGGTTAGGGTTAGGGTATATATTATAGAGAAAGGGTCCGACGTTTTACACAGCCAGAAGCCTGTGGTGGTTAGGGTTAGGGTTAGGGTATATATTATAGAGAAAGGGTCCAACGTTTTACACAGCCAGAAGCCTGTGGTGGTTAGGGTTAGGGTTAGGGTATATATTATAGAGAAAGGGTCCGACGTTTTACACAGCCAGAAGCCTGTGGTGGTTAGGGTTAGGGTTAGGGTATATATTATAGAGAAAGGGTCCAGACGTTTTGCACAGCCAGAATCCTGTGGTGGTTAGGGTTAGGGTTAGGGTATATATTATAGAGAAAGGGTCCAGACGCTTTACACAGGTGGTTAGGGGATCAGTATATGTGTGGCTTCCAATTTTGGAACAATTCAGCGGAATAGAGTCCGTCACATTTCTGCTTGTTGAATGATATTTTGAGTACCAGTATTGTGCAATAGGTCATGAAAATATACAACGAAGGGGTAACTGTTTGTCTATTGGCGCCAGACAACTAAAAGGTTTATTTGTCAATACACGGTGTGTGTGTGTGTGTGTGTGTGTGTGTGTGTGTGTGTGTGTGTGTGTGTGTCTGTCTGTCTGTCTGTCTGTCTGTCTGTCTGTGTGTGTGTGGGCTCCCATCCTTTTTGACGAGAGTGTAGCTGTGTGTTTCCCTGTGTGCTAAAGCACTTAGATCCACTTCTTTGAAATGACACGACGGTGTGGATTGCATCAGCGTGCTCTTTCTAGCAGAAGATAAAGCCTCAGATGCATTTGGAGAATCCAATTGAGAAGCCATATAAATAACCCTAATAACCCAAACCTGATTGGACGGGCGGATGCTTTCAGTCTGAAGGGCCACGGTACAGTGGCTTAGCAGAAGCTATCGCATTCTGGAGAATTGCAATCGATTCTCGGCCCCCATGTGCTGCAGAATTGGCAATAGATGGCCCGGGAAACTATTAGGGAAAGGGAAGCCAAAATTGCATCGAGATGAGAAAACCCTAAGCTAACATTTTCGTCACGCGATACTTTTAAACTGCTTCCACAAGAATCCGTGCACTTCAATTGAATTTAATGTCAAGAATTTCAGCCATCAACACTTACATTAGCCCTTATGACAGGGCTAGTATACTGTATATAAATATATATATATATATATATATATATATATATATATATATATATATATATATATATATATATATATATATATATATATACAGTACTGTGCAAAGGTTTTAGGCAGGTGGGTTGGGGGTGCTGTAAAGTAAGAATGCTTTCAAAAGTAGAAATGTAAATAGTTTTGTTTCCATCAATTAACAAAACGCAAAGTGAATGAAAAGAAGAAAAATCTAAAAATCTAAGTCAAATCAATATTTCGTGTGAACACCTGCCTAAAACTTTTGCACAGTACTGTATATATATATATATATATATATATATATATATATATATATATATATGTATATATATATATATATATATATATACATGGACTATATTTAACCATAGTCTGTGGCATGCTGGCTACAGGGCTGTTATATTTATACTGTATATATTGTGTATGATCGTGGCATGGACTATGTTTAGCTACTATCCCTCTCTGGATGTCCATTAGCCACGTCTGGGAAAGGGAGTGAGATCCAGCGCCCAGACCACGGCTGGGAAAGGGAGAGAGATCCAGCGCCCAGACCACGGCTGTCCACCCCAGGGTCTGGTGCGGTTTCCATTAATGTGTTCATTCTTCCTGATAAAAAAACACTCTGGGCTGAACAGATACCAGAGCACAGACTTGAGGAAACACACCCTTCCTTTGATTTGGGACTCTGCTACTAAAACAGACTTAATGGTTGTGGTGGATGCTGTTACTATAAGATATGACATCTTGTTTTAGTGAAAGGTATTCAAGCTATTCCTTTATAAGCAGGTGTTTTTAGTGTTAGCACTAGTCCTCCAACAGTGACGACAGTTTTCCATTTCTGTCTGCGTGTACGTCTGAGCAGGCCTACATCACAGCCTCTTCCATTAATGAACCCCAACGAGAGAGAGAGAGAGAGAGAGAGAGAGAGAGAGAGAGAGAGAGAGAGAGAGAGAGAGAGAGAGAGAGAGAGAGAGAGAGAGACCCCGCTTCCCCACCTCCATCTCTGTCTCTGGATGGGGGGGAGGCGCTCACTTTTGTGAAACTTGACTTTACAATCATGAAAATGTGCATAGTCAACGCCTTGTAGTTATTCTTTTTTATATATATATATATATATATATATATATATTCTGTCATGACATGAGTTGTGTTTTCTTAAACACATTTCTGGCCGACACATTCGTTCTGAATATTAATGATTAATGATTTACGCAATCAGTAAGGGAGATTGTTTAGCTGGTCTAAGTCAGACAAATTGTGTTACTAATTTCCCAAAACAACGTATATGCTCATTTGTGTGTCTAAATTGTGCTATACTAATTTCCCCAAACCACTCATTTGGAAAGACGTTGCGTACAGTGCGCTTTCTCTCTCAGTTTGGTTAGGTCTTATAAACTGGGACATATGAAGGTCACTTTGCTTGCTGCTCCAGAATGTCATGTTCCCCATTCCCCCTCTAGGCTAATTAACTTAGAAAGAGAAGCTTTTTGATATGAGCCTTAAATAGCTTTAGCTTTAAATAGTGTTGTTTGATGTTGAAAGCTGATTTCTTGACGTTGTATCACTGCCATAGTCGCTTTAGCCCCAGTTTTGAGATAAATACTTCAAGTAAAAACTTTTGAAGGGAAGAAAAATACATTGGTTTAGGTAAATGGGAGAATTTGCATATTTGATTGACCTTAAACCATTAAATATGAAGGTATAGGTATGTATGTATTTACCCTGCTTCGTAACCAAGGATGTCCCAATCTCTTTTGGATGAATCTTATTTATTGAATCTAAATTAATATTAGTACATTATTGTCATACCTTTTACCCAGAATGCTTCTACAACTAAACTGTAGAAATCAATATGTTGTTGAGTATTGTTAAAAGCCTTTACATCATTCAGATACATTAGAACTTCTATTAGTTTCCAAGTTTTAGGTACCTAATAATTTAAATAGTTAGTAAAATGTTTTTATTTGCTTGGGACGTGTTCAAGAAAATCCAGCTATGGAACCACCAACTGTGGTGAATCCTCACCATGAATCCTGATTCACAGCCTCAAAGTAGATGAATCCTGATTCACGGCCTCAAAGTAGATGAATCCTGATTCACAGCCTCAAAGTAGATGAATCCTGATTCACAGCCTCAAAGTAGATGAATCCTGATTCACAGCCTCAACGTAGATGAATCCTGATTCACAGCCTCAAAGTAGATGAATCCTGATTCACAGCTTCAACGTAGATGAATCCTGATTCACATCCTCAACGTAGATGAATCCTGATTCACAGCCTCAAAGTAGATGAATCCTGATTCACAGCCTCAACGTAGATGAATCCTGATTCACGGCCTCAAAGAAGATGAATCCTGATTCACAGCCTCAACGTAGATGAATCCTGATTCACGGCCTCAAAGAAGATGAATCCTGATTCACAGCCTCAACGTAGATGAATCCTGATTCACGGCCTCAAAGAAGATGAATCCTGATTCACAGCCTCAAAGTAGATGAATCCTGATTCACAGCCTCAAAGTAGATGAATCCTGATTCACAGCCTCAACGTAGATGAATCCTGATTCAGAGCCTCAAAGTAGATGAATCCTGATTCACAGCCTCAACGTAGATGAATCCTGATTCACAGCCTCAACGTAGATGAATCCTGGTTCACAGCCTCAACGTAGACGTTAGTGAATTCCATCGTATTACATCTCCAAGGCCCAAAGCTTTGACATTCTCTGAAGGAGCTCTCAGTGTAACGTGCGGAACCCTTCTAGGTGCCATGTTGCTTTTGTTCAGCTGCTCTATCGGAGTTTGAACCGCGGCCTTTTTCTTTCAGGCTTCGTCCGCTCATCGCAGCCACACCAAAGAAGAAGAGGACCAGCGGACAGGTCAGCCCACCCAACACCTCCTGCACTAACAACATTTGATTGAGCAATGGCGTTGTTTTGAGGAATAGTCCAGTAAATACTGCATTTCAGCCTGCACTTTCCACTTTCACCCCCCAGACACTTCAAAATTGTACATTAATAATAATTATTATTTAACAGCCGTAGGTGTCGGTAGTACTGGAAAATAATTAGTCTGAGTTCATCCCGTAGAAAATGTATGCCACAATTTTTTACAGATATCTTTAAAAAAATGTATCTGAAACGTGAAGCCAATGTGAGTATGTCATAACTAGGAATTCAGCAATTACATTTGGTTTCATAACAGGTTTACTATATGTAGCTACTGTTTAGCCCTTTCCTGTAGAGGTCAGAGGTCCCCCAGTACTGTGAGAAGTGATGGGGTCCCTAAAGAGTTAGGGTTAGGTTGAGCTGTATACAGTCCACCAATCCACGCTTGTTAAAGATCTCGTACAACAGCCTTGTGGCGGTCTGTTGCCCGTTGCTAGGCAACCCACTGCCACCTCCTGGGGGTCCAAGAGAGGCTCCTCTGATTGGCTGCAGGCTGTGTGTGAAAAGAATGCACATTGCCTTGTACAATGTTACTCAGCTTATAAAGATGTTTGTCAAGATTATGAGGCTTGTCACTCCTTAAATTTGATTTGTCCCCCCAATATAATATAATATAATATAATACATAACATATAATATAATATAATTGAATATAGATATAAATAATATAATATAATACATAATGTAATATAATACATAATATATAATATCATATAATTGTATATACATAATATAATATAATATAATATACAAATCCCTATGTTCCAGGTGGCCCCAAACATTACCATGCCAACGACCCCTACTCCAGTCGGCCCCTCGACCCCGTCCACTCCGCAGTGCGTTCTCCCTGCTGAGGCCGCGGGGGTGAACGGACCCCTGTATGAAGAAGCCGAGGAGGAGGGGGAGGAGGTGGAGGAGGTGGAGGAGGAGCACTGTATCAGTGCGCTGCAGCTCATGGGGGGAAATGGTGAGATAGTGGAACACGCTTACACACACACACGGCTGTGAGATAGTGGCACACGCTTACACACACACACGGCTAGGAGATAGTGGAACACGCTTACACACACACACAGCTATGAGATAGTGGAACACGCTTACACACACACACGGCTATGAGATAGTGGAACACGCTTACACACACACACAGCTATTCGGCTCTATCAATCGAACTATTCTAGATGTTTCTAAACCTCGCCATTACAGCGAGCCACCTCAACGTGTGTATTTCTCCTTTCAGAGTATGGATGTGAAGCTGAGGAGGAGGAAGTTCTCTAGAACAGCTTCTCACCAAATACCAGAGACGTTCTACATAGGGGGCCTGAGTTCATCACGGGACCCCCCCAGGTGCACCGAGACAGTTTTTACGACTTGAATACGGATTGAATAAATGGAGGCATACTTCAAAACCCCGTCCACTTTGGTCCTGGGATATAAATGTAGATACGTTCGGAGCGAGGGAAGCAGTCCCTGAGCTGTTGGGAAAGGGAAGCACTCCGGAATCCCTGCCGTGGGTTTGGTGGCAGCTCACTACACTGGGCACGGTGCCAGTCTGCAGGGAGAGAGGGAGAGAGGGAGAGAGAGAGAGAGAGAGAGAGAGAGAGAGAGAGAGAGAGAGAGAGAGAGAGAGAGAGAGAGAGAGAGAGAGAGAGAGAGAGAGAGAGAGAGAGAGAGAGAGAGAGAGAGAGAGAGAGAGAGAGAGAGAGAGAGAGAGAGAGAGAGAGAGAGAGAGAGAGGCCATTAGAGGCCATTCCCACTAGTTTGGAGAGAGAGGTGGGTGGGGGCAGACTGGGGCCTAACCTAACCAGTCATCACCGTTAATTTGCAGGAATGGCCTCTAAGCAGGCTGCTTTCTTGATGAACTCCCCTGGCTCGCTACACAGTGGGGATAAAACTCCGTCCCACCATTAGGAAGGTCTTCACCACCAGAGTCCGTTTCCAGATTCCCATTCCGTTTGTTTCAATAGTTTGGAATCTGAAATGGCTCACACAACTGCATTCCAAAACCATTCATAGCAGGTTTGTCGAAAATTCAAGATGTTACTGTTGTTGTGTGTGCACCTTCTGTCTTTTTTAACCTGTTGTTGGCAGCTACTTGTTTTTAGATGGGTATTTTACACATAAAGCAGGGGGCTTATAGGCTCTGCGACAATGATAGGAATGCATGTTAAATTATTCACTTTGAAAAATGAAATAACTCTGTGGCCCCTTGAGCCAGTCCCCTATACTTGGGTAATGCAGCGTACGGTAAAGTTAGCATTGCACTGACTGACGGCTGTCGGTAACAAGGGGCTGCAGATGAATTAGTGAATGACTGAGGACCCATTGCTTTGCACTGTGCTGATGTCAGTCACCTCATATTAGGCCCAGTTCATCGGATATTTTTAAAAGTGGCTATGAAACTAAAATGGCAGACCTACTTTATTAGCCTACCAAACCCGTGCCTGGTGGATATTTGGCCAGTTGTTTTTACCGTTCATTTGTGAAGCTAAAAAAAAGATTTATCTTAAATGTATCATTGGACATTGCAACGCAGGTCGACTGATGTACTGTGTGTAGTATAGTTGTATGCAATATAGTTTGTGTATGTTTGTTTGACAAAGTATTATATATTTATGTAAATAGAATTAGGTTTAATGTAGTATTTTTATGTTTGTATATAGTTATATCCCATTATTATCTCAAATGGATTGGACTTGATTCACTGGTTTTATATGTACCAGTTTGTTCTTTTACGACTGTGTCATTTATGCTTTAATGTAATTCATGATTAACTGAATCAAGCTTTGACATATTTCTGCCCCAGAATATATGAACTGAAATATCAATGTGTTTTAAAACTGTTTCACTATCAATGTCACCAGCATTTTGACCCCAATAGCATTTGTTGATGTTGAACATTTATCTCCTCAAACAGTCTGGAACTTGTTCTACAATGTCAATAAATGCACAATGTTCTTTAGTTGTTTTGTAAAAAATGGTACTGGAATATTATTTTCCCAGTGTTTTTTTTACATCCTTGTCACATTACACAACAATGAAACAATGTTTTACAGCCAAGCTGCCCAAAAGGAATCCTGACTCAAGAGTTGTTTGATTAAGTGTGTGACTCCTGACAGTGAAATCCAGTACCAGTAAGGTCGGCCAGGTTCAACAGGTCATGTGCTCACTTCCATAGATCAACGATGGTGGATGACAAGCCGCACTTCACTCATCGGGCCCCCAGTGAACAGATCCCCACTAAAGGGAGGCAGTGTGGTCGAAGGACTGAGGGGTGGGATACGTCAAGAGAAAGGAGAGAGGAATAAACTGTTGGTTGTAATCTACATTAGCTGGTATCTTTCCCTCAGAAAGACGGGTGGCTCATTTGTTTTATTGTAGCTCAGAGATGAACACATTTCCTGGGGGACCGCAAAGCCACACCCTTTCAAAAGCAGACAAAACAAAAGGCTGCTCTCAGGTTAGTATTAGTTCGTTTTAAAGCAGAAAGCTGTTCTCAGGGTTAGGGTTAGTATTAGTTTGTTTTAAAGCCTTTTACTTAAGGTTAGTATTAGTTTGTTTTAAAGCAGAAAGCTGTTCTCGGGGTTAAGGTTAGGGTTAGGGTTAGTATTAGTTCGTTTTAGAGCAGAAAGCTGTTCTCAGGGTTAGGGTTAGTATTAGTTTGTTTTAAAGCCTTTTACTTAAGGTTAGTATTAGTTTGTTTTAAAGCAGAAAGCTGTTCTCGGGGTTAAGGTTAGGGTTAGGGTTAGTATTAGTTTGTTTTAAAGCAGAAATCTGTTCTCGGGGTTAAGGTTAAGGTTTGGGTTAGTATTAGTTTGTTTTAAAGTAGAAAGCTGTTCTCGGGGTTAAGGATAGGGTTAGGGTTAGTATTAGTTTGTTTTAACGTGTTTTTCTTAAGGTTAGTATTAGTTCATTTTTCTTAGGCAGACCACAGAGTTGTCTTGTTTATTGCACTGCTGTTGCTCCCAGAAGATTGAGTCTGAAAACTCGTCTGATTCAGAGATAATCATGTTTGTGTGTAAGTTGTGTGTCTGTAGTGTGACTACGAATGATTATAATAATTCATTGAATTTATATAGCGCTTTTCAGACACCCAAAGCACTTGAATTATCTTGTATTATCTTGTGTGCACGCTGGCCTGTCAAAGAGCTCAAGTAGTGAGAACGTTTCAAAGGAAGTTGCTTTAGAGAAACATGATGCTCACAGCAAACGCCATCCTTCAAACTCAAAGACTTGAAATGAAATTTGAAAACCATATGGCAACTACTGGGACATAGGTCTTATTATTTGCTTTACTTCTGAAGGGCAGAGGGGATCTCTGGGAACGCCATCCCCACTACTCACTTTCAGGTGTTACGACCAACGGATAACCTTAGACTATAATTACCTGCTTTATATACTGAATTACTACCAAATTTCTTTATATTTGATTTGTTTTTTCAATTTTGTGTGTGTGTGTGTGTAGGGGGGGGGGGGGGTTATGCTACTAGTAAGGGATCCAAGTGCCAGCGGGCCCCCTTTGCATCTGGTGTATCAAATAAAAACCTTCAAAGCTACACTCCTCCCTCAAGGTGAAGATTTTCCTTTCGTAAAAGACTTTCAAAGACTCTGCCAAGGTGGCCAGCTGAATGAAAGCCGAGAGGTTTGAAGTTTGTCCTGTCCATCAAAACCGTTCATACAACTGAAGGTAGACAGAAACCTACTGTTGAGTAATAGAAAGCTACATTGTACTAGGACATCTAAATAATGAAAAACACAAGGAAGGGACATATTCTGAGAATTTAGGATAGACTTTTGCTTTATTCAGCAGTAAGGTGAATTATTGTGATTAATGATGAACTTATTAACTCCCATTGTATACCCAGAGAATGACAATGCCCCACCTGGGGGTTCATGACAAGTGGTGGGCACTGGAAGAGCTACCTGTCGGTTGTGTGGGAGTAAGTGGGAACCATGTTTAGTGTCCTCGGGAAACACCAGACTCTAGACTGCTAAGACTGAGAAGGCTTTTCGTGGAGTTGGAAAACCAGTTCACCGACCAGACATTGCAACACAGTAAGTATCACTCTGTAAGTACAATGCCGTTTACAGCTTCCATTTTGCTTAAAGTCGTCCTGAAAAAGTATTTTTTTCCCACATAGATATTTCAAACACCATTTTCTCCTTCATTCAAATAGGCTAGTGCCCCTCCGATTGTACTCTCCACTTGACCATGATTTATTTTTGTTTTGTTCGGAAGTTATACAACTTACATATCTCCGGTGTATGGGTGGTCAAATGTTCTGTGAAACCCCAGGAATGTGGTCATTGCTGACCCTAAGTATAGATAATTGCAATGTTTTTAATTAACGATGGGTGGTATTTAAAACATGTGCCAGCTGTCAGGCCAAAATAACTATGAAGCCCACCAGCCTGTCCAACCAAGGCGGACTCAAACATTTTGCAGTTTAGGGTGAAAAGTGCCGACTAGGCAGAAAAAATGGTGGAAGGCAAAAATGTCTCCCACATATTTGACAGTGGCGCTTTACTAGTGAGTATGTTTTTGGGGTTTTGTGATGACAAGTTAATAATAGAAAGTAATTGTGTTTAGAGTGTTTACACAGTCGCTAATGTGGTAGAAATAGTACTAAACTAAACTAATTTTGCATTATATACAAAAGTATTATAACCATAAGGATTAATTAGATGGACCCTTAACCATTAGAGACTCCGTAAATTATTCATCATTTTGATTTATTATATATCAAATTTAAATTGAATGTCTGTATATTTCAGATGGAAAAAATGAATAGCCCTGGGCCACTGTCCTGTTCATTCAATTGTGTTTTAATACATTCAAATTTAGTGCAGAATGGCAGCGTCTGGCGTCTGATGTACAATCTCACCTTTAGCATTTACTATGACCATGGAAGTAATAATCCGAATTTCCAAATGGGTTGTCGGCGGACAAAAGTCCTGTCAGGGTTAATGATAACCTGAATGGGCTAAAACGAAAAAAAAAACAAGCACATCCAAATCCAAATATCATTTGTCAAGGGAATATTGTGCAACAAGACATTCTGAGGATCCAATTCCTACAGTGATCGAAAAGCCCGTTAAAAGTCTTGGTAAATGGTTCAATTCTGCCCTTAAAGACTCGAAGCAAGAATTGAAGAGAGGCCTAGACAGCATTGAGAAGTCAGGGTTACCAGGAACGCAAAAGCTATTGGAATACTACCCCGGCTCACATGGCCATTGACAGTGTATGATATACCCATCACTAAAGCCAAAAATCTAGAAAGAATTATTAGCTTTTATGCTAGAAAATGGTTCAGTGTGCCACGATATCTTTGTAGCCTGGCTTTCTATGTTAAAGGTGCTCTGGAGATTCTGTTACCAGCCTTACAGAGGAATGTAAGTGCACTAAATCTAGAGTAGAAATTACACTTACAGCATCCCGAGATGGCGTGGTAAGAAAACCAGCACCCATGCACACAGACGTCAATTTAACGAAACATCTGGGATGGAAGGTGCCCACTAAAAAACCCCTATGGCATTTGCTCTCAACCCAAACCTTCTCTAAATATTGTTTTTTAGAGTGCTCATCTTGGATTCAAGGTATAATGGATATTATAACACCGTATTCTATGTTTTATGAAAATGGGGGAAATAGACAGTCAGAGAAGAGGACTACACAGTTTATGTGCCCAGAAGAGGATAGTCTGGCTGTGTTCAAAAAATGAAAATTATTTATTATTTATTACAAAGTAGGACTAGCTAAACTCCTATTGCTCTTTAACTTTCCAAAACAGTGCTCAAGAACTGTCAGTTAATATAAAGAGCTTCTATAAACATAGACATTTATTTGTCTAGTGTTTTTATTATTATCTCTAATTGATGATAAGATTGGTTCCTATGACAGAGGTATCTAAAACTTTACAAACTCTTAGGTTTCCCTTTAATATTAGAATGTTTATTTTTTCCAAGTACCATACATATACTGCTACCGAAGTAATTTCCAACAGTGATAATTGAATATAAATATGTAAATTATTATGAACAGAGTTTATAATCTAATTTATAATTTATAATATAATAATAACAATTATTATTGTTATAAACAATGTTTGAGGCTTTCAATTCCCAGCATAAACTTGATTTTAAATCTAGCTTTTAGCCTATAGAACAGCATAGGTTTGCACATTGATTCCTATACCCAATTAAAAGGCGACTTGATTCGATTTTTATTGTACGAAATTCATTTGAAAAAATGTCAATAATAGGAAGCTACGTGTGAGCGCTGTAACTACACTATGTGAAACCGCATTTTTTAGTGTCAGTCAACGAGTCCCTAAAGACCTCACAGAACCATCCTGATCATTTATCACTTAACTAATGCCTAAACACTGCTATTAGTGATGTCAATATCTGCCTTCTCTGAAACCCCCCTAGAGGCAATACCTCAGCGTAACTAATGGGGCTTGTGTCTTTTGAGGGAGGGAGGGAGGGAGGGAAGGAGGGGGGGTGAACAAGATGACTTGGGAGACGAAACGGGGGTGTTTTGTGTCATAATTAGGATTAGGGAGATTGTATAAATTGAGGTTAATGGGGTACTTATGGTAAACACAGCGAAAACCAACATACAAATGACAATCTTTGAATGTCTTGTTCATAAAATACCTTGGAAAAAGGCTGTTCTAGTTGCCATAGACAACCTGTGAAACGTCCAGGTCATTTATCAATCTTAAGGCACGGAAGTGATTTAAATTCATTATTTAGCATGTAGATGTGTTGGAAATACAATGGAATGCAAATTAAAATGGTATTTACCCTTACTAGTTGCTGAAGACCAACCCTTTCAACATGGGCGGCTGTATTCGGTGGTGGTAATCCTCGTACACACACAGGGGGCTGCGGCCATTGTTCCCCCCCTCACGACCCCTAACGGCGCCATCAAAAGCGCCTGAGATGCTGATAGATGGCTTCAACCACAGGCCATAAGGGGCCTATTCATTTTTCTGCCAGACCTCCCTCCGACGCGATTGCACTTGATTAATACCTGTCGCCGCCAACACTATTCATTATGATCTGCTCAGTCACACCAGAAAGCCCATTTCGCACCGGAAAAATCACTCCAGGCCCTTTTTGGCCATTACAATTGGATACGCCATGAGGCTTCAATCAAAAGCTCAGCGTTATAATGAGCCTACGCACCAGATGCCAACGTATTGTTTTTACACAAATGTATACCGCACAGAGGAGTGATGCCGCTTTCCCCTGTTGCCCTGAGGAGAGACCATAGCAACCACAACAATTTACAATTCCTGTTTACCAGAATTCATCCAGCATAATGAAATGGCAGTCGCTTGGAATATCCAAATAAAGTGTCAGCACCCTCTCAAATTTAGTAGTAATTCACAGAACATGAGCAAAAATGAGCCGCATAGATAAGTCAGGCAGTATTCCCCCTGTGCAGACCTGCATGGATAAGGGTTGGGGGTTGGGACAGAAAGGATGGTTTGCATCGTGGGAGGAAAGCCAGGTGGGAGTGACAACTTGTCCTCTCTCATCCCTCCATCACCCAGCAGGATGTAGGCGTTTAGCGAGTGCATCATCCTTGCCACCGGAGCAGTCCGCAAAAAGCCCCTCCCCATATGTGTCTGGCCTTCAGGGGACAGAATGAGCGAGTATGCTCCTGAGCGTCTGTGTGCAAAGGACGGTCATTGGAAGGTTAGGACGAATGATGAGATCATTTCCAGTTTTACTTTCGTTGTATAATCTGTAAATACTATGTATTCCTACTGTTGTACCTTATAGTTCAGTCGGACAAACTCATCCGTTATTCAATTTATTAAATGTGATTACAATTCAGTTTGTTATGATTGGATCTGGTATTTATTTTGAACCTCCCTGCTGCAACATATCTGGGACCACATTTGAGAGGCAGGGAGCACACATTTACATCTATCCCCCTTTTGGAACAAATGAGCAGACACAAGATGGCAGTGGAGTCTAGGTTTGATGAGGTAGCAATTTTCCATCACCTCGTCTGAAAGCACAGAACCCCACCGTGACTTCAAGTCCTTGAACCCTCACTTCATTGGCCAGACAAACTCACGTCAGTAGCCTCAGATGTTGAGTCATCCGCCTAAACTAAGACGGAAGCATCAATACATCATGATTGACAGAGTTTGTTGCCATGGGTACCAGCGCTGTGCGAAAAACGTTTCTTATTGTGTTCGCTTATTTTGTTGTCGCAAATCTCATTCTACACTCTTCAAACTAACTCCCTGAGATTCGGCAACACAAGGAAACATTTTGAAGCGCTGTTGCTAAAATCTATTTTGGTTATTTTAATTGAATTCTATAAGTCAAACTTGAAGGAGTGTTTTGTTTACTTGTTATATTTTTATTTCCGTATGTATTTATATTGTGAACCTGATTTTGCTGCTATAGTTTAGACTTAAAAGTGTTTACATTTAGTATTTTATTTATAATTCATAATATTCATGTTAGGCCTGCATTCATTTTTGATGCTGCTGGAATTGTACAAACATGATGTAATCTCTAAGACAAGGCTCAAGGGAAAATAGATTCCTTCACAAAAGAAAGTTTATAGAAGAAATAACAACCAAAGGCTACTTGGTCTTCTTGGACATCCATCCAACTATAGTCTGGACAAACTTGGAATTACGAAAAGCCTTGAAGATGTTTTTCTTCTTCTTTTTGGAGGAAGGCAGAGAACAGCATGTGGTCATGTCTGGGTCCTCAGTTGGTGCAACAGTCTTGTGGTTAGAGTTGGATACTAATGGATAGGAGAGATTAACACAAACTTAACATTTACACAAATATTGAAATGAAATATTTGCACAGTGAAATATTGATTTGTACTGATTCATGAAAAAGTGGTCCGGTAATTGTTTGTACAAGATGTCTACTAATAAAGTTGTTTATCGTAAAAAGGTATGGTGCATTGTTAGCTCTGAATGTGTGTTCTGTATTTCATTGTAACTCTGGAGGAACAGTATGTGTTGCTCTATACATTGTACCCTAACTCCTGAGGGATGTGTGCGTGTTCATTGCTGTCTTACGTAAGGATGGGTATGGAGCTGCGTCTGAACACAGTTCCTCCTTCCATTCCTTCTTCTCCTCCTCCTTAGCACTCTCTTCCTCCTTTATAGAACCCACAGATTGGATGGAGGGAGGTGTTCCTGCAGCGTCAAGCACATGTCCAATCACCTCCCCAAAGCGTGGTACAAGGTGGTTGGCAGCTTGGATGCAGGTAGCCGTTGCTGAAGGGTCGGAAACCTCTGTCACCACCTCCCCCATGAGTGGCAGAACCTGCTCTGCAAATTGGACGGAGGTAGCTGTTCCTTTGGGGTCCAGCACATCTTCCCTCCCCTCCCCAGCGTGAGCCACGAGCCGGTTGATAGGTTTGATGGAGGTAGCCTTTGCTGAAGAGTCAAGCACGTCTCCCATCACCTCCCCAGAAAGAAGCACGAGCCCATCTGAAGGTTGGATGGAGGTAGCTTGGCTGACCTGACACAACATGACTTTGACATAGAGGCCGATGGTCTTGTCGTAGAGGTCGATGGTACCGTCCGACCGCTGCCTTTCCAGGATTTCTTCCGCCACATCTGTATAGCTGGAGCCCCAGGATATGGGAGGGAAGCGGAGAACAGGCAACAGAAGGTGTTTCACAGCGTCCTCCGTGAAGGATGAGACCAGCTTTGACACCACCTCTTTATAGGTAGAAACCTGTCTCTTTACAATGCAGGTGGAGAAGAAGGTTTCGGAGGTACTCCTACCCGGTCTGACCTGAAGTTTGGGTGTTTTCAGTGTCCTCAGTAGAGGCTGGAGCTTAACAACCAGCTCCTTGGTGATGCTTTGGAGCTCACCCCGAGTGAGGAGATCTTCCAGTGCATGGAGGGAGTGCATACCTGCCATGTAGGCCCTTGGTGTGAGGGCTTGGAGCTTAGCCTGCTCCAGGATGTCCTTCAACACCTCAGCCATACGCCGGCTCTCGGAGTCGCTGGTGTTCGCCCTGGGTCGTCGACCACTGGCCTTGGGACGGTCAATGGTGGTCCTGCGGACGATGGGCCGGCTCTCCAGGTGCCTCGTCAGGGCGGCTGGGGTCCCTGGGAGGTCAAAGGGCGTGCACTCCTCCGAGCTTTGACCTTCTGAGGAGGTGTCGGATCCTGAGGAGGAGCCGGTTCTGTGTAATTGGTTGATGACATCAAAGCGTTGCTGCAGAGACTCCCAATGGTCTTCATCATCATCATCCTCATCATCATCGTCCTCATCGTCATCCTCATCATCATCTTCATCATGCTCATCATCATCCTCCTCATCTCGGACAAGCAGCCGATCTACTTTTCTCAACATGGATGCCACCGTGGGGTCTTCTGCCTTGTCCTCGGTGGCCACAAACAGAAGTGTATCCCTCAGGATCTTTTTGGCCCGAGTCACAGTGTTCACATTGGCTGTTTTCATCAAGATTTTCCTCATCTTGTTCTGCAGGTTCTGGCAGATGGTGTGAGCAGCAGCCAACATCCTCACTTCTGTCACCTCGATCAATGAGCTATCAGTGCCCGTTTCCCTTGAATAGTGGCAAAGGCCCAAAGCTTCATCCGACTGTAACATCCCCTTCACACTGGTCAACACTGTGTCCAACAGATCTGTGGCGGCAGTCTTCAGGAAAGAAAAGGCCGTGGGGCCCGGAAGGAGCTTTGGGTCTGTGCTACAGGGATCATTGGCTGGTGGCTGGCAAAGCCATTTCTCCAAGAGATCTCTGAGCTTTTTGATGGCTGCGGCCCTAAATTTCTTTGTGGCCAGATCCTCCTTCACAACCTCAGGAGAGAAATACATTCTCCCACGATGGGTTGGAGTGCAGTTAATAGCACTGGCGGTGTTCTGGGAGGACGAAGGGGCCACTTTGATGGAGCTCCGCCTGGTTCTGCTGTTTCTCCATAGAACCTCACTGCCACCAGCAACAGCCTGGCTTTGGAAGGTCAAGCCGGACAGTTCCCATCCTCCATTGTTGATGCTACTCACACAGACGATTCCAAATACGGTTATGGTACAACTTGGAGAAATTCAAAACTAAATACAGTATACTCAGCACCAGTATATTTTATGTTTAACAGTAAAGAAAATGCAATGTCCCAACTTCCTTTTGGCTTTGACAGAATACAAAACTGTGCCAGGGTTTTGGTCACAAGTAAACAGCTTGCAGCATGTACTTATTGACTATATAGTAGAAGTAGGGGGTTCTGAACATGGCTGGTGCTCTTTTGCACACATTATTATTTGAGAATAGCTGTATTCTCCATCAACTGAACTTGAATAACCACAGCTTCTCTCCCTGGTTGCTTCTATCTATTTTCACTTTACAAATTTGATGGCTTTTCTAAATTAAGCCAGTTTGGCTATAATAAACCCATTGAAATGGGAAAGGTGGGAATATTCATCTAAGTTTACTCAACTAAATAAAGTCTTACCTGTGTGTCTTCTCATGCACAGAAGCACAAGATGGCTGCACATTATCGGAGGCTGCACCCCTGGCCTTTAAAGCAGAAATGAACTGGTCCATATTAAGGTCTTGATTGTCGCTGGGGGTGGACGATGACTCCCCAATAACCAGATGCTGGGGGTTCTGATTTGACATGTCAGCTGGTAGGATGCCGGCCATATGGTCGACACTTTGACTGGACTGCAGCAGCTTAGGGCTGGAGGAGGACTTCATGATCTCCTCCAGGTCAGGGGTTGCTTGCATCTTTGTGCACCGAACATGGTCGAAGAAGACTTTTATCCGGGATTGCAACCTCCTGGCGTTGGAGAGGACTTCAGAGTGTCCATTCTCTGCTTTGAGGGTAACATGTTCTGCCTCAAACGTCCCCACGGCGTCCTTCACGTCCCTAACCAACCCGTCCACCAGGACAGAGGCCGCAGAGTCAGACCGTAGGACAGACTGGGCCGGAGATGCAAGGGTCTCCTCACTGACTCTGTCAGCAGGGAACTGGGGCTCTGGGTCGGAGGGAACCTCCAGGTTATGGCTCAGCACAAAACCCAGGTTGTCACACCGAGCAGCCAGTGAGGTATCCCGGGGAGTAACAGCAACAACAACAGCAGGGGGAGAGTCCTGATTCTGAGTGTGGATCTCCTGACCGCAGCCCTCCATCCTGGTAGCAAGTTCCCAGAGCAGACTAGCGGTCTGAAGTCCCTGCTCCGCATGCTTAATTCCCTCGACGGCAGCCATGCCCTCCACAATAGCCATGATCACATCTCCGATCACGGGGTTCAGACGTTCCAGAATGGCTTCCGCCTTCCACACCTGGTCAGTGGTTCCTGCTGCCTCTGCTGCCTTGCCTGTGGTGGCGGTGGTGTTTTGCTGTACAGACCTGCTTAAGGAAAAGGGGGCAACTGCAAGGCAGTTGTCTTTGGTGGCCTCTGTTTTCCTGAAATATCTGTCAAGAGGGTCTGCAGCCTGGACACTTTAGAACAAACAGTGAAAACTCAGCTCTGTACGTTCATCGGCTAGTGAAACAGTTATACATAGATTCTATCGCTAATCCTAGAAACATTCATATGATATGATAATGTAACAACTCTAGTTTAACTGTAATTACACAACTTAAATAAGCTTTTACCATGTTGTTATAAAACACTCTGACACGTAGAGGAAAAATCAAATAAAACTAAAGTATGTTATAAGAAAACATGCCTACGTTTTATGCAGAATGTGTGTTTATAAATTGGTGTCTGCACATCCACCTCACTATAACAATGTGTCTGTATGATTTATCTGTTGTGTGTCCTTACCTGTCCTCTAGGATGCTGGTTTCCCCCCATGCCTCTGGTGCTTTCCTTTCAGCCTCCTCCAGGTCCAGAAGGATCTTCAAAGCCGGCAGCAGGACACCAGACACTGTCTGTGATACCACACAGACGATTCTTCGGGATACCTTGGCAAAGCAGGCTCTTGTGTGCTTGAGAGGAGGAAGTGAGAAACCATATGAAGACAGGGAGGAAGGAGGGGAGGAACAAGAATCAAAGAGGTTGGTGGGAGACTCTGATGGGCGATACATTTTTAAACAAAGAGCGGGACGATAGGGAAAACTTACAGAGACCCACATCTTCCTGCGGATGAATCTCCATTGACTGTGAGAGAAACATACATTTTGTAAATTCATAGAAAAAGATAAAAACATTTACTATCAGACAGAATTAGGGTCACAATAAAAGGCACCGTAGAGATTTACACAGTGAATCTACATTTCTACCTTAAAATAAAAAGTAGCATTGTTATACAAATCCCCGGGGAATCAGAATATTGAGGCTATTCAACATTTCAATGTTCAGTTGCTGTGTATTGAACTCACAGATCCTCCAGGCTGTTGAGGAAGGTGAGCAGCACAGGGTAACACATGTTGTCATCCACTCTGTTTCTGTGTGTGCTCCCAAGCCAGATCTGGAGCTCCAGGTCCTTTGTGACGGCCTCCCTGTCTTCATAGAGCTCCGTCTTCATGACGTCAAGTTTCTTCAAAAACACTGAAAGACCAGAGGACTCCTTTTTGTGTGTCTCTTAACTGAATCTTTAAATCTTGTTGAATTTAACCACAACACAGTAGAGGTAATAGGACAGTCTGGCAAAAGGCTGGTTTCACTACATACCTTCATCTGGAGTTTTGCCCACCCTGTTCCTCTTCCTCTTCTTGATTTAGGACCCGAAAAGAATAAAACCACAGTAGTAAGCTGGTGTTTTGCCTGTAAACCTACCAAATTGCACTAATGACACATACATCTATCAACAAAGACAGGCTGTATCGTAATTAATTGCCAGCAGTAAGCTTATAAATGTAAAAATGTAAGGTTCTTAAAATGTTATTGAAGGATATGAGAGTGCTGAAAATATTGTAACACATTGTTATTATCTAATCATTTTTAATTTGATTTATTCATGTTTGTTTAGTTGTTCTATATTCTGCCATAAACAGGGCACTGCTGGAAAAGAGACCTAGTCTCAGTCAGTTACCCTGTCTGTAGAAATGAACAAATAATAAATAATAAGGTAGGAAATGAGCAAAGGTTTACCTACCATCTCAAACCGATCCATGCTATTCTTTGTCTACACTTGAAAGGGAAGTTCTTTTAAATCCTGAAAACAAACACAAGTGAACTCGGTCAGTGAAGCTACACTAAAGAGTCACGGTAACAGTGAAATAATTGCCAGCAAAATGTGTGTACAGATGTGTTGTGATGAAAGACCCCTGAGTGGCTAAAAAATGGTATCCTAAACAAGAAAAATGCTAGTTTTGTGGAAAAGTGCTCTTACCTTGTCTAACTGGCCTATATTAATCTTTGCCTTCTCTTGCAAGGCAAGTTATTTTACAGCTTGAATCTGAGCACAAAGATGGCTTTCAGTAAAGCTACACCAATGAAAAGTAACAGCAGATTCAGAGATACAATTAAATTAAACCCTGTCTTTCTGCCATAGATATTTGGTTCTTGGCCTAATTAGAGAACGTTCCTCCTTAACTGTTGTAACTGTTCAAAACAAATGTCCAGGGCAACGAGGCTGCTACACAGACAGCAAGCCACTCTGTCTGACGACACATTTATGACGCCATAATCACCGTTGCCCAGGGCTTGTCTTACGTTCTAACTAGTGACGTTGCTCACCTTAACCACCATTGGGTGCGAGTAATCTAACCATTATTTCTTACGCACTGATGCCTCATTTCAATGAGCCTGAATAGGCCAATAAACGGATTGCGCTACTATTCAGAATAAATGATAGTCCAGAGACTAAGGCCTATGTGCTATTCAAGTTCTGCTTAATGCTGAAAAAGATCAAAGTCTCAGTTTTGTTACGCTTGTATAAATAAATTAATAAAAAGTTAGTGTGGACGATTAGCAGCGTCAGTTTCATTCATAGCTTCGTCCCGTTACATAAACTAGCTACTTGCGGCAAACGCATCATTGGCTTGACGCCAAACGCTTCAGGACTGCGGACAGCTCCATTCACGCAGCAAGTAGTCACGCAGCCTACTACTTGTAACAGGATGGGACGGTGGGGTGGGGGATTGAAAGTTATCCATATGCCCCTGGGCCAGTGGGTATAAATCCCACGCATTGGTCAGTAGCATCATCGCACCCGGTGAAACTTGTACCCAGGTCCCCTTTCAATATCAAGATGAAGAGGTGAAAGAAATGCCCTTTCATTTTTAAAAGTTGCTTCTTATCTAGGCCAGAATAAGATATTAGTAGCAACCAGCTACACCGTAAGGCCTATTTACTTACATACGCGTCCAACCGACACCTTGTATTAACAACTGGGTCCTTGATAATATTTTCAAATATGCTAAATGCGTTATCCTGACAGAAAAACGATACTACTAGGGCTAACAACGTTATGTCTTACCAGAAAACTGTTTTCATCAACTGCACTGCCCCAATGGATTCTTAGCTATGCGTCTGCCTCCAACGGTAACTTTTTCAGGTGTGACCGAAAACTTCAGGTCTCTTTTCATTTACTTAGCTTCTGCCAACTGACGTCACAAAGGTGTTCCATTTTGGAGGCTGGTGAGTTCATTGTTGTCTGAAAATAGCTTACGTAATACATTATGACACTATACACAACACCTCAAAATACATTGGTGAAAACTTGTGTCCTTCTGTGTAGACTACTGGTTAGTTGGCCTACTTGGACTACTTTTTTTCCCGTTTGATTTAATTTTTCATTAAGTACCTTGTAAACAGGGCACTGCTGCAGCCGACCCTGGATCAAATAGAATCAAATAAAAACTACCAGGAATTGGTCAACAGCTTTTAAGTTTTTGACACTCAGTATTCCATTCAGAGTACAGTAGTTCTTTTGATCCAATTTTTCTTTTGATTGCTGCCATCCACAAAACCATTGCATGAGTTCTTATAGACAGTGGTCAGGCCTAAGCCCTATAGCAGGCATTTTTTAAGGGGCTGATATTTCACATGTTCCTGGTTATACCTGCCATGGAGAAGGTCTGTTCACTCCCCAGTATGAAATCTTTCAATTGTTTTACAGGACAGTGTTGAACACCCCCATCACAAGAGATACTCATGAAGGTGGTGTTTGTGGCTGCACACTTTGACCACGGAGATATTAATCAACTGCAGGACATTTTGATTCGATGCCATTGGTTTTCATTCATGGCATTTACTTTAATTTAAAAATAATCTAGAAAAGGTTGCCTTCTTTTTTAAACTGGGCTCACTTTCATCTAATAATAAGCCTTCATGGGGCCAAAGCAGAATGTGATTTGGGGGTCCATATATCTATGGCATACACTTTAATAAAAGAAAATGTACGTTGTTTTTTAAATCAGGCTCACTTTCATCAAATAAGTTGTTTGAGGTCTGATACATTCACATACCATTTTCTGACAACGGGTGCAGACTTTTAGATGGCAAATCTACATTTTTATTTACTGTAAGCAGTACAAACAGCCCAGCAGGACAATTAAACAAGACACTACACATTCGTTCATTCATTTATTTCAGTCAATTTTACAGAAATTTACACAACATCTATAACGTTTTATATATTTATAAAAATTGGGTAGAAATACTATAATATAGTGGTATGTGGCTGGTGCCTGTAAGTAGTATGCCTTTTTAAACATATGGCTATTCAGTTAATTGTAGCGTGAATCAAGGAATTTGCTAAAGTTTTAGTTGAGAGGGCAGTTATGTATGTATGTATGTATGTATGTATGTACGTATGTATGTATGCATGTATGTATGCATGTATGTATGTATGTACGTATCCCATGGGTCTGTGTCATGATGTGTGCCAGTATACTGAACAAGTTGTTTGCCTGTTTGGGTTTCCTTGTTGGCTGAGATGTATTCTCTGTGTATGTGTGTGTGTGTGTGTGTGTGTGTGTGTGCACAATACATATATATTGATACATGACTCGATTCCGTTTGGACAATATGTTTTATTAATTGTAGGGCCGCTCGCCCGGCAGGTGCAACACAGAGGAGACAGAGTAGTGGTTGGAGAAAAAGGAACTGTCTTTTAATTACCACCAAATCAAAACAACTGAGCTCTTGTTCAAAATTCACAAAAAGAAAAACTATTGGGCTCCATCTGGCAGGTTCCAGGAGCAGGTATACGGAGGTCAGCCAGCCCTAAGGTCCTTTTCTCTGGCCGTGGGTCTCAGCTTTGCTCTCTGGGGAAAACCAAACATGGGGTTAGTTTCAGCCTTCTCAACCACTGTGGCCTCGGCCTTCTCGTATCCTGTTGGCCTGTTATCCCAACAGGCCTCAGCGGGGTATTTGGCTGATTGATCGAGAAGGCTTCTGGTGAGGTGGTGGTTGGGTCAATGTCCATGGTTGCTGTCTGCCGGAGCTGTCCCCGGTGCTGGAGAGTGGGGTCATGTCTTTCTTGAAACCAGACGATCAACATGCAATATGTCATAACTTGCTAATATGCAGATAAATACGAGTGGACAAGAAGGTTAGTGTGAGCAACCATTTTTAATGTGACATACATTTAGTTACACTTTTGTGACATGTTACAGCAACATCTACAGCCTCAAATTGATCCACAAATCTAAATGTCCTGTTTTTCAACATGACACATATTAGCTAATTACTTACTCTGCCTCCTTGGCCCAGCAGGTCTTGGCTGTCTCTTCCGGATTAAAGGGAGAATTCCCAGATGTTCAATCTTTTGATATGTTTTCCATCACATGCCAGTGCTGGACCTAACATAAAGTTGTCAAATCAAAATGATTCAACCCCCATTGCAAATTAGGTTTATTAGCAAAATGTGCATACTATCAGGTGTTTGCAAAAAAATTTCAATAATAATCAAACAGGAACAATTTAAATATCTTCTTCTGAACCCAAGCCTTGGTGGACTTTGAGGTATGCTTGGGATCATTGTCCTATTGGAAGGTCCAATGACGCCCAAGCTTCAGCTTCCTCGTGGGGGATGGGGCTACCCATGTCTGAGAGCGCCAGTCAAGCTAATTACGCCATACCGTGAAGCAGTGAGGGGAAGAGTGGAGGCATGCTTTAACCCTCACCATGCCAGAGCCCCATCCATTATACACGTGACAAGGGACCTTTCTCAAAGCCCTGGAAGTGGATCGCTCCTAAAGTCGTTGCAGTGTGTGTAGTGCTCCATAACATTTGCATCACTGAAATAATGTCATTTGTTGTATTTCATTAATAAATAGGTGTTAAAAAGTGGAAGATTTGACTTATTTTGTCTTGATATTGTTTATTCCTCTCATTGTTATATTCTCAATCTTCTTTATAAACTCTCCTGCACTTTAAGGTGAAAACCACTTAATCAATTAATAGGGATCTTTGAGATTTGTTCCAAATATGGATTTAAAACCTTTTCAAACAGTTATGCAGGTATATGAATGTTGATTATATGTGAAAGAATCATTTTCAAATTGACCTCCCACGATCCCGCATGCTTTCCTTTCAGATCAAGTAATACACTGACATATCATGAAATCCAGATCAACACAGGGTTGGGTGAACGCCACAAGACACGATCGACCAAAGTGTTTGCCAAGCTCTACTCCAGTAAGAGAACGCAATAGTCAACTCTTAGGTGTTTTTAGCCTGTTCATTTAGTAAATCTGATACTTGTGATACATTTTCGAAAATGTCTCAAGTTACTTTTTAACGTTAGCAAATGTTATATTCGTTTGCAAATTCGCAAAGCTAAATCTAGCTACCTAACATACGGCAGTTTATACTACCACAGGTTAACAAGATGAGTGTGCACCGCAAACGGTGTTTCTCAACTATGAAACTGCTGTCTGTTTCTCATGAATTAACGTATAATTTAAAGAAACATTTGCAAGTATGACCAATTGCTATCTTTGGCTAGCCAGCCACGCTGACTAACGACTAGCCACGCGATGCCGATGCATGCTGAGCTTCAGCTGTTCTCGGCCATTGAAAGTAAGTCTGTAAGATAGCTTACCAACAACAAACATGCCAATTTCCGATGCTTGTGATTGTGGATGCTTGCTTTATCGTAGAACGAGCACACCAATAGTCAACATTGTGTATGTCTACCGTGCGAAGAACAAACTAGGAACAGTACTGGAGCTATGCTCCGTACCTAATTAACGTGCACATCCTTTGGAACATTAAGCTGATCAGAATTGTAAACCAGTATGCAATCGTCTGTATTTTAATTCATTTACAATGGAATCTTGCCCGCCTGGTTTATTATTTAAAAAAATAAAGTTTGATCTTAATGTATTTGAAGAACCAAGGAAACACTTCACCCCGTACATTGCTTGTCTATTACTGTTGTTGGGATTTAGTGGACATATAATAGTTGCCATTCTAAATATAATCAGAAAGCTGTAATATCCACGATTGGTTTTATTTGTATTGATATTTTTGTACAGATTATTGTGTTTATATGAGTGTCTTTGTCATTAAGGAAGTAGGAAGCTATTGCCTCCAACAAACTCGACCCTCGGGCCCTCCACTGACTCCATGATAGTAATATTCTGCTCCACCTAGGCTCGAACCCGCAACGTTCTTCTCTGCTCACTGATTTACGAGCCTAGGTGTAGCAAGAGGATTTGATTCTCACACAGATAATCAAGCGGTCACAGCGCCCCCTTAATCTAATTGACGTGTGTATAATGGTAGAACGTAGGTACTGCAGGATTTCAAATATTAACAGTACTAATCTTAAATTAAATAGTTTAAATCTGAATTCATGCATTTTATTTAGTCAAAGTTTTAATTTGACAGTTCTGGAGTCCATTGAGTCCTCTCCTGGAATTGCCAGATGCCTTGTCTGGGACTTCAAACCGATCCTATATCTTCACAATAACCAGGTAGTCAAGCCTCAGGAGGACAACACTGGGCTCACCACAACCATCAATGAAGGGATTCTAAACCACTACATTGAGAAGTATGATCACCACAACACCAAGGAGCTGCTTGACATGCCTTCTCTTGTTGACACTTTGTTCAAAACTCCATTCGTTAAAGAAGAGAGGGTGGACTGCATGAAGTAAGGAGCTACTGCACAACTGGAGAGCCTGGTGGCTGAACAGGCAGCCTCAGCATAGTCAGCCCCCTTGGAGGGTTCAGTAAGAACGGATACATTGTGACATGTCCGGGGTTCACGTCACATGAACCGGAAAGATTGGACCAGCTGGCATTCCTCGCTCTCAATCTGTGAAACTAACTCCCTGAGATTCGGCAACACAAGGCAAACATCTTGAAGCATTGTTGCCAAGATCTATTTTGTTTGTGGCACTTCAGTTATTTTCATTTAATGCTATCATTCAGACTTGAAAGAGTGTTTTGTTTACTTGTTATATTTGTATTTCCATATATATTCACATTGTGAACCTGATTTTGCTGCTATAGTTTAGACTTAAAAGTGCTTACATTTAGTATTTTATTTATAATTTATAATATTCATGTTAGGCCTGCATTCATTTTTGATGCTGCTGGAATTGTACAAACATGATGTAATCTCTAAGACAAGACTCAAGGGAAAATAGATTCCTTCACAAAAGCAAGTTTATAGAAGAAATAACAACCAAAGGCTACTTGGTCTTCTTGGACATCCATCCAACTATAGTCTGGACAAACTTGGAATTACGAAAAGCCTTGAAGATGTTTTTCTTCTTCTTTTTGGAGGAAGGCAGAGAACAGCATGTGGTCATGTCTGGGTCCTCAGTTGGTGCAACAGTCTTGTGGTTAGAGTTGGATACTAATGGATAGGAGAGATGAACACAAACTTAACATTTACACGAATATTGAGATCAAATATTTGCACAGTGAAATATTGATTTGTACTGATTCATGAAAAAGTGGTCCGGTAATTGTTTGTACAAGATGTCTACTAATAAAGTTGTTCATCGTAAAAAGGTATGGTGCACTGTTAGCTCTGAATGTGTGTTCTGTATGTCATTGTAACTCTGGAGGAACAGTATGTGTTGCTCTATACATTGTACCCTAACTCCTGAGGGATGTGTGCGTGTTCATTGCTGTCTTACGTAAGGATGGGTATGGAGCTGCGTCTGAACACAGTTCCTCCTTCCATTCCTTCTTCTCCTCCTCCTTAGCACTCTCTTCCTCCTTTATAGAACCCACAGATTGGATGGAGGGAGGTGTTCCTGCAGCGTCAAGCACATGTCCAATCACATCCCCAAAGCGTGGTACAAGGCGGTTGGCAGCTTGGATGCAGGTAGCCGTTGCTGAAGGGTCGGAAACCTCTGTCACCACCTCCCCCATGAGTGGCAGAACCTGCTCTGCAAATTGGACGGAGGTAGCTGTTCCTTTGGGGTCCAGCACATCTTCCCTCCCCTCCCCAGCGTGAGCCACGAGCCGGTTCATAGGTTTGATGGAGGTAGCCTTTGCTGAAGAGTCAAGCACGTCTCCCATCACCTCCCCAGAAAGAAGCACGAGCCCATCTGAAGGTTGGATGGAGGTAGCTTGGCTGACCTGACACAACATGACTTTGACATAGAGGCCGATGGTCTTGTCGTAGAGGTCGATGGTACCGTCCGACCGCTGCCTTTCCAGGATTTCTTCCGCCACATCTGTATAGCTGGAGCCCCAGGATATGGGAGGGAAGCGGAGAACAGGCAACAGAAGGTGTTTCACAGCGTCCTCCGTGAAGGATGAGACCAGCTTTGACACCACCTCTTTATAGGTAGAAACCTGTCTCTTTACAATGCAGGTGGAGAAGAAGGTTTCGGAGGTACTCCTACCCGGTCTGACCTGAAGTTTGGGTGTTTTCAGTGTCCTCAGTAGAGGCTGGAGCTTAACAACCAGCTCCTTGGTGATGCTTTGGAGCTCACCCCGAGTGAGGAGATCTTCCAGTGCATGGAGGGAGTGCATACCTGCCATGTAGGCCATTGGTGTGAGGGCTTGGAGCTTAGCCTGCTCCAGGATGTCCTTCAACACCTCAGCCATACGCCGGCTCTCGGAGTCGCTGGTGTTCGCCCTGGGTCGTCGACCACTGGCCTTGGGACGGTCAATGGTGGTCCTGCGGACGATGGGCCGGCTCTCCACGTGCCTCGTCAGGGCGGCTGGGGTCCCTGGGAGGTCAAAGGGCGTGCACTCCTCCGAGCTTTGACCTTCTGAGGAGGTGTCGGATCCTGAGGAGGAGCCGGTTCTGTGTAATTGGTTGATGACATCACAGCGTTGCTGCAGAGACTCCCAATGGTCTTCATCATCATCATCCTCATCATCATCGTCCTCATCGTCATCCTCATCATCATCTTCATCATGCTCATCATCATCCTCCTCATCTCGGACAAGCAGCCGATCTACTTTTCTCAACATGGCTGCCACCGTGGGGTCTTCTGCCTTGTCCTCGGTGGCCACAAACAGAAGTGTATCCCTCAGGATCTTTTTGGCCCGAGTCACAGTGTTCACATTGGCTGTTTTAATCAAGATTTTCCTCATCTTGTTCTGCAGGTTCTGGCAGATGGTGTGAGCAGCAGCCAACATCCTCACTTCTGTCACCTCGATCAATGAGCTATCAGTGCCCGTTTCCCTTGAATAGTGGCAAAGGCCCAAAGCTTCATCCGACTGTAACATCGCCTTCACACTGGTCAACACTGTGTCCAACAGATCTGTGGCGGCAGTCTTCAGGAAAGAAAAGGCCGTGGGGCCCGGAAGGAGCTTTGGGTCTGTGCTACAGGGATCATTGGCTGGTGGCTGGCAAAGCCATTTCTCCAAGAGATCTCTGAGCTTTTTGATGGCTGCGGCCCTAAATTTCTTTGTGGCCAGATCCTCCTTCACAACCTCAGGAGAGAAATACATTCCCCCACGATGGGTTGGAGCGCAGTTAATAGCACTGGCGGTGTTCTGGGAGGACGAAGGGGCCACTTTGATGGAGCTCCGCCTGGTTCTGCTGTTTCTCCATAGAACCTCACTGCCACCAGCAACAGCCTGGCTTTGGAAGGTCAAGCCGGACAGTTCCCATCCTCCATTGTTGATGCTACTCACACAGACGATTCCAAATACGGTTATGGTACAACTTGGAGAAATTCAAAACTAAATACAGTATACTCAGCACCAGTATATTTTATGTTTAACAGTAAAGAAAATGCAATGTCCCAACTTCCTTTTGGCTTTGACAGAATACAAAACAGTGCCAAGGTTTTGTTCACAAGTAAACAGCTTGCAGCATGTACTTATTGACTATATAGTAGAAGTAGGGGGTTCTGAACATGGCTGGTGCTCTTTTGCACACATTATTATTTGAGAATAGCTGTATTCTCCATCAACTGAACTTGAATAGCCACAGCTTCTCTCCCTGGTTGCTTCTATCTATTTTCACTTTACAAATTTGATGGCTTTTCTAAATTAAGCCAGTTTGGCTATAATAAACCCATTGAAATGGGAAAGGTGGGAATATTCATCTAAGTTTACTCAACTAAATAAAGTCTTACCTGTGTGTCTTCTCATGCACAGAAGCACAAGATGGCTGCACATTATCGGAGGCTGCACCCCTGGCCTTTAAAGCAGAAATGAACTGGTCCATATAAAGGTCTTGATTGTCGCTGGGGGTGGACGATGACTCCCCAATAACCAGATGCTGGGGGTTCTGATTTGACATGTCAGCTGGTAGGATGCCGGCCATGTGGTCGACACTTTGACTGGACTGCAGCAGCTTAGGGCTGGAGGAGGACTTCATGATCTCCTCCAGGTCAGGGGTTGCTGGCATCTTTGTGCACCGAACATGCTCGAAGAAGACTTTTATCCGGGTGTGCAACCTCCTGGCGTTGGAGAGGACTTCAGAGTGTCCATTCTCTGCTTTGAGGGTAACATGTTCTGCCTCAAACGTCCCCACGGCGTCCTTCACGTCCCTAACCAACCCTTCCACCAGGACAGAGGCCACAGAGTCAGACCGTAGGACAGACTGGGCCGGAGATGCAAGGGTCTCCTCACTGACTCTGTCAGCAGGGAACTGGGGCTCTGGGTCGGAGGGAACCTCCAGGTTGTGGCTCAGCACAAAACCCAGGTTGTCACACCGAGCAGCCAGTGAGGGATTCCGGGGAGTAACAGCAACAACAACAGCAGGGGGAGAGTCCTGATTCTGAGTGTGGATCTCCTGACCGCAGCCCTCCATCCTGGTAGCAAGTTCCCAGAGCAGACTAGCGGTCTGAAGTCCCTGCTCCGCATGCTTAATTCCCTCGACGGCAGCCATGCCCTCCACAATAGCCATGATCACATCTCCGATCACGGGGTTCAGACGTTCCAGAATGGCTTCCGCCTTCAACACCTGGTCAGTGGTTCCTGCTGCCTCTGCTGCCTTGCCTGTGGTGGCGGTGGTGTTTTGCTGTACAGACCTGCTTAAGGAAAAGGGGGCAACTGCAAGGCAGTTGTCTTTGGTGGCCTCTGTTTTCCTGAAATATCTGTCAAGAGGGTCTGCAGCCTGGACACTTGAGAACAAACAGTGAAAACTCAGCTCTGTATGTTCATCGGCTAGTGAAACAGTTATACATAGATTCTATCGCTAATCCTAGAAACATTCATATGATATGATAATGTAACAACGCTAGTTTAACTGTAATTACACAACTTAAATAAGCTTTTACCATGTTGTTATAAAACACTCTGACACATAGAGGAAAAATCAAATAAAACTAAAGTATGTTATAAGAAAACATGCCTACGTTTTATGCAGAATGTGTGTTTATAAATTGGTGTCTGCACATCCACCTCACTATAACAATGTGTCTGTATGATTTATCTGTTGTGTGTCCTTACCTGTCCTCTAGGATGCTGGTTTCCCCCCATGCCTCTGGTGCTTTCCTTTCAGCCTCCTCCAGGTCCAGAAGGATCTTCAAAGCCGGCAGCAGGACACCAGACACTGTCTGTGATACCACACAAACGATTCTTCGGGATACCTTGGCAAAGCTGGCTCTTGTGTGCTTGAGAGGAGGAAGTGAGAAACCATATGAAGACAGGGAGGAAGGAGGGGAGGAACAAGAATCAAAGAGGTTGGTGGGAGACTCTGATGGGCGATACATTTTTAAACAAAGAGCGGGACGATAGGGAAAACTTACAGAGACCCACATCTTCCTGCGGATGAATCTCCACTGACTGTGAGAGAAACATACATTTTGTAAATTCATAGAAAAAGATAAAAACATTTACTATCAGACAGAATTAGGGTCACAATAAAAGGCACCGTAGAGATGTACACAGTGAATCTACATTTCTACCTTAAAATAAAAAGTAGCATTGTTATACAACAAATCCCTGGGGAATCTGAATATTGAGGCTATTCAACATTTCAATGTTCAGTTGCTGTGTATTGAACTCACAGATCCTCCAGGCTGTTGAGGAAGGTGAGCAGCACAGGGTAACACATGTTGTCATCCACTCTGTTTCTGTGTGTGCTCCCAAGCCAGATCTGGAGCTCCAGGTCCTTTGTGATGGCCTCCCTGTCTTCATAGAGCTCCGTCTTCATGACGTCAAGTTTCTTCAAAAACACTGAAAGACCAGAGGACTCCTTTTTGTGTGTCTCTTAACTGAATCTTTAAATCTTGTTGAATTTAACCACAACACAGTAGAGGTAATAGGACAGTCTGGCAAAAGGCTGGTTTCACTACATACCTTCATCTGGAGTTTTGCCCACCCTGTTCCTCTTCCTCTTCTTGATTTAGGACCCGAAAAGAATAAAACCACAGTAGTAAGCTGGTGTTTTGCCTGTAAACCTACCAAATTGCACTAATGACACATACATCTATCAACAAAGACAGGCTGTATCGTAATTAATTGCCAGCAGTAAGCTTATAAATGTAAAAATGTAAGGTTCTTAAAATGTTATTGAAGGATATGAGAGTGCTGAAAATATTGTAACACATTGTTATTATCTAATCATTTTTAATTTGATTTATTCATGTTTGTTTAGTTGTTCTATATTCTGCCATAAACAGGGCACTGCTGGAAAAGAGACCTAGTCTCAGTCAGTTACCCTGTCTGTAGAAATGAACAAATAATAAATAATAAGGTAGGAAATGAGCAAAGGTTTACCTACCATCTCAAACCGATCCATGCTATTCTTTGTCTACACTTGAAAGGGAAGTTCTTTTAAATCCTGAAAACAAACACAAGTGAACTCGGTCAGTGAAGCTACACTAAAGAGTCACGGTAACAGTGAAATAATTGCCAGCAAAATGTGTGTACAGATGTGTTGTGATGAAAGACCCCTGAGTGGCTAAAAAATGGTATCCTAAACAAGAAAAATGCTAGTTTTGTGGAAAAGTGCTCTTACCTTGTCTAACTGGCCTATATTAATCTTTGCCTTCTCTTGCAAGGCAAGTTATTTTACAGCTTGAATCTGAGCACAAAGATGGCTTTCAGTAAAGCTACACCAATGAAAAGTAACAGCAGATTCAGAGATACAATTAAATTAAACCCTGTCTTTCTGCCATAGATATTTGGTTCTTGGCCTAATTAGAGAACGTTCCTCCTTAACTGTTGTAACTGTTCAAAACAAATGTCCAGGGCAACGAGGCTGCTACACAGACAGCAAGCCACTCTGTCTGACGACACATTTATGACGCCATAATCACCGTTGCCCAGGGCTTGTCTTACGTTCTAACTAGTGACGTTGCTCACCTTAACCACCATTGGGTGCGAGTAATCTAACCATTATTTCTTACGCACTGATGCCTCATTTCAATGAGCCTGAATAGGCCAATAAACGGATTGCGCTACTATTCAGAATAAATGATAGTCCAGAGACTAAGGCCTATGTGCTATTCAAGTTCTGCTTAATGCTGAAAAATATCAAAGTCTCAGTTTTGTTACGCTTGTATAAATAAATTAATAAAAAGTTAGTGTGGACGATTAGCAGCGTCAGTTTCATTCATAGCTTCGTCCCGTTACATAAACTAGCTACTTGCGGCAAACGCATCATTGGCTTGACGCCAAACGCTTCAGGACTGCGGACAGCTCCATTCACGCAGCAAGTAGTCACGCAGCCTACTACTTGTAACAGGATGGGACGGTGGGGTGGGGGATTGAAAGTTATCCATATGCCCCTGGGCCAGTGGGTATAAATCCCACGCATTGGTCAGTAGCATCATCGCACCCGGTGAAACTTGTACCCAGGTCCCCTTTCAATATCAAGATGAAGAGGTGAAAGAAATGCCCTTTCATTTTTAAAAGTTGCTTCTTATCTAGGCCAGAATAAGATATTAGTAGCAACCAGCTACACCGTAAGGCCTATTTACTTACATACGCGTCCAACCGACACCTTGTATTAACAACTGGGTCCTTGATAATATTTTCAAATATGCTAAATGCGTTATCCTGACAGAAAAACGATACTACTAGGGCTAACAACGTTATGTCTTACCAGAAAACTGTTTTCATCAACTGCACTGCCCCAATGGATTCTTAGCTATGCGTCTGCCTCCAACGGTAACTTTTTCAGGTGTGACCGAAAACTTCAGGTCTCTTTTCATTTACTTAGCTTCTGCCAACTGACGTCACAAAGGTGTTCCATTTTGGAGGCTGGTGAGTTCATTGTTGTCTGAAAATAGCTTACGTAATACATTATGACACTATACACAACACCTCAAAATACATTGGTGAAAACTTGTGTCCTTCTGTGTAGACTACTGGTTAGTTGGCCTACTTGGACTACTTTTTTTCCCGTTTGATTTAATTTTTCATTAAGTACCTTGTAAACAGGGCACTGCTGCAGCCGACCCTGGATCAAATAGAATCAAATAAAAACTACCAGGAATTGGTCAACAGCTTTTAAGTTTTTGACACTCAGTATTCCATTCAGAGTACAGTAGTTCTTTTGATCCAATTTTTCTTTTGATTGCTGCCATCCACAAAACCATTGCATGAGTTCTTATAGACAGTGGTCAGGCCTAAGCCCTATAGCAGGCATTTTTTAAGGGGCTGATATTTCACATGTTCCTGGTTATACCTGCCATGGAGAAGGTCTGTTCACTCCCCAGTATGAAATCTTTCAATTGTTTTACAGGACAGTGTTGAACACCCCCATCACAAGAGATACTCATGAAGGTGGTGTTTGTGGCTGCACACTTTGACCACGGAGATATTAATCAACTGCAGGACATTTTGATTCGATGCCATTGGTTTTCATTCATGGCATTTACTTTAATTTAAAAATAATCTAGAAAAGGTTGCCTTCTTTTTTAAACTGGGCTCACTTTCATCTAATAATAAGCCTTCATGGGGCCAAAGCAGAATGTGATTTGGGGGTCCATATATCTATGGCATACACTTTAATAAAAGAAAATGTACGTTGTTTTTTAAATCAGGCTCACTTTCATCAAATAAGTTGTTTGAGGTCTGATACATTCACATACCATTTTCTGACAACGGGTGCAGACTTTTAGATGGCAAATCTACATTTTTATTTACTGTAAGCAGTACAAACAGCCCAGCAGGACAATTAAACAAGACACTACACATTCGTTCATTCATTTATTTCAGTCAATTTTACACAAATTTACACAACATCTATAACGTTTTATATATTTATAAAAATTGGGTAGAAATACTATAATATAGTGGTATGTGGCTGGTGCCTGTAAGTAGTATGCCTTTTTAAACATATGGCTATTCAGTTAATTGTAGCGTGAATCAAGGAATTTGCTAAAGTTTTAGTTGAGAGGGCAGTTATGTATGTATGTATGTATGTATGTATGTACGTATGTATGTATGCATGTATGTATGCATGTATGTATGTATGTACGTATCCCATGGGTCTGTGCCATGATGTGTGCCAGTATACTGAACAAGTTGTTTGCCTGTTTGGGTTTCCTTGTTGGCTGAGATGTATTCTCTGTGTATGTGTGTGTGTGTGTGTGTGTGTGTGTGTGCACAATACATATATATTGATACATGACTCGATTCCGTTTGGACAATATGTTTTATTAATTGTAGGGCCGCTCGCCCGGCAGGTGCAACACAGAGGAGACAGAGTAGTGGTTGGAGAAAAAGGAACTGTCTTTTAATTACCACCAAATCAAAACAACTGAGCTCTTGTTCAAAATTCACAAAAAGAAAAACTATTGGGCTCCATCTGGCAGGTTCCAGGAGCAGGTATACGGAGGTCAGCCAGCCCTAAGGTCCTTTTCTCTGGCCGTGGGTCTCAGCTTTGCTCTCTGGGGAAAACCAAACATGGGGTTAGTTTCAGCCTTCTCAACCACTGTGGCCTCGGCCTTCTCGTATCCTGTTGGCCTGTTATCCCAACAGGCCTCAGCGGGGTATTTGGCTGATTGATCGAGAAGGCTTCTGGTGAGGTGGTGGTTGGGTCAATGTCCATGGTTGCTGTCTGCCGGAGCTGTCCCCGGTGCTGGAGAGTGGGGTCAGGTCTTTCTTGAAACCAGACGATCAACATGCAATATGTCATAACTTGCTAATATGCAGATAAATACGAGTGGACAAGAAGGTTAGTGTGAGCAACCATTTTTAATGTGACATACATTTAGTTACACTTTTGTGACATGTTACAGCAACATCTACAGCCTCAAATTGATCCACAAATCTAAATGTCCTGTTTTTCAACATGACACATATTAGCTAATTACTTACTCTGCCTCCTTGGCCCAGCAGGTCTTGGCTGTCTCTTCCGGATTAAAGGGAGAATTCCCAGATGTTCAATCTTTTGATATGTTTTCCATCACATGCCAGTGCTGGACCTAACATAAAGTTGTCAAATCAAAATGATTCAACCCCCATTGCAAATTAGGTTTATTAGCAAAATGTGCATACTATCAGGTGTTTGCAAAAAAATTTCAATAATAATCAAACAGGAACAATTTAAATATCTTCTTCTGAACCCAAGCCTTGGTGGACTTTGAGGTATGCTTGGGATCATTGTCCTATTGGAAGGTCCAATGACGCCCAAGCTTCAGCTTCCTCGTGGGGGATGGGGCTACCCATGTCTGAGAGCGCCAGTCAAGCTAATTACGCCATACCGTGAAGCAGTGAGGGGAAGAGTGGAGGCATGCTTTAACCCTCACCATGCCAGAGCCCCATCCATTATACACGTGACAAGGGACCTTTCTCAAAGCCCTGGAAGTGGATCGCTCCTAAAGTCGTTGCAGTGTGTGTAGTGCTCCATAACATTTGCATCACTGAAATAATGTCATTTGTTGTATTTCATTAATAAATAGGTGTTAAAAAGTGGAAGATTTGACTTATTTTGTCTTGATATTGTTTATTCCTCTCATTGTTATATTCTCAATCTTCTTTATAAACTCTCCTGCACTTTAAGGTGAAAACCACTTAATCAATTAATAGGGATCTTTGAGATTTGTTCCAAATATGGATTTAAAACCTTTTCAAACAGTTATGCAGGTATATGAATGTTGATTATATGTGAAAGAATCATTTTCAAATTGACCTCCCACGATCCCGCATGCTTTCCTTTCAGATCAAGTAATACACTGACATATCATGAAATCCAGATCAACACAGGGTTGGGTGAACGCCACAAGACACGATCGACCAAAGTGTTTGCCAAGCTCTACTCCAGTAAGAGAACGCAATAGTCAACTCTTAGGTGTTTTTAGCCTGTTCATTTAGTAAATCTGATACTTGTGATACATTTTCGAAAATGTCTCAAGTTACTTTTTAACGTTAGCAAATGTTATATTCGTTTGCAAATTCGCAAAGCTAAATCTAGCTACCTAACATACGGCAGTTTATACTACCACAGGTTTACAAGATGAGTGTGCACCGCAAACGGTGTTTCTCAACTATGAAACTGCTGTCTGTTTCTCATGAATTAACGTATAATTTAAAGAAACATTTGCAAGTATGACCAATTGCTATCTTTGGCTAGCCAGCCACGCTGACTAACGACTAGCCACGCGATGCCGATGCATGCTGAGCTTCAGCTGTTCTCGGCCATTGAAAGTAAGTCTGTAAGATAGCTTACCAACAACAAACATGCCAATTTCCGATGCTTGTGATTGTGGATGCTTGCTTTATCGTAGAACGAGCACACCAATAGTCAACATTGTGTATGTCTACCGTGCGAAGAACAAACTAGGAACAGTACTGGAGCTATGCTCCGTACCTAATTAACGTGCACATCCTTTGGAACATTAAGCTGATCAGAATTGTAAACCAGTATGCAATCGTCTGTATTTTAATTCATTTACAATGGAATCTTGCCCGCCTGGTTTATTATTTAAAAAAATAAAGTTTGATCTTAATGTATTTGAAGAACCAAGGAAACACTTCACCCCGTACATTGCTTGTCTATTACTGTTGTTGGGATTTAGTGGACATATAATAGTTGCCATTCTAAATATAATCAGAAAGCTGTAATATCCACGATTGGTTTTATTTGTATTGATATTTTTGTACAGATTATTGTGTTTATATGAGTGTCTTTGTCATTAAGGAAGTAGGAAGCTATTGCCTCCAACAAACTCGACCCTCGGGCCCTCCACTGACTCCATGATAGTAATATTCTGCTCCACCTAGGCTCGAACCCGCAACGTTCTTCTCTGCTCACTGATTTACGAGCCTAGGTGTAGCAAGAGGATTTGATTCTCACACAGATAATCAAGCGGTCACAGCGCCCCCTTAATCTAATTGACGTGTGTATAATGGTAGAACGTAGGTACTGCAGGATTTCAAATATTAACAGTACTAATCTTAAATTAAATAGTTTAAATCTGAATTCATGCATTTTATTTAGTCAAAGTTTTAATTTGACAGTTCTGGAGTCCATTGAGTCCTCTCCTGGAATTGCCAGATGCCTTGTCTGGGACTTCAAACCGATCCTATATCTTCACAATAACCAGGTAGTCAAGCCTCAGGAGGACAACACTGGGCTCACCACAACCATCAATGAAGGGATTCTAAACCACTACATTGAGAAGTATGATCACCACAACACCAAGGAGCTGCTTGACATGCCTTCTCTTGTTGACACTTTGTTCAAAACTCCATTCGTTAAAGAAGAGAGGGTGGACTGCATGAAGTAAGGAGCTACTGCACAACTGGAGAGCCTGGTGGCTGAACAGGCAGCCTCAGCATAGTCAGCCCCCTTGGAGGGTTCAGTACGAACGGATACATTGTGACATGTCCGGGGTTCACGTCACATGAACCGGAAAGATTGGACCAGCTGGCATTCCTCGCTCTCAATCTGTGAAACTAACTCCCTGAGATTCGGCAACACAAGGCAAACATCTTGAAGCATTGTTGCCAAGATCTATTTTGTTTGTGGCACTTCAGTTATTTTCATTTAATGCTATCATTCAGACTTGAAAGAGTGTTTTGTTTACTTGTTATATTTGTATTTCCATATATATTCACATTGTGAACCTGATTTTGCTGCTATAGTTTAGACTTAAAAGTGCTTACATTTAGTATTTTATTTATAATTTATAATATTCATGTTAGGCCTGCATTCATTTTTGATGCTGCTGGAATTGTACAAACATGATGTAATCTCTAAGACAAGACTCAAGGGAAAATAGATTCCTTCACAAAAGCAAGTTTATAGAAGAAATAACAACCAAAGGCTACTTGTTCTTCTTGGACATCCATCCAACTATAGTCTGGACAAACTTGGAATTACGAAAAGCCTTAAAGATGTTTTTCTTCTTCTTTTTGGAGGAAGGCAGAGAACAGCATGTGGTCATGTCTGGGTCCTCAGTTGGTGCAACAGTCTTGTGGTTAGAGTTGGATACTAATGGATAGGAGAGATGAACACAAACTTAACATTTACACGAATATTGAAATCAAATATTTGCACAGTGAAATATTGATTTGTACTGATTCATGAAAAAGTGGTCCGGTAATTGTTTGTACAAGATGTCTACTAATAAAGTTGTTTATCGTAAAAAGGTATGGTGCATTGTTAGCTCTGAATGTGTGTTCTGTATGTCATTGTAACTCTGGAGGAACAGTATGTGTTGCTCTATACATTGTACCCTAACTCCTGAGGGATGTGTGCGTGTTCATTGCTGTCTTACGTAAGGATGGGTATGGAGCTGCGTCTGAACACAGTTCCTCCTTCCATTCCTTCTTCTCCTCCTCCTTAGCACTCTCTTCCTCCTTTATAGAACCCACAGATTGGATGGAGGGAGGTGTTCCTGCAGCGTCAAGCACATGTCCAATCACCTCCCCAAAGCGTGGTACAAGGTGGTTGGCAGCTTGGATGCAGGTAGCCGTTGCTGAAGGGTCGGAAACCTCTGTCACCACCTCCCCCATGAGTGGCAGAACCTGCTCGGCAAATTGGACGGAGGTAGCTGTTCCTTTGGGGTCCAGCACATCTTCCCTCCCCTCCCCAGCGTGAGCCACGAGCCGGTTCATAGGTTTGATGGAGGTAGCCTTTGCTGAAGAGTCAAGCACGTCTCCCATCACCTCCCCAGAAAGAAGCACGAGCCCATCTGAAGGTTGGATGGAGGTAGCTTGGCTGACCTGACACAACATGACTTTAACATAGAGGCCGATGGTCTTGTCGTAGAGGTCGATGGTACCGTCCGACCGCTGCCTTTTCAGGATTTCTTCCGCCACATCTGTATAGCTGGAGCCCCAGGATATGGGAGGGAAGCGGAGAACAGGCAACAGAAGGTGTTTCACAGCGTCCTCCGTGAAGGATGAGACCAGCTTTGACACCACCTCTTTATAGGTAGAAACCTGTCTCTTTACAATGCAGGTGGAGAAGAAGGTTTCGGAGGTACTCCTACCCGGTCTGACCTGAAGTTTGGGTGTTTTCAGTGTCCTCAGTAGAGGCTGGAGCTTAACAACCAGCTCCTTGGTGATGCTTTGGAGCTCACCCCGAGTGAGGAGATCTTCCAGTGCATGGAGGGAGTGCATACCTGCCATGTAGGCCATTGGTGTGAGGGCTTGGAGCTTAGCCTGCTCCAGGATGTCCTTCAACACCTCAGCCATACGCCGGCTCTCGGAGTCGCTGGTGTTCGCCCTGGGTCGTCGACCACTGGCCTTGGGACGGTCAATGGTGGTCCTGCGGACGATGGGCCGGCTCTCCACGTGCCTCGTCAGGGCGGCTGGGGTCCCTGGGAGGTCAAAGGGCGTGCACTCCTCCGAGCTTTGACCTTCTGAGGAGGTGTCGGATCCTGAGGAGGAGCCGGTTCTGTGTAATTGGTTGATGACATCACAGCGTTGCTGCAGAGACTCCCAATGGTCTTCGTCATCATCATCATCGTCCTCATCGTCATCCTCGTCATCATCTTCATCATCCTCATCATCATCCTCCTCATCTCGGACAAGCAGCCGATCTACTTTTCTCAACATGGCTGCCACCGTGGGGTCTTCTGCCTTGTCCTCGGTGGCCACAAACAGAAGTGTATCCCTCAGGATCTTTTTGGCCCGAGTCACAGTGTTCACATTGGCTGTTTTAATCAAGATTTTCCTCATCTTGTTCTGCAGGTTCTGGCAGATGGTGTGAGCAGCAGCCAACATCCTCACTTCTGTCACCTCGATCAATGAGCTATCAGTGCCCGTTTCCCTTGAATAGTGGCAAAGGCCCAAAGCTTCATCCGACTGTAACATCCCCTTCACACTGGTCAACACTGTGTCCAACAGATCTGTGGCGGCAGTCTTCAGGAAAGAAAAGGCCGTGGGGCCCGGAAGGAGCTTTGGGTCTGTGCTACAGGGATCATTGGCTGGTGGCTGGCAAAGCCATTTCTCCAAGAGATCTCTGAGCTTTTTGATGGCTGCGGCCCTAAATTTCTTTGTGGCCAGATCCTCCTTCACAACCTCAGGAGAGAAATACATTCTCCCACGATGGGTTGGAGTGCAGTTAATAGCACTGGCGGTGTTCTGGGAGGACGAAGGGGCCACTTTGATGGAGCTCCGCCTGGTTCTGCTGTTTCTCCATAGAACCTCAATGCCACCAGCAACAGCCTGGCTTTGGAAGGTCAAGCCGGACAGTTCCCATCCTCCATTGTTGATGCTACTCACACAGACAATTCCAAATACGGTTATTGTACAACTTGGAGAAATTCAAAACTAAATACAGTATACTCAGCACCAGTATATTTTATGTTTAACAGTAAAGAAAATGCAATGTCCCAACTTCCTTTTGGCTTTGACAGAATACAAAACTGTGCCAGGGTTTTGGTCACAAGTAAACAGCTTGCAGCATGTACTTATTGACTATATAGTAGAAGTAGGGGGTTCTGAACATGGCTGGTGCTCTTTTGCACACATTATTATTTGAGAATAGCTGTATTCTCCATCAACTGAACTTGAATAACCACAGCTTCTCTCCCTGGTTGCTTCTATCTATTTTCACTTTACAAATTTGATGGCTTTTCTAAATTAAGCCAGTTTGGCTATAATAAACCCATTGAAATGGGAAAGGTGGGAATATTCATCTAAGTTTACTCAACTAAATAAAGGCTTACCTGTGTGTCTTCTCATGCACAGAAGCACAAGATGGCTGCACATTATCGGAGGCTGCACCCCTGGCCTTTAAAGCAGAAATGAACTGGTCCATATTAAGGTCTTGATTGTCGCTGGGGGTGGACGATGACTCCCCAATAACCAGATGCTGGGGGTTCTGATTTGACATGTCAGCTGGTAGGATGCCGGCCATATGGTCGACACTTTGACTGGACTGCAGCAGCTTAGGGCTGGAGGAGGACTTCATGATCTCCTCCAGGTCAGGGGTTGCTGGCATCTTTGTGCACCGAACATGCTCGAAGAAGACTTTTATCCGGGTGTGCAACCTCCTGGCATTGGAGAGGACTTCAGAGTGTCCATTCTCTGCTTTGAGGGTAACATGTTCTGCCTCAAACGTCCCCACGGCGTCCTTCACGTCCCTAACCAACCCGTCCACCAGGACAGAGGCCGCAGAGTCAGACCGTAGGACAGACTGGGCCGGAGATGCAAGGGTCTCCTCACTGACTCTGTCAGCAGGGAACTGGGGCTCTGGGTCGGAGGGAACCTCCAGGTTGTGGCTCAGCACAAAACCCAGGTTGTCACACCGAGCAGCCAGTGAGGTATTCCGGGGAGTAACAGCAACAACAACAGCAGGGGGAGAGTCCTGATTCTGAGTGTGGATCTCCTGACCGCAGCCCTCCATCCTGGTAGCAAGTTCCCAGAGCAGACTAGCGGTCTGAAGTCCCTGCTCCGCATGCTTAATTCCCTCGACGGCAGCCATGCCCTCCACAATAGCCATGATCACATCTCCGATCACGGGGTTCAGACGTTCCAGAATGGCTTCCGCCTTCAACACCTGGTCAGTGGTTCCTGCTGCCTCTGCTGCCTTGCCTGTGGTGGCGGTGGTGTTTTGCTGTACAGACCTGCTTAAGGAAAAGGGGGCAACTGCAAGGCAGTTGTCTTTGGTGGCCTCTGTTTTCCTGAAATATCTGTCAAGAGGGTCTGCAGCCTGGACACTTTAGAACAAACAGTGAAAACTCAGCTCTGTACGTTCATCGGCTAGTGAAACAGTTATACATAGATTCTATCGCTAATCCTAGAAACATTCATATGATATGATAATGTAACAACGCTAGTTTAACTGTAATTACACAACTTAAATAAGCTTTTACCATGTTGTTATAAAACACTCTGACACATAGAGGAAAAATCAAATAAAACTAAAGTATGTTATAAGAAAACATGCCTACGTTTTATGCAGAATGTGTGTTTATAAATTGGTGTCTGCACATCCACCTCACTATAACAATGTGTCCGTATGATTTATCTGTTGTGTGTCCTTACCTGTCCTCTAGGATGCTGGTTTCCCCCCATGCCTCTGGTGCTTTCCTTTCAGCCTCCTCCAGGTCCAGAAGGATCTTCAAAGCCGGCAGCAGGACACCAGACACTGTCTGTGATACCACACAGACGATTCTTCGGGATACCTTGGCAAAGCTGATTCTTGTGTGCTTGAGAGGAGGAAGTGAGAAACCATATGAAGACAGGGAGGAAGGAGGGGAGGAAAAAGAATCAAAGAGGTTGGTGGGAGACTCTGATGGGCGATACATTTTTAAATAAAGAGCTGGACGATAGGGAAAACTTACAGAGACCCACATCTTCCTGCGGATGAATCTCCATTGACTGTGAAAGAAACATCAAGAATCAGAATATTGAGGCTATTCAACATTTCAATGTTCAGTTGCTGTGTATTGAACTCACAGATCCTCCAGGCTGTTGAGGAAGGTGAGCAGCACAGGGTAACACATGTTGTCATCCACTCTGTTTCTGTGTGTGCTCCCAAGCCAGATCTGGAGCTCCAGGTCCTTTGTGACGGCCTCCCTGTCTTCATAGAGCTCCGTCTTCATGACGTCAAGTTTCTTCAAAAACACTGAAAGACCAGAGGACTTCTTTTTGTGTGTCTCTTAATTGAATCTTTAAATCTTGTTGAATTTAACCACAACACAGTAGAGGTAATAGGACAGTCTGGCAAAAGGCTGGTTTCACTACATACCTTCATCTGGAGTTTTGCCCACCCTGTTCCTCTTCCTCTTCTTGATTTAGGGCATTAAAAGAATAAAGCCACATTAAACCACAGTAGTAAGCTGGTGTTTTGCCTGTAAACCTACCAAATTGCACTTACGACACCTGTAACTATACATCTATCAACAAAGACAGGCTGTATCGTAATTAATTGCCAGCAGTAAGCTTATAAATGTAAGGTTCTTAAAATGTTATTGAAGGATATGAGAGTGCTGAAAATATTGTAACATTGTTATTATCTAATCATTTTTAATTTGATTTATTCATGTTTGTTTAGTTGTTCTATATTCTGCCATAAACAGGGCACTGCTGGAAAAGAGACCTAGTCTCAGTCGGTTACCCTGTCTGTAGAAATGAAAAAATAATAAATAATAAAGTAGGAAATGAGCAAAGGTATTCCTACCATCTCAAACCGATCCATGTTATTCTTTGTCTACACTTGAAAGGGAGGTTCTTTTAAATCCTAAAAACAAACACAAGTGAAATCTGTCAGTGAAGCTACACTAAAGAGTCACAATAACAGTGTCTAAACAAGAAAAATGCTAGTTTTGTGGAAAAGTGCTCTTACCTTCAAACTGGCCTATATTAATCTTTGCCTACTTTGCCTAAGTTGAATCTAAGCACAAATATGGCTACACTAATGAAAAGTAGCAGCAGATTCAGAGTTAGAAAGAATTAAATTAACCTGTCTTTATAGCGTAGTTGTTTTGTTCTTGGCATAACTAGACGATTACTATCAACTATTACTCCTTAACTGTAACTATTCAAAACAAATGTCCAGGGCAACGAGGTTGCTACACAGACATCTACTCTGTCTGACACATTTATGACGCCATAATCACCGTTGCCCTGGGCTTGTCTTACGTTCTAACTAGTGACTTTACGTTAACCCAGAGATAGAACAAGAGAATGGTCTATTTCGATGCGTTAACCACCCAATATGCACGTGATTTAACCTTTATTCCCTACACACTGATGCTTCATTTCGATGAGCCTGAATAGGCCTATAAACGGATTGCAGTCCTATTCAGAATAAATGTTATAAGATAGTCCAGAGACTAAGGCCTATGTGCTATTGCAAGTTCTGCTTAATGCTGAAAAAGACCAAAGTCTCTCAGTTTTGTTACCCTTGTATAAATAAATGAATAAAAAGTTAGTGTGGACGATTAGCAGTGTCAGTTTCATTCATAGCTTAGTCCCGTTACATAAACTAGCTACTTAATTCGGCAAACGAATCATTGGCTTGACGCCAAACGCTTCAGGACTGCGGACAGCTCAGTTCACGCAGTAAGTAGTCACGCAGCCTACAACTTGTAAGAGGATGGGAGGGTGGGAAATTGAAAGTTATCCCCAAGCCACTGTGCCAGTGGGTGGATGTCCCACGCATTGGTCAGTAGCATCATCGCACCCGGTGCAACTTGTACCCAGGTCCCCTTTCAATATTAAGATGAAGAGGTGAAAGAAATGCCCTTTCATTTTTAAACGTTGCTTCTTATCTAGGCCAGAATAAGATATTAGTAGCAACCAGCTACACCGTAAGGCCTATTCACTTACATACGCGGCCAACCGACACCTTGTACCAACAACTGGGTCCTTGATAATACTTCCAAATATGCTAAATGCGTAATCCTGACAGAAAAACGATACTTCTAGGGCTAACAACGTTATGTCTTACCAGAAAACTGTTTTCATCAACTGCACTGCACCACTTGATTCCTAGCTAAGCGTCTGCCTCCAACGGTAACTTTTTCAGTTGTGACCGAAAACTTCTGGTCTCTTTTGTTTTACTGAGCTTCTGCCAACTGACGTCACAAAGGTGTTCCATTTTGGAGGCTGGTGCGTTCATTGTTGTCTGAAAATAGCTTACGTAATACATTATGACACTATACACAACACCTCAAAATACATTGGTGAAAACTTGTCTCCTTCTGTGTAGACTACTGGTTAGTTGGCCTACTTGGACTACTTTTTTTCCCTTTTGATTTTATTTTTTATTAAGTACCTTGTAAACAGGGCACTGCTGCAGCCGACCCTGTATCAAATCAAATCAAATAAAAACAACCAAAAATTCGTCAACAGCTTTTAAGTTTTGGACCCCCAGTGTTCCATTCAGAGTGCAGTAGTTCTTTTGATCCAATTAATCTAATCTGATCAAATACTTGACCACACGGGTCATTAAACTCTGAAGAATACATTGTTGTCAAAACATCAGTTATTTTGCACCTCAAACTAATTATTTTAATGATCCACATGTGCTTCACTATCCTATCACTCACTATCTATTTTTTTTGTTACTGGTCCCCCTCTGAGAGCACCGGCCTTTGTCTCTGAAATTGGTTTAGCACGTGGACTCTTTTAAGATATAAATGTGCTATATTGAAGTTCTATGAAAACTGCTCCATTTAGCCAGCTACAATGTGAACAGGTAATGTCATGGCACCGTACAGTATGGTTGCTTTATGGATGACAGTGTGATATATGCATAACAGGCTCGTGTGAAAAAAAATATGAAATCTTCTTTGCCACCATGGTATCTTCATCTGTGATCAGTCACACCCTCTTCTTCATTGATAAGGCTGCATCCGCAGAGAGGAAATATAACACTCATAAATGTTTTATGTAAAACTGAAAGCTCTAATACTCAAATAAAGCAATTTCACCTTTTCACACGTCTCTGACAGGACAAACTGTATAGGAGGCTCCTGCAAAATAATACTGTTTATATTTGCATCTTCAAGTTTCCTTCCTCTTTGAAAGAGAAACAGCATCACATAATCTCTGCACGCACCCATGCAGATTTATAATGAAAGTAATAAATGCACGCTTTCTCACAACATTAATCTATCACGATCTATCTGGTCTTCAACAAAGTAACTGCCACATAGTTTTGAACATATTACAGTTTTTTACAATCACTTTGGAACTCATTTCAGAACCTTGTGGTCATTTTTCCAAACCTTAGACAACACTCAAAACCAAGGCCGCAGCCATGAAGTCAATATTTGGGGGGGGGGACCAAATTTGCTGAGGGATCAGGGGGTCCCCCCGTACAGAACAAAAAAATCTAATTTGGAAAAATCATTTCCTGCCATTCTAAAATATGTAACAGAACGGGATGATATACTACCATAACCATACTGTATAAACAGAAATCTATGCATATGTGAGGGTTGTGACTATGCATATGTGAGGGTTGTGACTATGCATATGTGAGGGTTGTGACGGCATCTATCCAGTAGAGGGAGCTGTAGGACCATGGTGGTGATGGACATTCCTCTGACGGATCACCCGATTGGAAAACAGGTGGGTTCAATCTGGTGATTCGCTGTAGGAACGGTATATAAGGGTGTCTGTCTGTTTTCACACGCAAGTAAACTATGCCATTTGAATGTATTTATTTTTCTGTTCTAGAGCTCTATTATGCAGTAGCCCTATTTTAACACATAAGTAAACTATGCCAATTGAAATTATTTATCTTTCTGTTCTATTGCTGTATTATGCAGTAGGCCTATTTTAACACCAAAGTAAACTATGCCAATTCAAAGGTATTTATATTGATCTTTTAGAGTTGTATTAGGCAGTAGCCCTATTTTAACACATAAGTAAACTATGCAAATTCAAAGGTATTTATATTTATCTTTTAGAGTTGTATTATGCAGTACGCCTATTTTACACATAAGTAAACTATGCCATTTCAATGGACTTCTTTTTCTTTTTGTGTGCTTTTGGTACAAATAAGATCAAGGCAACAAAGTGAATGATAAATGTGCTTCTCTTCTTGGCCAGTACCGGGGTCAAAGCTTCAAGTGGCTCCTGGTCCACAACGTGGGCTACGCGGTCAACCTGCTCCTGTCCCACCAGAGAGGAAGGCGGGGACACCTTTGTGGGGATTAACACTACCTCTTAACCATATGTTTGCTTTTTTTTGTCATTTTAATTGTACAGAAAGGTCAGGACTGTAGTAAAAGCTGATTAGGAGTAAAACAGACTTGACTTGTACACTGTAATTACACTTTAATTGGGAAATATGTTCAAACAACTTAAGCAAATCGTTTTTGGATAAAATATTAAAGGATTTTTCTTGGAAGCAATTTTGCTTTGACGATGTTGAAATGTGATTTAAACATGCTAGAATGCCAGAATACTAGCTTTATGTAGTGTGTTTTCTGCATACATTAGATTGTTGATCAAAATTAAATGTTTCCCTTTCCCAGTTTGGAAAGGGCTTTGCTGCCCAATCAGCAATGAAAATTCGACATTTACATGTACAAAAACGATAGCACGCTTTTTTTGTCAACACTTTAAAAATAAAGTATTTAGCATATTCTTGGTTTGTTTTGCTTTTTATGATGATGGTTAAAGAATTTGACAAGACGTGTTGTACTAATCTACAAAGACAATGAGCAAAATCTCCTTTATTATTGTGCTTACTTGATTAACTGATTCTGTGATCAGTTACTTTAGCCTGTATTTAGTTTTATCTACCATGGGTATGATATATATCTACCATATATATGAGTGCTAAGTGTTAAATAATTAGCACCAGTAGAAGGATTTACCTTAATTAAGGGCCAGTGCAGGAGCATACCACCACCCCTGTGTACAGTATCTGAAATAATTAGCAAATCAATCAAACCGGCTTTACTATTTAATATCTTCATTATGGACTGAAAATATTGATAAAAAAGACAGAAGTGTTATTTCACAAAAATAACGCCAGTACACAAGACAAGGGACGTTGAATGGTGCATGACAGGAGTTTCAGGGTTGTACACCCCATAGTGAGGAAGCTGTTGACATTTAACCCGTTTTTTCATAGGAAAATATTGATTAAAAATCAGAAAAGTTTAATTTCTTAAAATGAACTATGGTACATTAAACAGGGGTGAACCAATTATGCATTACAGTGATTACATGTTTTAAATTCTAAAATAAAATCCAAAATGTATATGGAGTTTGGCAATCATACCAACAATAAGTATTGCGCTGTCACTTTGAAGACGGTCCCTAGTTGTAATTTCAGTTTTTTCAAACGCTATCGATTGCGATAAATTAGGTATGTACACTATTTGCTATAGTCCCCTGATTCAAATTAGATGACTTAAACGAACTTGTGACTTTACGTTACGAAGCTATTGACATTTAAAATCTGAATATCGAATGTCGAACCAACTTCACCGAGCTCATCTGGGCAGAGATGCTGCACCTCCACTGTAGCCAAGATCCCACCGGTGTGCAGCTGTACACACAAACCGGTACCTAAAAGAAGGGTAGCGTCATCCTCCCGGTCTATCGCTCGAGTCGTTCCAACTGCACCTAAACCGGTTCATCCCAGGTAAATAAAACACTTAAAGTTTCAGAGGAATTTTTTGTTTTCCAAATATCTGGAAACAAACATCAGAGCTTTTTTAATGAGCTCTATCCGTATCTAGGGATTCAGCCAGGTCCTCCACATGCAATCCAAGTACCGCAATCGCTTGAGCTTCATGGCCTGCGGTGCACAACTGCTGAAAATGTCTTCTCTGCAACCCGCACTAAAAAAATTGGTAGAGAACTACCAAGCGCAGGATATTTACAATAATCCGTATGTTTTTCTCCAGTAGTATCATCCTTTTCCTAAATAGGCTGCTATTGTTTTCCATTGGAACAATTTCAATATCTGCCCTTTATCTAAAACACTAGGAAGATCTGTGATAGTGTTTCACAATAATTATCTTTTTAAAACACAAAACAATACGTTATTTGGCTTCAATATTTCACATTTAGTTTTTTTGTCAGTATAAAATGAATGAACACGTGAATGAATAATACCCTCCAAAAAAGTTCACGAGAGAACATAGAGCCTAATTTGGATGGGGAAAAAAGATACGGTGCTGAGGGAACATAGGGCTGACCCTCCTAGTTAGCTAGCTTAAAGAATGCCATATTGATAAACAAACACTAAAATGTGTGGATTAATTTGAGGCTGCAGATGTCGCTGTAAGATTATCTAGCGATTCCTCCAAAGTTTGTCTATTGTCATGCAAGCTAATGTTAGCATATATTTTTTTGCTTGAATAAATTGCCTCGGTAAGATTAGCTAGCTAAATTGTTGTTGTCCCAATAAGGCAATAACATTATTTTCTTTATAAGGACTACCTCAAGCCAGGGGAGTTTGCCTGGTCCTGTCTCTCAGGTAAAGAAAACTCCGACGGAGAACCGGAGCAAAATTGCAGACTTGACGTGCCGCAACACCGAGACAGCCGCCAACTTCTACGCCATGGTCCTGGACAAACAACAGGCTCAAAACTGATGCCTCTTGCGTCTCCTTCCTGTTGTGATTGGGGACAGGATCAAAACGCCACTCAAAGACGATGTTTGGCAGTTGGGACTCAAGGTAAAGGAGATTGTTTATCTAATATGTGCACCTAAGATCCATACAAACCAAGTAGCATGTCTTAAGGTTCTTATTGAGGATTACCAACAGCTATGAAGCACTTTATTCCAAGGAAAACCGCTGAAATCCAAACACCATTACCCTGAGCTCAACCTCCACTTTGGTCCCCTTATTCGATTGTGGACACTGCACTTTGAAAGCAAACACAGCTATTTTTATCAGTGTGGAGGAAGAAAACGGCATTTTAATTCAGAGGGCTGTCAGCCTCAAAGGCTTTAGTCCAGAGGACACCATTGAAACACATTCAAAGGGACACTGTACACAAGAGGCATGACTGTTGTAGTTCATGAAAATGACATGGACTACAAGTTTGGGAAAATTGTGCTCCTACTGATCAATCAGTCAAGTTCGCATTTTGTTGTTGAGCAGTATCAGTCAGTGGCTTTTCTGATGTGCACTTGCTTCAAAGCACTGATGATATTCATCAGGAATGTATGACCGTACAGTCTTGCAGATTACTATCCATTGCCTGCACATTATCGGTTTGGTCTCCACATGATTGCCATGCACAATCCTGTGTTACAGATAAAATACTAAATAATGGACTCTACTGAGAGCGGTTGGTGAGCTGGTGTTCAAGTTAGGTGTGGAAGACCCAGATGAGCCACAGCTCATTAAAGAGGAGGACTTTTGACATCTGCTCACTCCCATGCAAAAGGTAGGCAAAATATAATTTCTCTATTAAGCTATTATCTGAACTTTTAGTCTTTGTTTAAATTGATTTGTATGCAGGCCCAACAAGTTCCCGGTTGGCCTCTGCCTCATCCGAGGCAGCAACTGGTGCGTCCTCCAGCACTTCCCCCAGTGAAATAACCATCCCACGTGAGAACAGTGTGTGGGTGGACAGGTTCCAAGTACCATGGGACAAAATGAGGCCCACTCTCAAAAGAACCATTGATGCTGGTAAGAGGCCAGAGCCCGAATATCGCAGACACACGGTGAAAGTCACTGTCAATTCCATGAAAGGAAACATCTAGAACCCGACACGCAAAGACTGCACAGCGGTAGCCAAAGCTATAACCCAGAGGAATCCAGCCAGCTTTTTAGATATTACTGAGGGATAAATAATTAGCTGTGGGTACTTCAGTTTACTGAATCAGCGCCAGAGCAGAATGGAGGCAACACACTCCTGTCTGAGGAAGCTCTGATGCTCTCAGTGTAGCGCGCTGACCCTCACAGCTTGATCCTGGACAGGTGGAAAGTGGGATGAGCTCTCATGGAGCTGAGGGGTTAGAGCCGCACCACCACAGGATTGATTGATGGCAATGGGAAAGGGAATCACAAACCAGGGAGCCAGCTTGCGAGATTCCACCCGTAGGTGAAGGTCCATGGTGGACAGCTAAACCTTTTGTCCTGGGCGATAGGCCGGAGCAGGAATCCGTTGTCGGCCCGCTACCCTCTTATATCGGCTGGAGTTCTTCAGGAAAACCCCGCGGGTCCGATTCCAGGTGCCCCGACATCTGCAGATGAACGCCATGGCTGAGGATGGTAGCAGGAGGTGAGACTGACGGTGGCATCAACCAATGAGCAGAAGGACTTCCAAATGAGAAGAAACCACAGAGGATTTTGGGAAGCCAGTCTCTAAAGAGAAATGTGGCTGGCTTTGAGATGGTGTCCTTCTGGCTGTCAAACACCTGCTGCTTCCTACAATGTCTGAAGCAATACAGTGGGGATAAGGTAAGACTGCAGCAAGCCCTCACAGAATCCTCCGTTCATGCTCTGCAATGTCCTTATTGATTTTTTTTATGTGTTTCTTCCCAGTCCTCCAGGAAGCATAAAACTCCAAAACAGAATGAACAATGTCTGTCTAACTTTGACCTCGTTTCCTACACAAAGGTGCTGAGTGACTTGGCCATCCAAATTTACTATCAACTCATCAAGTGCATGGAAAACATCCTGAAGCCTGTGATAGTCTAATAGTTTACACAAGAGAATTGCTGGGATGTTTTCCACGGAAGGTACAGAGACGAACTGGCAAAGAGGGAATGAGGCAGGCAGGCTGTACACTCGCACACAAGAGGATAGTTAACGAGGAACAGGTGAAAGGAATAAGGGCGGGGCAGACAATCACCGACATGGCACAAGATGTGGAACAGTCTCTGAACCAGAGCGGAGTGTTACAGTAGGCCTATCGTTTCCAACTGCCCTTTGACTTGCTTAGTTCGTTACGGTAGACCCTAAAATTCCCTTTTGAAACTTACGTTAGATAGTGGTATAGTTTGTGAACACCTGAGGCTAATACACAACTTAGAGTTTTAAGACAATTGTTGCAGAATCATTCTATATGAAGACTTAGACTGATGTATCCCCACTGACTTTAAGCTACTTAATATACGCTGCTAAAAACACTTTCTCTGATTCGGTTGTTTGTTCGCTGCGCAGCCTATCACGATTTTTTTTTTCGATGTTATGGACGATTGACCATAATCTTGATCATTCTTATTTCTTATGTAAAAACTTAAAAATGCCAATACGTTTTTTTTTTGTATTAACATTTTTATGAAATTATTCATTATTAACTTATACGTTATTAACTTGTCTAGGCATACTGTGTGCGCACTGAAACTGGCACTCCTGCTAAGCTATCAACCATAGATTTCTAGTCAGAATGTTGACTAGGATTGCAGCTAAATGGGAAATTGATTATTAAAAAACATTGGGAAATAATGGATGTAAAAACTATGTGGATACGTTGGGACGTTTTCGCGAGACATGGAAATAACCTGAACAATTAAAAAAAGATGAACTATTCCGTGTTGTCACGGGACTCTCCCCCCTGCTTTCAACCGTTTGTGCCGCGATGGTTGTACCTAATTAGAAGTCGAACAGACATAACATGTGCTTGGTTTTATGCCGCCAACGTGGTACAATTTTAGTATCTGTTAAGCGTCATGAATGAGACTGCGTTGCACGCTAGCTAGGTTGTAAGTTCGGGAGGAAGATATAGCCTGATACATTTGTTTGATAGCGTGCAGTGCTAAAAGCACAGCAACACTGATCATAACAAGTAGGTTATTTGTTGCAGTCGCTACTCCACTCTTCTGCATGCAGCGGACAAGTATTCTCTTTACTAAAGCAACAAGTTCCTATAACACTCATAAACAACTAGTTTTTATAAATCAAGCGTCAATTGTTACATGCGCCTGTTAAAATCGCGATTTTCTCGATTTAGACTTTTTACACGTAATGCAAACTCAAAATTCGAATTGATCGATTAAATCGTGAATCGCCCAGCCCTAGCAGCCCAATTGTTCTAGTTCGGCGAACGCGGCACTCGCGAACACAGGCAACATCGTATGCGATAGTCTAGCTATGCTAAGTCGATAGCTGTGTCTCAATTCAGGGGCTGCATCCTTCGAAGGACGCGGTCAATGAAGGCACGCCATTGTAGACCGCAATGGCCGAACTGAGCGTTGTTAAGTTACATTAAATGAGACGGCCTGGTCTTCTGAGAATTTCCTATTTGCGTCACCAGCTGTTCCCACCATTGACAGTATATTATTAGTGGACAAAGTGATCGTTTGATGGTTTATGGACCACTGTTTTGAAGCCCCGAGTTTGGCATTTTGAAAATTGCCATCTTGGTTTCATAGGCCATCGCCATCTTTTTTTAACACCTAAAGTGACGACATTGACCATACTTGGACCAGAGGGTGGGGCTGGGAGGAGCAAGGGGTGGATCTGTGTGAGAGCCCGTTGCCACGTCTCTATCCCAATTAACAGTCAATCACAAGGTAGCCACGCCCTAAAGCATACCTTGCCCTATCGTCTATTTTACTCGAAATGGGACAATCATTTACAAAATGAACATCATGCTGTATTGAAACAGACTTGAAACTAGCAATAGAGACCATAAACCCGCAAGGAAAATGTTTACCGATGTAATGAAGTAAGTGAGAAGTAGGGTCATTTTCTCATAGACTTCCATACAATCGTAGTTGCTTCTGAAACCAGTGGAGTGGCCCCCTGCTTGTTATTAGAAAAAAATGTAGGTTTAAGGCACTTCCTCGAAGGCTTCATTTTTCAGATCCGGAACTACACCCTCTGTTCCCACCCTTACCCTTGCGTCACGACACTTGTACCCAATCATCAAGGGTGTCCAATTCATTCTGGGATTGGGCCGCGAATGATCCCGCAGGTGCTTTCTCCAAATTTGGGGAGAGAAGGCCGCCACAAGGAAATTTGTCTTATTAATGTCAAAGCTTTTAAGTGTCTTTAAAAAGTCGGTTTCTGACCAGTGTCTCAATAATTTTAGAGTTTGTCGGGGGTAAGCGTGCAAAATCAAATTACAAGTTGGAAGCTTAGCGGTGGTGACGTGAGAGTCATGGACTCGTAGTTCGTTGTTAGCCTAACGTTAGCTTTCTCCTTCTGGCGACGCATTTTTAAAGATTATCTCGCTGAACAAAACGTGTAAGTGTCATAATATTTTGTTTGCCACAGCCTATTTTATGCGATTATTGAAAACCCATTGGAGAAATCCCATTGTCTTTTTATTGAGGGAACCCATGGCCATTCTTATTTCCGAGATGGCCCTGCAAAAATTTCATCCCTGGCCCACTCTATAGCTTTTGATTGCTGGTGATTGCATTTATGCTTCAAACATCATAAAAGTATTTTGAGCAGTTTAGTATTTTTTTTGCTGAAAAAAAATGAGTGGGTATCATAAACTTTTGTTATTTTAGCCTAACTCTGCAGTTATACAACGGGACAAATCCCATTGTCTTTTTGACAAGGGAGCCCATGACAAAAATGTTATCTCTGACCCACTCGATTGAAAAATGATTTACATAAACTTTACCTGTTTATGCTAGCATGTTCCAATAGAACTAGTTTGCATGGAAGGGGGAGTGGCTACGTGGTGGCTAGATATTTGTTTAAGTACAGGGATTCCATTTAGCCTGCTAGACATTTGCTGCTTGAATGGTCCATACAGCTATTTGCTATCTGCTACAACAACCAGTTGCAACCTTTACTGAAACATGGCCGATCAGCCAAAACGGTATTATCGGTATTATGATGACCATTGGAAGGGTGAACCAGGCATGACTCCATTTCCACGTTACTTTAGTGAGCAGGGACCACACCAACAGACAAATACAGTGAGGCTGGTGGAAAATCAGACCTATTTTCACTTCAAAGTTTTAATTTTTTTCTGTTAAGTTGATTTTATCGAACCACTTTGATAAACTTTTCCACTTGAAAACCTGCGTGATTTATGCTAGTAGGTAGCTTATGAAAATTAGATGTCACTGCAGTGGACTTGGATAGCGAGTTGCTCGAAACTAAATTTTGTTTGGTATACACATTCAACCAAATAACTTGCATAATAAACTAAAATAACATTTTAACAGCAGTATTTCTGGCCTACACACTTTGGTTAGGGTTACAAATTTGACTTATATACGGCTGACATGGTAAAATTCCGCAACTGTAACATTGGTGGGGGTAAGATAGCACATGCTGTGTGTATTTGGCCAGTTTCAAGTGGTACAAAAGCCTTTAGTTCTATTTCTTAAATTGTTAGTTATATATCTTACCACTGCGATTTATTTAAATTGTGAGGCAAATTATTTGCCTGAAACAATGGGGAACTTTTTCACAGGAAAACCGGAGTAATTTATGCTAGCTTGCTTATTTTTAGGGGTAGCTAGCGAAAGTTAGATGCTATCGCAGTGGGCTTGGATAGTGAGTGAAGTAGCTCTACAGTTGACATGGTAAAACCTAGCAATTTTGACGGTGCAGTATTCACATTGGCGGTGTGAGGGACACACATTATACAGATAATATCATGCCAATATCATATGGTACAAAAAAATAGCCAATAGCGTTGCAAAAATATCTATATACTTCAATACTTATTTTTTTTGTTTAATTGAATATCTCCAACCATTGGTTTGATTTCATTGTTTTGTGGTAGACCATTTGCACAACAGTTTACCTTTTGAATAGTGGATGTACACAAAAAGATATATGAAACGTTCAAACAAAATACACATTTTTCAAAAAGGTTTCTGAAATGCATTTAAAATTTTCGGAGTACTCTAAAACTCGTTGAACGTGTAGTACGCTGGACCCAAGGTTGTTGTGTCTCCCCTTGGACAGTCATGCTATAGGCACCCTTACCAGGACTCATACCACAGAGCTCTCAGGGTCCTATAACGCTGAAGCCTCTACTCCAGTGGTCCCCAACCACCGGGCCGCAGATTTGCTACCGGTCCACCTAATGCCCCCCCGAAGAAAATAAAATAATCACGCAATGCATTCTAATTCATTCCAATTTGGATTGTCGCCATCCACAAAACTCAAATCAATTTAAAACCGGGCCGCGATGTAAAAAAGGTTGGGGACCCCAGCTCTACACCACGCCAAGGTCTGCCCACGCTTTTATTGTTATTTGGCTTATAGTTAAACAGGCCAGTAAATAAAGAACACATTTGTATGTACACTGAGGGCCTAGTAATTAAATAGAACATGAAAAGAAACACATACATGCCATGTGTAAGGTACAAAAACAACACCAGTAAACTTTCTGCACAGCTAGCAAAAAATGGGGAGGGGAACTTAAGCAACTATTAAAGAAAACATCTGTGAACCCCCAGCAAATGGCTAAGTGTCAATCTGCAGCTCTCTTCTCGTCCTGCAGCTCTCTTCTCGTCCTTCATCTCTGCCAGTCACCAATGTTTGTCTGGTGTCTCACCCCAGACCTTCTTGCCATGGGAGCCTCTACCTGTAGTTAAAACTAAAGACAATATAGCTCTGAAGGGCTGCCACGTTGGCATTGCGGTCAGTCACCACCCCCTGCTGAGACAGTGTCCTCTTATTCAGCTCGAAGCGCTGTGTGTTGGGTCTTGGCCATGAGCCTTCAGCAGCTGGTGGTGGTGTAGCTGCAGCTGCCCGATCCCCGTTCCACCTCGCCAGCCCATCCAGCAGGAACGCCTGGAAATAAATTCCACCGGCCCTTGTTCCTTTACAAAGTGAATAGACAAAAGACAGTGTTAAAGAACATGTACTTGCCAAGTCAAGAGGGGACATTTGACCTGCAAGTGTTTATGTTTACCTGGGATGAACCGGTGCAGGTGGAACGACTGGAGCAATGTGGATCCCCGTGCACAGCGCTAGACCGGTAGGATGACGGCCCCCTTCGTCAAGGTACCGGTCTGTGTGTATAGCCAAACACCGGGGGGGGGGGACGCCCAGGGTGTCCTTCCTGGAGATGACCCCCGAGACCTCTCTGTCTCTGCCTGCCTGCCCGCCCGCAACACCCCCAGCCAGGAAGTGCTGGCACTCGTCGAGGTACTGAATGGATCGGCGCATCCAGAGCGCAGTGTGCTGCTCCCGCAGCGTGTTGGTCAGCTGAGTCATGCTGTTCCCTAACGTGCTCCAGCATCCCCACAACCCGCTGGTCACAGGACAACCTGGAGAGAAAATCTAAAATAAGAGGCCATATATCAAATAATTAAAGTCATTTTATCTTTATTAAGTTAACTGAAGGTACCACTTGGTGGTGGTGTAACACAACAATTCATTCTAACACATAAACATAATATCCTGTATAGTCATGCCTGTAGGTTAAGACAGCCGGAAACTGGCAGCGATGGTTGGGTGCCAGCTGTTTCAACACGTCCTGTGACCACCCCGCGACCTTCTTATGACACCGACCGCAGGTACTCTGTAGCCATGAGGTACCAGCGGTCGATGACCAAGACCTTCCGGATGGTCTTGTACAGCCCGGCCTTGCGGAACTTTCCACAACAGCCGGGCTGTGCATGCCAGCTTGTATGCCCACATACTGAGGGGCATCCAGAGGAACAGCTGGCACGCACAGAAGGCTGATTGTAGATCGGCCGGGGCTGGGGCTGGGGAGGGGACCACCAGAGGTTGAGGTCGTCAACCAGGGTGGACACCCCCCCCCCCCCCCCCCCCCCCCCCCCCCCCCCCCCCCCCCTTGTTGTTTGTGGTGAACAACACCCGACCGATCCACTGCTGCTGATAAGGGCTGAGAGCTGTCCGCCAGCTCCCAGGAATCAACAGCTATGAGGAAGAATCGGAAATAAACAGAAAATTATTCGATTGGAATAGGTTTGAGCACTGTATGGGGGAGCGGGCTGGAACCTGAAATGAAATATTAATATTAAAACATGAATATTATCTATTTAAATTAATATTAAAACGATAACATAATGTGTTATATTATAACATGAATATTATATTTATATATATTTGTAGGAATAGAGTAGAATAAACCACATTCTTATTTATTCATTATCTCAGTCTTATAGTTCGACTTAAAAAAATATGTATTTTACTTACTCTTCAATGTTAGTCAGAGGGTTCCAGAGCTGACTGGATAGATGACACCACTGTAACACGCAAACACACAAAACAAGCGAGTGTGATCAAAATATGAATATGAGACTGAAAATGAGATTGTATTTTTGTTTGGTTAGCCCACAATCTTCTGGATCCTGGACTGCATTTCCCAAGAGGCCATGCGACGCTGCTCCCATAGGACAGCCTTGAGCGCACGAATAAGAGGCCTTTAAAGAAAACGCACATTATTAACACAAGGCATACAACAGCACAGTCAAGTAAATGACGGTGTATGTCTACATGGTATAAGCATTAACTTATAACTTACATTGGTGCAATCTAGGATGTTAGTGACCAGGGCAGGCTTGGTGCCAGTGCTGCTGGGCCCAGCTTTTGTTCCCTCCTGGTCTCGCTGCAAAAAAAGTATTTACAGTGATGGCAGGTGTTTACTTGCTGTATTCAAATCTCCAAATATGATCAGCTATGGCTACAGTCAGAGACAGACATTAAACATTATAGGTTATATTAACATTTGGCAGATAAACAGTGTGAAAGTCAAAATGTCCCAGGCATAGTTACATCTATCACCACACACACACACATACATCTTCCAGTTTCACACATACACAAAAACACCTGCGCTAAGGTTGCAACATTGTATGATCCCAGACATGAGAATCTGTCTGCTCCCACATTCCCATAGACTGATAGTAGAGGGAAGAAATAGGACTTCTGTAATCATCAAATCAATTACTATAATGACAGTTTTTATTTATTTTTTTACTAAAAAAATTGAAGGAGTGAATGATTGCTGTGGAAATTCTTCCTCTTCTGTTCCTCTCCTGCTGGTGCCTGGGCCCAGCCTGGAGGTGTCTGCTGGGGGACAGCAGCTTTATGAGGGCCTTGGTGGGGATACAGCCTGGTGGGGCTGGAGCCTGAGCCTGTTGGGAGACAAGACTTCTTGTTAAATCTGAGTGAGAAAAGTATTAACTTAGTTTCAGCGAGAAGACAAAGGTCAATGCATAACATAGTAACGCCACAGGTGGTCATTAGAACACTTCACTCAAACAACAAAGACAAAACTGATGGAAATGGTATAACCACTGCATCTCCCAGAGAAAGGCACACCATTTTTGCATACATACCTGTAGCTTATTACACGTACAAAAAACAAGTCACAAAAACGCAAGTCACAGTGCAGACTCACAATGTGCTAATCAGAAAAGCTCCATTACCACTCAGCACCCTCCTATTTTATAAGCTTCTGGGACTCGTTAGAATATTTAACCACGAAATAAAATATTTAGCAGACAGCGTATGTAGGCCTACTTGAATACTGAGAAAATTGGTGCTCAGTACTGCCATCTGGTGGCGGTAAGAATTAAAGTAATGGGAGTGTTATTTGAATTTCCGCCACAGGGTGGCATCACGAATGGCAGATGTGCCTCAGAAAACAGCTTTATAGAAGCTCTTGGATCTTTAAAACAGGCCAAAATTAGGAACGCTTCACGAGTTTGCGTGTCATCCTTGCGCCAGGGGCCATGCTAATCTTCTCTGTATCATTCCAATTTTAATGTGTGTATTGCCGAAGCGAATACATCTACACTTGAAAATGTACTTGGATAAATAGGTGATGAGGAACCTAACATCAATTTTAATGGGCTCAGTATGTATGGGACAATCCAGGCAATTCTGAGGTAACCAGCACTCAATTCCCTGAAAAAGCAGCATTCACATAGAAAATGTCAAAAGGTGTTACATAGTGTTTGTTTGATCTTTTCAGGGGGCTGACGAAGAGACTTGTGGGTAAAATGCAGTGAGAGGACTCGAACGTTGGGGTTCGAGCCTTAGTGGAGCAGAATATTACTATCATGGAGTCAATGGAGGGCCCAGAGATCGAGTTTGTTGGAGGCAATAGCTTCCTACTTCCTTAATGACAAAGACGCACATATAAGCACAATACTCGATACAAAAATATAAATACAAATACAATAGAAATCAATCGTGGATATTACAGCTTTCTGATTATATTTAGAATGTCAACTATTATATGTCCACTAAATCCCAACAACAGATCTATAATAATTAACCAGGCGGGGAAGATAACATTGTAAATGAATTAAAATACAGACGACTGCATACCGGTTTAAACTTCTGATCAGTCTAATATTCCAAAGGATGTGCACGTTAATTAGGTACCGAGCACAGCCCCAGTACTGTTCCTAGTTTGTTCTTCGCAAGGTAGACATAAACAATGTTGACGATTGTCGTGCTCGTTGTATGATAAAGCAAGCATCCACGATCGCAAGCATGGGAAATTGGGATGTTTGTTGTTGGTATGCTATCTTACAGACTTACTTTCAATGGCCGAGAACAGCCGAAGCTCAGCATGAGTCGCTAGTAGTTAGTCAGCGTGGCTGGCTAGCCAACGTTAGCAATTGGTCATACTTGCAAATGTTTCTTTGAATTATACGTTAATTCATGAGAAACAGACAGCAGTTTCATAATTGAATAACATCGTTTGCGGTGCACACTCATCTTGTAAACCTGTTGGTAGTATAAACTGCGGTATGTTAGGTGGCTATATTAAGCTTTGCGAATTTGCAAACGAAGATAACATTTGCTAACGTTAAAAAGTGGCTGAGAAATTTTCGAAAATGTATCACAAGTATAAGATTTACTAAATGAACAGACTAAAAACACCTAAGAGTTGACTATTGCGTTCTCTTACTGGAATAGAGCTTGGCAAACACTTTGGTCGATCGTGTCTTGTGGCGTTCACCCAACCCTGTGTTGATCTGGATTTCATGATATGTCAGTGTGTCACTTGATCTGAAAGAAAAGCATGCGGGATCGTGGGAGATCGAACCGACAACAAACCGTTTTACAATTCTTGAAGCCCATTTTTGGATTATTTTTAAAATTATTCTTTCACATATAATCAACATTCATATACCTGCATAAAATTATTACTGTTTGAAAAAGTTTTAAATCCATATTTGGAACAAATCTCAAAGATCCCTATTAATTGATTAAGTGGTTTTCACCTTTAAGTGCAGGAGAGTTTATAAAGAAGATTGAGAATATAACAACAGACATGTGTAGCCCCATCCCCCACGAGGAAGCCGAAGCTTGGGCGTCATTGGACCTTCAGATAGGACAATGATCCCAAGCAAGATCTCCTCTGTGTTGCACCTACCGGGCGAGCAGCCCTACAATTAATCAAACATATTGTCCAAATGGAATCGAGTCATGTATCAATGTATCATGTATCAATCATGTATTACACACACACACACACACACACACACACACACACACACACACAGAATACATATCAGCCAACAAGGAAACCCAGACAGGCAAACAACTTGTACAGTATACTGGCACACATCATGGCACAGACCCATGGGATACGTACATACATACTAACATACAGGCATACATACATACATATATACCTGCCCTCTCAACTACAACTTTTTTTGCTGTCTCTCCCTTTCACCAACACACACACATACACGCACATACACAAAGTAGTTTGAGCACATTCCTTGCTTCACGCTACAATTAACTGAATAGCCATATGTTTAAAAAGGCATACTACTTACAGGCACCAGCCACATACTATTGTACACACAATGTACACACATACATAATATTATAGTATTTCTACCCCATTTTTATAAACATATAAAACATTATAGATGTGTAAATTTCTGTAAAATTGACTGAAATAAATACATGAATTAATGTGTAGTGTTTTGTTTTATTGTCCTGCTGGGCTGTTTGTACTGCTTACAGTAAATACAAATTTAGATTTGCCATTTAAAAGTCTGCACCTGTTGTCAGAAAATGGTATGTGAATGTATCAGACCTCAAACAACTTATTTGATGAAAGTGAGCCTGATTTAAAAAACAACGTACATGTTCTTTTATTAAAGTGTATGCCATAGATATATGGACCCCCAAATCACATTCTGCTTTGGCCCGATGAAGGCTTGGACCGGCCCTGCCTCCAACAACTTATTATTAGATGAAAGTGAGCCCAATTTAAAAAAGAAGGAAACCTTTTCTAGATTATTTTTAAATTAAAGTGAATGCCATGAATGAAAATCAATGGCATCGAATCAAAATGTCCTGCAGTTGATTAATATCTTCGTGGTCAAAGTGTGCAGCCACAAACACCACCTTCATGAGTATCTGTTGTGATGGGGGTGTTCAACACTGTCCTGTAAAACAATTGAAAGATTTCATACTTGGGAGTGAACAGACCTTCTCCATGGCAGGTATAACCAGGAACATGTGAAATGTCAGCCCCTTAAAAAATGCCTGCTATAGGGCTTAGACCTGACCACTATCTATATGAACTCATGCAATGGTTTTGTGGATGGCAGCAATTAAAAGAGCAATTGGATCAAAAGAACTACTGCACTCTGAATGGAACACTGAGTGTCAAAAACATAAAAGCTGTTGACCAATTCCTGGTAGTTTTTATTTGATTCTATTTGATACAGAGCACAGCAGTGGCCTGCTGCAGCAGTGCCCTGTTAACAAGGTACTTAATGAAAAATAAAATCAAACGGGAAAAAAAGTAGTCCAAGTAGGCCAACTAACCAGTAGTCTACACAGAAGGACACAAGTTTTCACCAATGTATTTTGAGTTTTTGTGTACAGTGTCATAATGTATTACGTAAGCTATTTTTAGACAACAATGAACGCACCAGCCTCCAAAATGGAACACCTTTGTGACGTCAGTTGGCGGAAGCTAAGTAAATGAAAAGAGACCTGAAGTTTTCGGTCACAACTGAAAAAGTTACCGTTGGAGGCAGACGCATAGCTAAGAATCCATTGGGGCAGTGCAGTTGATGAAAACAGTTTTCTGGTAAGACATAACGTTGTTAGCCCTAGAAGTATCGTTTTTCTGTCAGGATTACGCATTTAGCATATTTGAAAATATTATAAAGGACCCAGTTGTTAATACAAGGTGTCGGTTGGACGCGTATGTAAGTAAATAGGCCTTACGGTGTAGCTGGTTGCTACTAATATCTTATTCTGGCCTAGATAAGAAGCAACTTTTAAAAATGAAAGGGCATTTCTTTCACCTCTTCATCTTGATATTGAAAGGGGACCTGGGTACAAGTTGCACCGGGTGCGATGATGCTACTGACCAATGCGTGGGACATCCACCTACTGGCTCAGTGGCTTAGGGATAACTTTCAATCCCCCACCCCACCCTCCCATCCACTTACAAGTAGTAGGCTGCGTGACTACTTGCTGCGTGAATGGAGCTGTCCGCAGTCCTGAAGCGTTTGGCGTCAAGCCAATGATGCGTTTGCCGCAAGTAGCTAGTTTATGTAACGGGACGAAGCTATGAATGAAACTGACGCTGCTAATCGTCCACACTAACTTTTTATTAATTTATTTATACAAGCGTGACAAAACTGAGACTTTGATCTTTTTCAGCATTAAGCAGAACTTGAATAGCACATAGGCCTTAGTCTCTGGACTATCTTATAACATTTATTCTGAATAGTAGCGCAATCCGTTTATAGGCCTATTCAGGCTCATTGAAATGAGGCATCAGTGTGTAAGAAATAATGGTTAGATTACTCGCACCCAATGGTGGTCAAGGTGAGCAACGTCACTAGTTAGAACGTTAGACAAGCCCTGGGCAAGGCAACGGTGATTATGGCGTCATAAATGTGTCAGACAGAGTAGCTTGCTGTCTGTGTAGCAAGCAGCCTCGTTGCCCTGAACATTTGTTTTGAACAGTTACAACAGTTAAGGAGGAACGTTTTCCAATTGGGCCAAGAACCAAATATCTATGGCAGAAAGACAGGGTTTAATTTAATTCTATCTCTGAATCTGCTGTTACTTTTCATTGGTGTAGCTTTACTGAAAGCCATCTTTGTGCTCAGATTCATGCTGTAAAATAACTTGCCTTGCAAGAGTAGGCAAAGATTAATATAGGCCAGTTTGACAAGGTAAGAGCACTTTTCCACAAAACTAGCATTTTTCTTGTTTAGGATACCATTTTTTAGCCACTCAGGGGTCTTTCATCACAACACATCTTTACACACATTTTGCTGGCAATCATTTCACTGTTACCGTTACTCTTTAGTGTAGCTTCACTGACCGAGTTCACTTGTGTTTTTTTTTCAGGATTTAAAAGAACTTCCCTTTCAAGTGTAGACAAAGAATAGCATGGATCGGTTTGAGATGGTAGGTAAACCTTTGCTCATTTCCTACCTTATTATTTATTATTTGATTAATTTATACAGACAGGATAACCGACTGAGACTAGGTCTCTTTTCCAGCAGTGCCCTGTTTATGGCAGAATATAGAACAACTAAACAAACATGAATAAATCAAATTAAAAATGATTAGATAAAAACAATGTGTTACAATATTTTCAGCACTCTCATATCCTTCAATAAAATTTTAAGAACCTTACATTTTTACATTTATAAGCTTACTGCTGGCAATTCATTACGATACAGCCTGTCTTTGTTGATAGATGTATAGTTACAGGTGTCATTAGTGCAATTTGGTAGGTTTACAGGCAAAACACCAGCTTACTACTGTGGTTTAATGTGGTTTTATTCTTTTAATGCCCTAAATCAAGAAGAGGAAGAGGAACAGGGTGGGCAAAACTCCAGATGAAGGTATGTAGTGAAACCAGCCTTTTGCCAGACTTTCCTATTACCTCTACTGTGTTGTGGTTAAATTCAACAACATTTAAAGATTCAGTTAAGAGACACACAAAAAGGAGTCCTCTGGTCTTTCAGTGTTTTTGAAGAAACTTGACGTCATGAAGACGGAGCTCTATGAAGACAGGGAGGCCGTCACAAAGGACCTGGAGCTCCTGATCTGGCTTGGGAGCACACACAGAAACAGAGTGGATGACAACATGTGTTACCCTGTGCTGCTCACCTTCCTCAACAGCCTGGAGGATCTGTGAGTTCAATACACAGCAACTGAACATTGAAATGTTGAATAGCCTCAATATTCAGATTCCCCAGGGATTTGTTGTATAACAATGCTACTTTTTATTTTAAGGTAGAAATGTAGATTCACTGTGTACATCTCTACGGTGCCTTTTATTGTGACCCTAATTCTGTCTGATAGTAAATGTTTTTATCTTTTTCTATGAATTTACAAAATGTATGTTTCTCTCACAGTCAATGGAGATTCATCCGCAGGAAGATGTGGGTCTCTGTAAGTTTTCCCTATCGTCCCGCTCTTTGTTTAAAAATGTATCGCCCATCAGAGTCTCCCACCAACCTCTTTGATTCTTGTTCCTCCCCTCCTTCCTCCCTGTCTTCATATGGTTTCTCACTTCCTCCTCTCAAGCACACAAGAGCCAGCTTTGCCAAGGTATCCCGAAGAATCGTCTGTGTGGTATCACAGACAGTGTCTGGTGTCCTGCTGCCGGCTTTGAAGATCCTTCTGGACCTGGAGGAGGCTGAAAGGAAAGCACCAGAGGCATGGGGGGAAACCAGCATCCTAGAGGACAGGTAAGGACACACAACAGATAAATCATACAGACACATTGTTATAGTGAGGTGGATGTGCAGACACCAATTTATAAACACACATTCTGCATAAAACGTAGGCATGTTTTCTTATAACATACTTTAGTTTTATTTGATTTTTCCTCTATGTGTCAGAGTGTTTTATAACAACATGGTAAAAGCTTATTTAAGTTGTGTAATTACAGTTAAACTAGCGTTGTTACATTATCATATCATATGAATGTTTCTAGGATTAGCGATAGAATCTATGTATAACTGTTTCACTAGCCGATGAACGTACAGAGCTGAGTTTTCACTGTTTGTTCTCAAGTGTCCAGGCTGCAGACCCTCTTGACAGATATTTCAGGAAAACAGAGGCCACCAAAGACAACTGCCTTGCAGTTGCCCCCTTTTCCTTAAGCAGGTCTGTACAGCAAAACACCACCGCCACCACAGGCAAGGCAGCAGAGGCAGCAGGAACCACTGACCAGGTGTTGAAGGCGGAAGCCATTCTGGAACGTCTGAACCCCGTGATCGGAGATGTGATCATGGCTATTGTGGAGGGCAAGGCTGCCGTCGAGGGAATTAAGCATGCGGAGCAGGGACTTCAGACCGCTAGTCTGCTCTGGGAACTTGCTACCAGGATGGAGGGCTGCGGTCAGGAGATCCACACTCAGAATCAGGACTCTCCCCCTGCTGTTGTTGTTGCTGTTACTCCCCGGAATCCCTCACTGGCTGCTCGGTGTGACAACCTGGGTTTTGTGCTGAGCCACAACCTGGAGGTTCCCTCCGACCCAGAGCCCCAGTTCCCTGCTGACAGAGTCAGTGAGGAGACCCTTGCATCTCCGGCCCAGTCTGTCCTACGGTCTGACTCTGTGGCCTCTGTCCTGGTGGAAGGGTTGGTTAGGGACGTGAAGGACGCCGTGGGGACGTTTGAGGCAGAACATGTTACCCTCAAAGCAGAGAATGGACACTCTGAAGTCCTCTCCAACGCCAGGAGGTTGCACACCCGGATAAAAGTCTTCTTCGAGCATGTTCGGTGCACAAAGATGCCAGCAACCCCTGACCTGGAGGAGATCATGAAGTCCTCCTCCAGCCCTAAGCTGCTGCAGTCCAGTCAAAGTGTCGACCACATGGCCGGCATCCTACCAGCTGACATGTCAAATCAGAACCCCCAGCATCTGGTTATTGGGGAGTCATCGTCCACCCCCAGCGACAATCAAGACCTTTATATGGACCAGTTCATTTCTGCTTTAAAGGCCAGGGGTGCAGCCTCCGATAATGTGCAGCCATCTTGTGCTTCTGTGCATGAGAAGACACACAGGTAAGACTTTATTTAGTTGAGTAAACTTAGATGAATATTCCCACCTTTCCCATTTCAATGGGTTTATTATAGCCAAACTGGCTTAATTTAGAAAAGCCATCAAATTTGTAAAGTGAAAATAGATAGAAGCAACCAGGGAGAGAAGCTGTGGCTATTCAAGTTCAGTTGATGGAGAATACAGCTATTCTCAAATAATAATGTGTGCAAAAGAGCACCAGCCATGTTCAGAACCCCCTACTTCTACTATATAGTCAATAAGTACATGCTGCAAGCTGTTTACTTGTGAACAAAACCTTGGCACTGTTTTGTATTCTGTCAAAGCCAAAAGGAAGTTGGGACATTGCATTTTCTTTACTGTTAAACATAAAATATACTGGTGCTGAGTATACTGTATTTAGTTTTGAATTTCTCCAAGTTGTACCATAACCGTATTTGGAATCGTCTGTGTGAGTAGCATCAACAATGGAGGATGGGAACTGTCCGGCTTGACCTTCCAAAGCCAGGCTGTTGCTGGTGGCAGTGAGGTTCTATGGAGAAACAGCAGAACCAGGCGGAGCTCCATCAAAGTGGCCCCTTCGTCCTCCCAGAACACCGCCAGTGCTATTAACTGCGCTCCAACCCATCGTGGGGGAATGTATTTCTCTCCTGAGGTTGTGAAGGAGGATCTGGCCACAAAGAAATTTAGGGCCGCAGCCATCAAAAAGCTCAGAGATCTCTTGGAGAAATGGCTTTGCCAGCCACCAGCCAATGATCCCTGTAGCACAGACCCAAAGCTCCTTCCGGGCCCCACGGCCTTTTCTTTCCTGAAGACTGCCGCCACAGATCTGTTGGACACAGTGTTGACCAGTGTGAAGGCGATGTTACAGTCGGATGAAGCTTTGGGCCTTTGCCACTATTCAAGGGAAACGGGCACTGATAGCTCATTGATCGAGGTGACAGAAGTGAGGATGTTGGCTGCTGCTCACACCATCTGCCAGAACCTGCAGAACAAGATGAGGAAAATCTTGATTAAAACAGCCAATGTGAACACTGTGACTCGGGCCAAAAAGATCCTGAGGGATACACTTCTGTTTGTGGCCACCGAGGACAAGGCAGAAGACCCCACGGTGGCAGCCATGTTGAGAAAAGTAGATCGGCTGCTTGTCCGAGATGAGGAGGATGATGATGAGCATGATGAAGATGATGATGAGGATGACGATGAGGACGATGATGATGAGGATGATGATGATGAAGACCATTGGGAGTCTCTGCAGCAACGCTGTGATGTCATCAACCAATTACACAGAACCGGCTCCTCCTCAGGATCCGACACCTCCTCAGAAGGTCAAAGCTCGGAGGAGTGCACGCCCTTTGACCTCCCAGGGACCCCAGCCGCCCTGACGAGGCACCTGGAGAGCCGGCCCATCGTCCGCAGGACCACCATTGACCGTCCCAAGGCCAGTGGTCGACGACCCAGGGCGAACACCAGCGACTCCGAGAGCCGGCGTATGGCTGAGGTGTTGAAGGACATCCTGGAGCAGGCTAAGCTCCAAGCCCTCACACCAATGGCCTACATGGCAGGTATGCACTCCCTCCATGCACTGGAAGATCTCCTCACTCGGGGTGAGCTCCAAAGCATCACCAAGGAGCTGGTTGTTAAGCTCCAGCCTCTACTGAGGACACTGAAAACACCCAAACTTCAGGTCAGACCGGGTAGGAGTACCTCCGAAACCTTCTTCTCCACCTGCATTGTAAAGAGACAGGTTTCTACCTATAAAGAGGTGGTGTCAAAGCTGGTCTCATCCTTCACGGAGGACGCTGTGAAACACCTTCTGTTGCCTGTTCTCCGCTTCCCTCCCATATCCTGGGGCTCCAGCTATACAGATGTGGCGGAAGAAATCCTGGAAAGGCAGCGGTCGGACGGTACCATCGACCTCTACGACAAGACCATCGGCCTCTATGTCAAAGTCATGTTGTGTCAGGTCAGCCAAGCTACCTCCATCCAACCTTCAGATGGGCTCGTGCTTCTTTCTGGGGAGGTGATGGGAGACGTGCTTGACTCTTCAGCAAAGGCTACCTCCATCAAACCTATGAACTGGCTCGTGGCTCACGCTGGGGAGGGGAGGGAAGATGTGCTGGACCCCAAAGGAACAGCTACCTCCATCCAATTTGCAGAGCAGGTTCTGCCACTCATGGGGGAGGTGGTGACAGAGGTTTCCGACCCTTCAGCAACGGCTACCTGCATCCAAGCTGCCAACCGCCTTGTACCACGCTTTGGGGATGTGATTGGACATGTGCTTGACGCTGCAGGAACACCTCCCTCCATCCAATCTGTGGGTTCTATAAAGGAGGAAGAGAGTGCTAAGGAGGAGGAGAAGAAGGAATGGAAGGAGGAACTGTGTTCAGACGCAGCTCCATACCCATCCTTACGTAAGACAGCAATGAACACGCACACATCCCTTACACATATTTGTGTAAATGTTAAGTTTGTGTTAATCTCTCCTATCCATTAGTATCCAACTCTAACCACAAGACTGTTGCACCAACTGAGGACCCAGACATGACCACATGCTGTTCTCTGCCTTCCTCCAAAAAGAAGAAGAAAAACATCTTCAAGGCTTTTCGTAATTCCGAGTTTGTCCAGACTATAGTTGGATGGATGTCCAAGAAGACCAAGTAGCCTTTGGTTGTTATTTCTTCTATAAACTTGCTTTTGTGAAGGAATCTATTTTCCCTTGAGTCTTGTCTTAGAGATTACATCATGTTTGTACAATTCCAGCAGCATCAAAAATGAATGCAGGCCTAACATGAATATTATAAATTATAAATAAAATACTAAATGTAAACACTTTTAAGTCTAAACTATAGCAGCAAAATCAGGTTCACAATGTGAATATATATGGAAATACAAATATAACAAGTAGACAAAACACTCTTTCAAGTCTGAATGATAGTATTAAATGAAAATAACTGAAGTGCCACAAACAAAATAGATCTTGGCAACAATGCTTCAAGATGTTTGCCTTGTGTTGCCGAATCTCAGGGAGTTAGTTTCACAGATTGAGAGCGAGGAATGCCAGCTGGTCCAATCTTTCCGGTTCATGTGACGTGAACCCCGGACATGTCACAATGTATCCGTTCGTACTGAACCCTCCAAGGGGGCTGACTATGCTGAGGCTGCCTGTTCAGCCACCAGGCTCTCCAGTTGTGCAGTAGCTCCTTACTTCATGCAGTCCACCCTCTCTTCTTTAACGAATGGAGTTTTGAACAAAGTGTCAACAAGAGAAGGCATGTCAAGCAGCTCCTTGGTGTTGTGGTGATCATACTTCTCAATGTAGTGGTTTAGAATCCCTTCATTGATGGTTGTGGTGAGCCCAGTGTTGTACTCCTGAGGCTTGACTACCTGGTTATTGTGAAGATATAGGATCGGTTTGAAGTCCCAGACAAGGCATCTGGCAATTCCAGGAGAGGACTCAATGGACTCCAGAACTGTCAAATTAAAACTTTGACTAAATAAAATGCATGAATTCAGATTTAAACTATTTAATTTAAGATAAGTACTTTGTTAATATTTGAAATCCTGCAGTACCTACGTTCTACCATTATACACACGTCGATTAGATTAAGGGGGCGCTGTGACCGCTTGATTATCTGTGTGAGAATCAAATCCTCTTGCTACACCTAGGCTCGTAAATCAGTGAGCAGAGAAGAACGTTGCGGGTTCGAGCCTAGGTGGAGCAGAATATTACTATCATGGAGTCAGTGGAGGGCCCGAGGGTCGAGTTTGTTGGAGGCAATAGCTTCCTACTTCCTTAATGACAAAGACACACATATAAACACAATAATCTGTACAAAAATATCAATACAAATAAAACCACACGTGGATATTACAGCTTTCTGATTATATTTAGAATGGCAACTATTATATGTCCACTAAATCCCAACAACAGTAATAGACAAGCAATGTACGGGGTGAAGTGTTTCCTTGGTTCTTCAAATACATTAAGATCAAACTTTATTTTTTTAAATAATAAACCAGGCGGGCAAGATTCCATTGTAAATGAATTAAAATACAGACGATTGCATACTGGTTTACAATTCTGATCAGCTTAATGTTCCAAAGGATGTGCACGTTAATTAGGTACGGAGCATAGCTCCAGTACTGTTCCTAGTTTGTTCTTCGCACGGTAGACATACACAATGTTGACGATTGGTGTGCTCGTTCTACGATAAAGCAAGCATCCACAATCACAAGCATCGGAAATTGGCATGTTTGTTGTTGGTAAGCTATCTTACAGACTTACTTTCAATGGCCGAGAACAGCTGAAGCTCAGCATGCATCGGCATCGCGTGGCTAGTCGTTAGTCAGCGTGGCTGGCTAGCCAAAGATAGCAATTGGTCATACTTGCAAATGTTTCTTTAAGTTATACGTTAATTCATGAGAAACAGACAGCAGTTTCATAGTTGAGAAACACCGTTTGCGGTGCACACTCATCTTGTAAACCTGTGGTAGTATAAACTGCCGTATGTTAGGTAGCTAGATTTAGCTTTGCGAATTTGCAAACGAATATAACATTTGCTAACGTTAAAAAGTAACTTGAGACATTTTCGAAAATGTATCACAAGTATCAGATTTACTAAATGAACAGGCTAAAAACACCTAAGAGTTGACTATTGCGTTCTCTTACTGGAGTAGAGCTTGGCAAACACTTTGGTCGATCGTGTCTTGTGGCGTTCACCCAACCCTGTGTTGATCTGGATTTCATGATACGTCAGTGTATTACTTGATCTGAAAGGAAAGCATGCGGGATCGTGGGAGGTCAATTTGAAAATGATTCTTTCACATATAATCAACATTCATATACCTGCATAACTGTTTGAAAAGGTTTTAAATCCATATTTGGAACAAATCTCAAAGATCCCTATTAATTGATTAAGTGGTTTTCACCTTAAAGTGCAGGAGAGTTTATAAAGAAGATTGAGAATATAACAATGAGAGGAATAAACAATATCAAGACAAAATAAGTCAAATCTTCCACTTTTTAACACCTATTTATTAATGAAATACAACAAATGACATTATTTCAGTGATGCAAATGTTATGGAGCACTACACACACTGCAACGACTTTAGGAGCGATCCACTTCCAGGGCTTTGAGAAAGGTCCCTTGTCACGTGTATAATGGATGGGGCTCTGGCATGGTGAGGGTTAAAGCATGCCTCCACTCTTCCCCTCACTGCTTCACGGTATGGCGTAATTAGCTTGACTGGCGCTCTCAGACATGGGTAGCCCCATCCCCCACGAGGAAGCTGAAGCTTGGGCGTCATTGGACCTTCCAATAGGACAATGATCCCAAGCATACCTCAAAGTCCACCAAGGCTTGGGTTCAGAAGAAGGTATTTAAATTGTTCCTGTTTGATTATTATTGAAATTTTTTTGCAAACACCTGATAGTATGCACATTTTGCTAATAAACCTAATTTGCAATGGGGGTTGAATCATTTTGAATTGACAACTTTATGTTAGGTCCAGCACTGGCATGTGATGGAAAACATATCAAAAGATTGAACATCTGGGAATTCTCCCTTTAATCCGGAAGGGACAGCCAAGACCTGCTGGGCCAAGGAGGCAGAGTAAGTAATTAGCTAATATGTGTCATGTTGAAAAACAGGACATTTAGATTTGTGGATCAATTTGAGGCTGTAGATGTTGCTGTAACATGTCACAAAAGTGTAACTAAATGTATGTCACATTAAAAATGGTTGCTCACACTAACCTTCTTGTCCACTCGTATTTATCTGCATATTAGCAAGTTATGACATATTGCATGTTGATCGTCTGGTTTCAAGAAAGACCTGACCCCACTCTCCAGCACCGGGGACAGCTCCGGCAGACAGCAACCATGGACATTGACCCAACCACCACCTCACCAGAAGCCTTCTCGATCAATCAGCCAAATACCCCGCTGAGGCCTGTTGGGATAACAGGCCAACAGGATACGAGAAGGCCGAGGCCACAGTGGTTGAGAAGGCTGAAACTAACCCCATGTTTGGTTTTCCCCAGAGAGCAAAGCTGAGACCCACGGCCAGAGAAAAGGACCTTAGGGCTGGCTGACCTCCGTATACCTGCTCCTGGAACCTGCCAGATGGAGCCCAATAGTTTTTCTTTTTGTGAATTTTGAACAAGAGCTCAGTTGTTTTGATTTGGTGGTAATTAAAAGACAGTTCCTTTTTCTCCAACCACTACTCTGTCTCCTCTGTGTTGCACCTGCCGGGCGAGCGGCCCTACAATTAATAAAACATATTGTCCAAACGGAATCGAGTCATGTATCAATATATATGTATTGTGCACACACACACACACACACACACACACACACACACACATACACAGAGAATACATATCAGCCAACAAGGAAACCCAAACAGGCAAACAACTTGTTCAGTATACTGGCACACATCATGGCACAGACCCATGGGATACGTACATACATACATACATGCATACATACATGCATACATACATACGTACATACATACATACATAACTGCCCTCTCAACTAAAACTTTAGCAAATTCCTTGATTCACGCTACAATTAACTGAATAGCCATATGTTTAAAAAGGCATACTACTTACAGGCACCAGCCACATACCACTATATTATAGTATTTCTACCCAATTTTTATAAATATATAAAACGTTATAGATGTTGTGTAAATTTGTGTAAAATTGACTGAAATAAATGAATGAACGAATGTGTAGTGTCTTGTTTAATTGTCCTGCTGGGCTGTTTGTACTGCTTACAGTAAATAAAAATGTAGATTTGCCATCTAAAAGTCTGCACCCGTTGTCAGAAAATGGTATGTGAATGTATCAGACCTCAAACAACTTATTTGATGAAAGTGAGCCTGATTTAAAAAACAACGTACATTTTCTTTTATTAAAGTGTATGCCATAGATATATGGACCCCCAAATCACATTCTGCTTTGGCCCCATGAAGGCTTATTATTAGATGAAAGTGAGCCCAGTTTAAAAAAGAAGGCAACCTTTTCTAGATTATTTTTAAATTAAAGTAAATGCCACGAATGAAAACCAATGGCATCGAATCAAAATGTCCTGCAGTTGATTAATATCTTCGTGGTCAAAGTGTGCAGCCACAAACACCACCTTCATGAGTATCTCTTGTGATGGGGGTGTTCAACACTGTCCTGTAAAACAATTGAAAGATTTCATACTGGGGAGTGAAAAGACCTTCTCCATGGCAGGTATAACCAGGAACATGTGAAATATCAGCCCCTTAAAAAATGCCTGCTATAGGGCTTAGGCCTGACCACTGTCTATAAGAACTCATGCAATGGTTTTGTGGATGGCAGCAATCAAAAGAAAAATTGGATCAAAAGAACTACTGTACTCTGAATGGAATACTGAGTGTCAAAAACTTAAAAGCTGTTGACCAATTCCTGGTAGTTTTTATTTGATTCTATTTGATCCAATGTCGGCTGCAGCAGTGCCCTGTTTACAAGGTACTTAATGAAAAATAAAATCAAACGGGAAAAAAAGTAGTCCAAGTAGGCCAACTAACCAGTAGTCTACACAGAAGGACACAAGTTTTCACCAATGTATTTTGAGGTGTTGTGTATAGTGTCATAATGTATTACGTAAGCTATTTTCAGACAACAATGAACTCACCAGCCTCCAAAATGGAACACCTTTGTGACGTCAGTCGGCAGAAGCTAAGTAAATGAAAAGAGACCTGAAGTTTTCGGTCACAACTGAAAAAGTTACCGTTGGAGGCAGACGCATAGCTAAGAATCCATTGGGGCAGTGCAGTTGATGAAAACAGTTTTCTGGTAAGACATAACGTTGTTAGCCCTAGAAGTATCGTTTTTCTGTCAGGATTACGCATTTAGCATATTTGAAAATATTATCAAGGACCCAGTTGTTGATACAAGGTGTCGGTTGGACGCGTATGTAAGTAAATAGGCCTTACGGTGTAGCTGGTTGCTACTAATATCTTATTCTGGCCTAGATAAGAAGCAACTTTTAAAAATGAAAGGGCATTTCTTTCACCTCTTCATCTTGATATTGAAAGGGGACCTGGGTACAAGTTGCACCGGGTGCGATGATGCTACTGACCAATGCGTGGGATTTATACCCACTGGCCCAGGGGCATATGGATAACTTTCAATCCCCCACCCCACCGTCCCATCCTGTTACAAGTAGTAGGCTGCGTGACTACTTGCTGCGTGAATGGAGCTGTCCGCAGTCCTGAAGCGTTTGGCGTCAAGCCAATGATGCGTTTGCCGCAAGTAGCTAGTTTATGTAACGGGACGAAGCTATGAATGAAACTGACGCTGCTAATCGTCCACACTAACTTTTTATTAATTTATTTATACAAGCGTAACAAAACTGAGACTTTGATCTTTTTCAGCATTAAGCAGAACTTGAATAGCACATAGGCCTTAGTCTCTGGACTATCATTTATTCTGAATAGTAGCGCAATCCGTTTATTGGCCTATTCAGGCTCATTGAAATGAGGCATCAGTGCGTAAGAAATAATGGTTAGATTACTCGCACCCAATGGTGGTTAAGGTGAGCAACGTCACTAGTTAGAACGTAAGACAAGCCCTGGGCAACGGTGATTATGGCGTCATAAATGTGTCAGACAGAGTGGCTTGCTGTCTGTGTAGCAAGCAGCCTCGTTGCCCTGGACATTTGTTTTGAACAGTTACAACAGTTAAGGAGGAACGTTCTCTAATTAGGCCAAGAACCAAATATCTATGGCAGAAAGACAGGGTTTAATTTAATTGTATCTCTGAATCTGCTGTTACTTTTCATTGGTGTAGCTTTACTGAAAGCCATCTTTGTGCTCAGATTCAAGCTGTAAAATAACTTGCCTTGCAAGAGAAGGCAAAGATTAATATAGGTCAGTTAGACAAGGTAAGAGCACTTTTCCACAAAACTAGCATTTTTCTTGTTTAGGATACCATTTTTTAGCCACTCAGGGGTCTTTCATCACAACACATCTGTACACACATTTTGCTGGCAATTATTTCACTGTTACTGTGACTCTTTAGTGTAGCTTCACTGACCGAGTTCACTTGTGTTTGTTTTCAGGATTTAAAAGAACTTCCCTTTCAAGTGTAGACAAAGAATAGCATGGATCGGTTTGAGATGGTAGGTAAACCTTTGCTCATTTCCTACCTTATTATTTATTATTTGATTAATTTATACAGACAGGGTAACCGACTGAGACTAGGTCTCTTTTCCAGCAGTGCCCTGTTTATGGCAGAATATAGAACAACTAAACAAACATGAATAAATCAAATTAAAAATGATTAGATAAAAACAATGTGTTACAATATTTTCAGCACTCTCATATCCTTCAATAAAATTTTAAGAACCTTACATTTTTACATTTATAAGCTTACTGCTGGCAATTAATTACGATACAGCCTGTCTTTGTTGATAGATGTATAGTTACAGGTGTCATTAGTGCCATTTGGTAGGTTTACAGGCAAAACACCAGCTTACTACTGTGGTTTAATGTGGTTTTATTCTTTTAATGCCCTAAATCAAGAAGAGGAAGAGGAACAGGGTGGGCAAAACTCCAGATGAAGGTATGTAGTGAAACCAGCCTTTTGCCAGACTTTCCTATTACCTCTACTGTGTTGTGGTTAAATTCAACAACATTTAAAGATTCAGTTAAGAGACACACAAAAAGGAGTCCTCTGGTCTTTCAGTGTTTTTGAAGAAACTTGACGTCATGAAGACGGAGCTCTATGAAGACAGGGAGGCCGTCACAAAGGACCTGGAGCTCCAGATCTGGCTTGGGAGCACACACAGAAACAGAGTGGATGACAACATGTGTTACCCTGTGCTGCTCACCTTCCTCAACAGCCTGGAGGATCTGTGAGTTCAATACACAGCAACTGAACATTGAAATGTTGAATAGCCTCAATATTCAGATTCCCCAGGGATTTGTTGTATAACAATGCTACTTTTTATTTTAAGGTAGAAATGTAGATTCACTGTGTACATCTCTACGGTGCCTTTTATTGTGACCCTAATTCTGTCTGATAGTAAATGTTTTTATCTTTTTCTATGAATTTACAAAATGTATGTTTCTCTCACAGTCAATGGAGATTCATCCGCAGGAAGATGTGGGTCTCTGTAAGTTTTCCCTATCGTCCCGCTCTTTGTTTAAAAATGTATCGCCCATCAGTCTCCCACCAACCTCTTTGATTCTTGTTCCTCCCCTCCTTCCTCCCTGTCTTCATATGGTTTCTCACTTCCTCCTCTCAAGCACACAAGAATCAGCTTTGCCAAGGTATCCCGAAGAATCGTCTGTGTGGTATCACAGACAGTGTCTGGTGTCCTGCTGCCGGCTTTGAAGATCCTTCTGGACCTGGAGGAGGCTGAAAGGAAAGCACCAGAGGCATGGGGGGAAACCAGCATCCTAGAGGACAGGTAAGGACACACAACAGATAAATCATACAGACACATTGTTATAGTGAGGTGGATGTGCAGACACCAATTTATAAACACACATTCTGCATAAAACGTAGGCATGTTTTCTTATAACATACTTTAGTTTTATTTGATTTTTCCTCTATGTGTCAGAGTGTTTTATAACAACATGGTAAAAGCTTATTTAAGTTGTGTAATTACAGTTAAACTAGCGTTGTTACATTATCATATCATATGAATGTTTCTAGGATTAGCGATAGAATCGATGTATAACTGTTTCACTAGCCGATGAACGTACAGAGCTGAGTTTTCACTGTTTGTTCTAAAGTGTCCAGGCTGCAGACCCTCTTGACAGATATTTCAGGAAAACAGAGGCCACCAAAGACAACTGCCTTGCAGTTGCCCCCTTTTCCTTAAGCAGGTCTGTACAGCAAAACACCACCGCCACCACAGGCAAGGCAGCAGAGGCAGCAGGAACCACTGACCAGGTGTGGAAGGCGGAAGCCATTCTGGAACATCTGAACCCCCTGATCGGAGATGTGATCATGGCTATTGTGGAGGGCATGGCTGCCGTCGAGGGAATTAAGCATGCGGAGCAGGGACTTCAGACCGCTAGTCTGCTCTGGGAACTTGCTACCAGGATGGAGGGCTGCGGTCAGGAGATCCACACTCAGAATCAGGACTCTCCCCCTGCTGTTGTTGTTGCTGTTACTCCCCGGAATCCCTCACTGGCTGCTCGGTGTGACAACCTGGGTTTTGTGCTGAGCCACAACCTGGAGGTTCCCTCCGACCCAGAGCCCCAGTTCCCTGCTGACAGAGTCAGTGAGGAGACCCTTGCATCTCCGGCCCAGTCTGTCCTACGGTCTGACTCTGCGGCCTCTGTCCTGGTGGACGGGTTGGTTAGGGACGTGAAGGACGCCGTGGGGACGTTTGAGGCAGAACATGTTACCCTCAAAGCAGAGAATGGACACTCTGAAGTCCTCTCCAACGCCAGGAGGTTGCACACCCGGATAAAAGTCTTCTTCGACCATGTTCGGTGCACAAAGATGCCAGCCACCCCTGACCTGGAGGAGATCATGAAGTCCTCCTCCAGCCCTAAGCTGCTGCAGTCCAGTCAAAGTGTCGACCATATGGCCGGCATCCTACCAGCTGACATGTCAAATCAGAACCCCCAGCATCTGGTTATTGGGGAGTCATCGTCCACCCCCAGCGACAATCAAGACCTTTATATGGACCAGTTCATTTCTGCTTTAAAGGCCAGGGGTGCAGCCTCCGATAATGTGCAGCCATCTTGTGCTTCTGTGCATGAGAAGACACACAGGTAAGCCTTTATTTAGTTGAGTAAACTTAGATGAATATTCCCACCTTTCCCATTTCAATGGGTTTATTATAGCCAAACTGGCTTAATTTAGAAAAGCCATCAAATTTGTAAAGTGAAAATAGATAGAAGCAACCAGGGAGAGAAGCTGTGGTTATTCAAGTTCAGTTGATGGAGAATACAGCTATTCTCAAATAATAATGTGTGCAAAAGAGCACCAGCCATGTTCAGAACCCCCTACTTCTACTATATAGTCAATAAGTACATGCTGCAAGCTGTTTACTTTTGACCAAAACCCTGGCACAGTTTTGTATTCTGTCAAAGCCAAAAGGAAGTTGGGACATTGCATTTTCTTTACTGTTAAACATAAAATATACTGGTGCTGAGTATACTGTATTTAGTTTTGAATTTCTCCAAGTTGTACAATAACCGTATTTGGAATTGTCTGTGTGAGTAGCATCAACAATGGAGGATGGGAACTGTCCGGCTTGACCTTCCAAAGCCAGGCTGTTGCTGGTGGCATTGAGGTTCTATGGAGAAACAGCAGAACCAGGCGGAGCTCCATCAAAGTGGCCCCTTCGTCCTCCCAGAACACCGCCAGTGCTATTAACTGCACTCCAACCCATCGTGGGAGAATGTATTTCTCTCCTGAGGTTGTGAAGGAGGATCTGGCCACAAAGAAATTTAGGGCCGCAGCCATCAAAAAGCTCAGAGATCTCTTGGAGAAATGGCTTTGCCAGCCACCAGCCAATGATCCCTGTAGCACAGACCCAAAGCTCCTTCCGGGCCCCACGGCCTTTTCTTTCCTGAAGACTGCCGCCACAGATCTGTTGGACACAGTGTTGACCAGTGTGAAGGGGATGTTACAGTCGGATGAAGCTTTGGGCCTTTGCCACTATTCAAGGGAAACGGGCACTGATAGCTCATTGATCGAGGTGACAGAAGTGAGGATGTTGGCTGCTGCTCACACCATCTGCCAGAACCTGCAGAACAAGATGAGGAAAATCTTGATTAAAACAGCCAATGTGAACACTGTGACTCGGGCCAAAAAGATCCTGAGGGATACACTTCTGTTTGTGGCCACCGAGGACAAGGCAGAAGACCCCACGGTGGCAGCCATGTTGAGAAAAGTAGATCGGCTGCTTGTCCGAGATGAGGAGGATGATGATGAGGATGATGAAGATGATGACGAGGATGACGATGAGGACGATGATGATGATGACGAAGACCATTGGGAGTCTCTGCAGCAACGCTGTGATGTCATCAACCAATTACACAGAACCGGCTCCTCCTCAGGATCCGACACCTCCTCAGAAGGTCAAAGCTCGGAGGAGTGCACGCCCTTTGACCTCCCAGGGACCCCAGCCGCCCTGACGAGGCACGTGGAGAGCCGGCCCATCGTCCGCCGGACCACCATTGACCGTTCCAAGGCCAGTGGTCGACGACCCAGGGCGAACACCAGCGACTCCGAGAGCCGGCGTATGGCTGAGGTGTTGAAGGACATCCTGGAGCAGGCTAAGCTCCAAGCCCTCACACCAATGGCCTACATGGCAGGTATGCACTCCCTCCATGCACTGGAAGATCTCCTCACTCGGGGTGAGCTCCAAAGCATCACCAAGGAGCTGGTTGTTAAGCTCCAGCCTCTACTGAGGACACTGAAAACACCCAAACTTCAGGTCAGACCGGGTAGGAGTACCTCCGAAACCTTCTTCTCCACCTGCATTGTAAAGAGACAGGTTTCTACCTATAAAGAGGTGGTGTCAAAGCTGGTCTCATCCTTCACGGAGGACGCTGTGAAACACCTTCTGTTGCCTGTTCTCCGCTTCCCTCCCATATCCTGGGGCTCCAGCTATACAGATGTGGCGGAAGAAATCCTGAAAAGGCAGCGGTCGGACGGTACCATCGACCTCTACGACAAGACCATCGGCCTCTATGTCAAAGTCATGTTGTGTCAGGTCAGCCAAGCTACCTCCATCCAACCTTCAGATGGGCTCGTGCTTCTTTCTGGGGAGGTGATGGGAGACGTGCTTGACTCTTCAGCAAAGGCTACCTCCATCAAACCTATCAACCGGCTCGTGGCTCACGCTGGGGAGGGGAGGGAAGATGTGCTGGACCCCAAAGGAACAGCTACCTCCGTCCAATTTGCAGAGCAGGTTCTGCCACTCATGGGGGAGGTGGTGACAGAGGTTTCCGACCCTTCAGCAACGGCTACCTGCATCCAAGCTGCCAACCGCCTTGTACCACGCTTTGGGGAGGTGATTGGACATGTGCTTGACGCTGCAGGAACACCTCCCTCCATCCAATCTGTGGGTTCTATAAAGGAGGAAGAGAGTGCTAAGGAGGAGGAGAAGAAGGAATGGAAGGAGGAACTGTGTTCAGACGCAGCTCCATACCCATCCTTACGTAAGACAGCAATGAACACGCACACATCCCTCAGGAGTTAGGGTACAATGTATAGAGCAACACATACTGTTCCTCCAGAGTTACAATGACATACAGAACACACATTCAGAGCTAACAATGCACCATACCTTTTTACGATAAACAACTTTATTAGTAGACATCTTGTACAAACAATTACCGGACCACTTTTTCATGAATCAGTACAAATCAATATTTCACTGTGCAAATATTTGATTTCAATATTCGTGTAAATGTTAAGTTTGTGTTCATCTCTCCTATCCATTAGTATCCAACTCTAACCACAAGACTGTTGCACCAACTGAGGACCCAGACATGACCACATGCTGTTCTCTGCCTTCCTCCAAAAAGAAGAAGAAAAACATCTTCAAGGCTTTTCGTAATTCCAAGTTTGTCCAGACTATAGTTGGATGGATGTCCAAGAAGACCAAGTAGCCTCCGGTTGTTATTTCTTATATAAACTTCCAGTGAATATTTGCTTTTGTGAATGAATCTATTTTCCCTTGAGGAGTCTTGTCTTAGAGGGTACATTGTGTTTGTACATGGGTTTGTGTGATCAGGAGGGCTCCACACCGCCCATAAGACATTTTACCATAGCTTACCATGCTATACCATGGTAGAAAATAGGATGTACCTTCTAGGCCATTAAATAGATGATGTAGAGTACAGTATACAGGCAGCCTGTTAAGTCATCTTGTCTGTCATTACATGAAACTGTATCGACATGCTTCTCCTCCTTGACAAAGACTGCAGACAAAACCTGCCTAAAAACACACACTCTGGACCAGCAGCAGAGAGTTGTTCTATGGTGGGTCCAATCCTAAGGGAGCAGCCATGGCCCTAACCCTAACCCTAAAAACACACACTGGACTAGCAGCAGAGAGTTGATCTATGGTGGGTCCAATCCTAAGGGAGGAGCCATAGCCCTAACCCTAACTCTAACTCTTACTCTAACCCTAACCCTAACTCTAACCAACTCTTACTCTAACCCTAATCCTAACTAACTCTAACTCTAGCTCTAACCCTAACCTAAATCCCCACCACTTATCTTATTCCAAGCCTAGCAATATCCCTGCCATCTCCACAAGAATTCTTTAGCGAATGTTAGCGAGCCTGCTAATGTTAGTGGGACGTTCTCCCATCTATGCACAAGAAACACATGCTTTACGATATGACAAAACATCCCCATATAGGTAATGTCACATCCCGATTACAATACATTTCACGATAAAACACGTCAATTCAATGAATATGACCACATGGAAAGGTTTAATTCTTATGACATTTATACTCGACAAATTAAAGGTACATACTCATATTTCATTATGATTGAATTAGGGTTTATTCCGAACCTTTGTGCGCATTTTCAATTAAGCATGTAAACAAATATGAATGTAGGAAATACAAAAAGGTAAATAGATTGTTTAGGCACCAGGGGGTGCTGTTGTCAAATGAATGAAAGTTGAAGGGTTTTAGTTTGTTTGCATGATCCGTGATATCCCAGTTCGCTGGTTTACTCAATCATCAGCAAAGACAATAATAAGATAAGCCAGGACTTATGTTCGACAGACTTGAGGTCCCTCCATGACACTGTTGGCTTAAATGTATTTTTGTGTGTGTTTTGTGTATTTATTGGATGGCAGGCTTGGGTTAGAAGAAATGTACATTGCATACAGTACGCAGTAGTACTGCTATATTATTAATATCCAATAATCACTAATGTTGATCACGCACATATTATTTTGGACTATGCCCCCTAGACCCTACATCTTTCCATGTCTCAACACTAAAAATAACGTCTTGAACATTAACTTCAAATTCAAAAATCGATTATTGACTGAATTATTAAGTACCGATAATGGTACATAAAGCTGGATTATAAACAGATCAACCATTTCCCTGCACATACTGTATATAGCATAGTGTCACATAAAAACTACAGTCTATACCTACCTACTAAGCTTCCTATGCCATGTAACAGGAAAACTATGAGCCAAAATGATGAGGTGCTGGCTGTGTGAATGATGCTAGACGTCCAGGCACTAAACATCACATAATCAACAGCTTGGATTTTGGGGAACTTAAGAACCCGTAATATTTCGTTTTTAGGGGTAAAAAGGCTGCATTACAGCAAGTAATCTATCCATCTCCCTCCAGTGCTCTCTCTGGGTCCTTTGCTCTCCCTCTCTTTCCCTCTATGTTCCTCTCTCTCCCTCTCTCTCTCTCTTTCCCTATCTCCCTCCATGTTCCTCTCTCTCTCTGTTCCTCTCTCTCTCTCTCTCTTTCTCTCTCTCTCTCTCTCTCTATGTTCCTCTCTCTCTCTTTCTCTCTCTCTCTCTCTCTCTATGTTCCTCTCTCTCTCTCTCTCTCTCTCTCTCTATCTCTCTCTCTCTATGTTCCTCTCTCTCCCTATCTCTCTTTCTCTCTCTCTCTCTCCATGTTCCTCTCTTTCTCTTTCCCTCTCTCTCTCCATGTTCCTCTCTCTCTATGTTCCTCTCTCTCTCCATTTTCTTCTCTCTCTCCATGTTCCTCTCTCTCTCTCTCTCTCTCTCTCTCCATTTTCTTCTCTCTCCATGTTCCTCTCTCTCTCTCTTTCTCTCTCACACTCTCTCCATGTCCTCTCTCTCTCTCTCCCTCCATGTTCCTTTCTCTCTCTCTTTCTTTCTCTCTCTCACTCCCTCCATTTCCCTCTCTCTCTCCATCTCTCCATGTTCCTCTGTGTTGCTGCTGTATTCCCTCTCTTTTCTATCCTATCGGCCCCATCTTCTTTCTTCCAAATCCTTCATTTATCTCTCTCTTCTCTCCTTCCTTTCATCTCACTCCAATGCCTCTCCTTCTCATTTATTTTCGCTCTCTATTTTCTTCTCTCTCTCTCTCTCTCTCTCTCTCTCTCTCTCTCTCTCTCTCCTGCTGTTCTCTCATCAGTCCTACACTTAGCTGTAATATTTTTGGTAGAAATGTTGTCAGTAATTCCTAGAAAAAAACTACAAGTATATTTTACTCAGACACATACAGTAAAACCAGAGGAACTGATCATTTTGCAGTGGTCTCTTAACTTTATGCAGCGCTGAATATAAAAGCCCCAGTAACACCATTCCTCTGTGTAATTTGGAGGCCTCACAGAGCCAGGGGGTCAGAGATGGGTTGCAACAACCCCCTGGCCCATCGCCCCATGCTCCCTCAAGCCACCATCAGTACCACTTGAGCCGTCGTGGAAGAGTAACACTGTTTCATTGAGTGGCATGGGGCCGCATTGTCAACGGACGACATCGGCAAATGATTTATGGCTGCCAGGCAGAAGGGCCGCTTTGTGGTCTTCAAAAAAGCTTGGAATGTTGGATGCCCCATTAATTGCTCGGCTATAGTTAGTTAGGATAATGGCGTTGGTAATGATTAAACTGAGTCATTCTCCAGCTGGCATGTATCTTCCCATTGTGCCAATTCTCTAAAGAAAGCCTGGACAGAGATAAGTCCACTTAGGGCAGGGAGTTACAAACCCGTTGCAGAGTGCTCATATTATTTTCCTGGTTTGTTCATCTTGCTTGGCTTTATCTTCAGACGGTGTTAATCATGGAGACTCCCCGGAGGATGAAACTGTTCAAAATAACGGTTAGTCCTGGTCTTGACAGCTCTGAATTGATGGCCTGAGGGAAGCCGCACAAAAAGGCCCTGGCCAGGGTGGGAGGGGTCAACGACGGTCTTGGCAGCCCGCCTCCTGGTTCTAGCGGTGTACGAGTCACAGATTGAAGACAGCCGATGACATGCTGAGCGTCTCCCGCCACCCCTTTGCAGCCCCCCCCTTACGCCCGTGCAGATGCTGAGCTGTGCCGGTCGGTGATGGAGGAGGTGAGGGTGCTCTCACCAATGGACCTGTAGAACTGGACCGATAATGGCTGGCTGACATCCAGTCTCCTCAGTCAGTGGTAGAACTTGGTTGTGCCTTCTTGATGATGAGGGAGATGTCGGTGTCCCACTTCAGAGAGCTGGAGATAGTGGTCCCAAGGAACTTGAAGGACCCCCTTGGAGACACCGTTCATTCCAGCAAAGCAGTCCTGATCATGTGCCTAATGCATGTCCTTAAGCTGTGGTCTGACATCAATACCTAACATTGATCTGTTGTTGGATTAGATCAGTATATTTCTGACGGTTGGTCACCAGGGGGCAGTGTGAATACAGATGTTACAACGCAGCAAAACTATGGGCCTGGTTTACTAAAGGTTTGCGTGTGCGAAAACACGTGCAAACGTCATACCACCCGCAAGAAATGTCCAAGCTGATCTGCTAACGAAATGCACGAAGGATTGCGTCTTTCAGATGGGCAATTTAGCACACCCTGTCCATTTTGCATGTTTGCTTTTGCAATATTGGGCGTTTCTACTGCAAAATACTGGGAGGGAACATGCATTAGCAATACATTTAGCACTAGCAATGATATTTAATAAACCTGAAAGTAGTCAAATGAGAAGTGATTGCGTGTGTAATTTAATACATCTGAAGGGCATGTAGGCCTACCAATCAGATGCGCATTAGGAGTGATGGCTGCTCTAATTGTGGTGCAAAGGAGACGCCAAAAAATCGCGAATGCGTGTTTTTCCACCCATGTTAACATTTTTGAGATGTTAGAGGCAATAACAATTCACACAAATCGCCAGCTAAGCCATTTCTGAAATATTGAATTCACCGTCCCCCCTCCGGTTTTATTTGCCGACCTTTTATTAAAATGCAATTTTTTATTTTGTCATTCGCCTAATATTGCAATGAGTACTGGTGTGGGACGGGGTGAGAGTTGGGGGGTAATCAAAGCAAGTGTCGGCACCTGTGTGTAAGAGGACTCCAGAGTAATGAAAGGGCGTCAGTGTCTCTAGAAAGCGGAGCTCGGTGAATGTCACGGGGTAAAATACAGCCGATTGATATTTGCACGCATCTACGGAGGGTGGGTGCAGTTCGCAGGCTGTTTAGGGCTGCCGACGGTGAAGTCAGGTAGCGGGGTGTAGGGCGGGGTTCCTGCTGCAGGCAGGGTGGAGGTTTGCGGTAGCGGGGAACTAAAGGCGTGCTTTTGTCCGCTCTTCAGCTTTTTAGCCAGGCTCTCCTGCTGTTTGTGGAGACGCTTCACTGCGCCGGACTGGCGCACACTAACGACTCTTGATTGAGGCCGGACCTGCGCCAAAGCTCAGACCCTGGGGGAGGGGCTCAAACCCTGTGAGAGTTAGGGGGTTAAACCCTGTGAGAGTTAGGGGGTTTTAAAGGAATTGTTAGTCCATATTTGTCGTCTTGTATTTGTTGCATGTATTGTATGTTAGGGTTAACGCAACGTACAGACGTATCCCGGGGTGGGGAAACATCTGAAGGCGCTAGACTTAACCACAGGTGCAGTTGAAGAGGTGCCGTGACATCACGTGTGCGTTTGTAGGGATCGTAGTTTGGCTTGCTGTGCATGATGGCTGCAATGCCCTGAGGGGATTCGGTTCTGGTGTGCAGTGCAGTATTATTGGGTTGCAGTGCCCTTAGGGGGTGTTAATTCAGTGTGGGGTGATGTAGGCTGGCAAAGGCCCATACTTGTTTCCTATACTTGTGATGATGAATCTCCATAGTATGCCCCTTGTTCCACCTCTATATTTGAAAATGATGTAGCTACACAGTCCTGTGGTAATAAAAACAATCGTGCGATTTTCTTTTTTTGTGAGATCTAATGACAGCTTTGGCTGGTTCACGACCTGTCTAGATTAGTGCAAGAACAAAAATGGAAATGTTTTGAGGCATACCATGGGTTTTCTTTTGAAATCAGAATTCTGTACAATGCTTGTTCAAAAGGCGAATTCTATAACCCTGTCAGAGACGGTCTGGGTGGCCCTTCCCGAGGGATTAATATCACTTACGGTTGGCTGTGATTACTCCCGTTTGGCCAACTCTTGGATCCTTTGGCAGTCGCCTTTGGGCCTCTATTTTCACAATTTCAATTAGTGTCAACATGCTGTAGGGGACCTATTACTGAAAAAGGCAGCTGTCAAGTGAACAAGCAGTGATCTCACAGAAATTGGCAGGTCTTATCTTAAATCTCTCTGCCCACACTTTTAACAAAGGTATACTGTAATTCCTCCATGGTCAAGCTACCAAAACTCATGCTAACTAATGTGTGTCAAATTACAATACACGATTAATGATTCTCTCCCCTTTTTGCGTTCAGGCAAACCTGCTCTGACTGCACTTATCATACCACATTACAGGAAACCATTGGACCCAAAGTGTCTCAAATTATCCATTTATTCTAGGACACAATCAACAAAGGACGGTTCAAAAGCACACGACATTTAACAGTGAGCGGACAAGAGACAACGGAAGAGACGAGGCTGGAATACAAAAACTAAAACGCAGGCGAACCAAACCGACACAAATGAACCCAGGTGTAAACAATGACACTAACGAGGACAGGTGTGAACAATGACACTAACGAGGACAGGTGAAACGAATGAGGACTAATCACAAGCGGTTTGTCAATACAAAGAACGCTAAGAACGCACTTGGAATCTTCAGAAGAACGTAATCGCCGAGAGTCCTCGATGAGAAGGGTCTTGCAAGATTGCAAGGATGGAGAACGGACCTAGCGGAGATTGAGATGCTAAGTGCGTTCTTGTTAGTGCGCAATGCCCTGTTTGCAGCTCATTTAAGCAGTGTCATGACAACGGTGGCATTCATTTGATGTACAACATTTGATTAACTTTGGTTTTATTGTGTTTGTAATAAAGTTACGACTCAAAAACTTCTGTAATGTTATGATGTCCCTGCCCTATTTAAGTAGTGCTATGGCAACATTTGATGAACTTTAGTTTTGTTGTTTGTGTAGCACAGTTTGCCCTAATATAGGCTGCTACTTTGGTCCTATAATAAAGTTAAAAACAAAGTCAAAACTCGTGTTTAGTTATTGTAGCTAAAATGTTTATTTAATATAAGTGTTATGATGTCCCTGCCAGTCGCATGAATGGCCTTTACAATGTCATGAGCTACTAGGGAGAAAAAGCTGGTGGCTCTCCTGCCATCTTCTTGCAATGGTTTCTGGGATATCAGATGCGTTCTTGCTGGGAAATCTCTAACGGATGCATCCTTCATAAAAGGGCCAAATCAAAAACACATCCAGGCATTTTAAGAGTTCTTGGTGACTTGCGTTATTCAGTTTCGGAACCGTACTTGGGCAATGAAAGATGACTTTTGTTGTGGCATTTTGCAGCGCTACTCTTTAGCGCCATGAGCGAAACTCGAACCAGCCCACTAGAGGCTAATTGGTTTGTCGTTTTGTCAGACAGACTAAAGTGAAATCTATTGTCGCGTGACCGGACAGATCTGCATTGACAACCAGAATGTGGACCTCACCTTATCCTGCTGGCCCTACATCTACTGCTATTCCATATCAACTGGAGAAATTCCAAAAAGGTGTCTTCAGCATCACCCTTATCCGAGAGTGTAGCCACTCCCACTTACAGCTGGAGACAAACCTGGAGACACAAGGCTGGAGACACAAAGCTAGAGACACAAACCTAGAGACACAAAGCTGGAGACACAAGGTGCCTTCCCATGGACCAATGTTGCCTCTCTTCAATCTGAGCTGATTTATCTCCAGGAGAACGTTACTCTGAAAGAAGTGGGCTGTGACCTTCTGGACAAAGACGGTTACAGCAGCAAACCCCAGTTCCCCACCTTCATGTGCTCACTGTGCTTGATTCATGAGCGCACTGTGTTTGATTCATGCGCTCACTGTTTGATTCATGCGCTCACTGTTTGATTCATGCGCTCACTGTGTTTGATTCATGAGCTCACTGTGCTTGATTCATGCGCTCACTGTGTTTGATAAATGCGCTCACTGTGTTTGATTCATGAGCTCACTGTTTGATTCATGCGCTCACTGTGTTTGATTCATGAGCTCACTGTGTTTGATTCATGAGCTCACTGTTTGATTCATGCGCTCACTGTGTTTGATTCATGAGCTCACTGTGTTTGATTCATGAGCTCACTGTGTTTGATTCATGAGCTCACTGTTTGATTCATGAGCTCACTGTGTTTGATTCATGAGCTCACTGTGTTTGATTCATGAGCTCACTGTGTTTGATTCATGAGCTCACTGTTTGATTCATGCGCTCACTGTGTTTGATTCATGAGCTCACTGTGTTTGATTCATGAGCTCACTGTTTGATTCATGAGCTCACTGTGTTTGATTCATGAGCTCATTATGTTTGGTTCCACATGTCAATGTGATTCTGGATGCTCCATATTAAAAATGAACGATGAACTTTGAGAAAAGCTCGTACCACAGCTGTTTAACCAATGGACACTTGCATCAGTGCTTCCATCACACCTTTCATACCCAGGTTCAGAAAATTGGTTACAAGGAAACGGTGCCATGTCTCCCACTGATTAAAGCCCCCACACTGATGAGTATTTGTAGTTCAAGACACATTATTATTATTCATTTACTTACACTTACACTTTGGCACAATAAGCAGATTTTTACCTTTAACATTGTTTCAAATTCATGTGTGGACCTTTAATAAAAAAAAGTTTGCGTACCCCTGCCTGCCTCACAGTAATGAATCTATCCCTCCCAGCCTTCCCGCTCGACCTCTGCATTTGATCAGGTGTGAGAGGTTCCCCGCCCAACTGTCGCTGGGAAGTGAATCTATTTATAACGTGTCAACATGGAACATTCTTTGGAGAGATTAAAAGGCGGCCAGTCTGCATCCAAGCACAGCTTTTCATACACAAACTGTGTATATATAGCGCCATATTAAATGACGAGTGGTTGTGACCCTTTTTTCAAACACGTCAAGTGCTTTTATTTCTGTCCTGTGCGACCCATGTTGTGGGGTGAGGGGCACTCGTCCGGGAAGGGACTGGCGCCTGCCCAAACTCTCCCGGCCAAACAGTTGGCATGACCTCCACCGGAGCTGGGTCAGGTGGCCCAAGAAGACGACCTGCTCCTCTGCTCCTCCTGTCGGTGGCCGCCCCTGCTCTGGAGCAGCCATAACCCCAAAGGGGAATCCTCCACTCATACGTTATGGTGTGACAGAAAAGATGCATCGTTTTGCTGAGCTCCTCTGTGGAGGATCGACCATAGGGTTTTCTTTGGGACAAACTGCAAACCTTGCATTGGATTGTGTCAGATTTTCATTCTTTTTTATTTAAATGTTTAATTCTATTTTATCTATCTATCTATCTATCTATCTGTCTGTCTGTCTGTCTGTCTGTCTGTCTGTCTGTCTGTCTGTCTGTCTGTCTGTCTGTCTGTCTGTCTGTCTGTCTGTCTATTGCATTTCAATGTTCTACTGTAATATAATTTTCTCCATAGTAAACATCTGTTAATTTAAAAGCCAAGTTCCACATATGTATTACAACGTATCAGTTTTACTTGTGTTTTTGTACACTGCCCTGTATGTATCTCTCTAAGAAACACGCACAGCCCATCAGACTTAGTCTCTAGGACACCATTTCCTCTGATGTTCCTCTAAGGGTATTTATATTGTGGCTGGTCAGCGCTAGGCTAGCCATGCATAGACCTAGCACTCTGGATTGTACACAAACACACAAACAGACTAGCTTTGAGTGCTCGCTTCCTTATCGCCAGGAACCCTAAGTTCCTCCGGTGGAAAGGTCTTTGTTCTCTCACTGCTGTCACACAATGAGCCCGGTGTTCTGGAGGCAGCCACAACACTGCCAACCAAGGCTCCAATCATTCCGTGCATACCAGAGCAAACACTTTGACCTTGGCAAGGACTTTTCAAAAGCATTGCTTTATGGTCATAAAAACAGTGAATTTCTAACACGCAAACACAAATAGAAAAATTATAATAATAATAATAAAGCGAGGGACTTCACTTTGGTCAGATATTAAACCAGGATTAAATATCCCTCCTCAGTTATGGACTTCAGGGTCTCGCACAGTGGTCTAAGGCATTACGTCTCCTATATTGTTTCTATATTTATTTTGCCCAGTGGTCTAAGGCATTACGTCTCCTATGTTGTTTCTTTATTTATTTTGCCCAGTGGTCTAAAGCATTACGTCTCCTATATTGTTTATATGAAAGCTTTGATAATCCTGTTCCCACACACTAACTGACCTAATAAAGCATTTATTTACATTCATAAAAGATTTCTTTTGATTACAAATTATTATTAAATCTTCAATTTTACGGGGAGTTGAATACATACAGTTGTAACAGCTCCATAACAGTTAACAATTACAGTTGTTTTTGCGCAAATAATGGCAAACAATAGTAACTTAGTAATCCTGTGTTTTGGTGAATAACCATTTCTGCTGGTAATATTGCTAAATATTGGCTAAATGCTCTGGTGGACAGTAACAAAGTACATGTAATTCGTTATTGTACTTAAAGTACCTTTTACAAGTATCTGTACTTTACTGTACTTACTCCACCAAAGTATCTACGTTTTAACTAACCGTTACTTTGATGTGGAGAAAATGGATTGTTTAAAAGATCCTATAGAATAATACAACACACTTTCATACTGAAGCCGACCAATCAGAGCACAGCACACGTTTGGATCGGTTCACGATATTGGTTTAAACCATAGACGTTAGCTAGCTAGATAGAGCCTGATAAGCGTCAGGATTAAGAAAATGGTTGACCGTCTCTTGTCTACGGAGGTCAGGGCACTGCAACACCCGTGGCCATATCTCAAAGATATTTTTTAAATATTGGAACAGAAGGAAGCAGCATTTTATATGTACACACAATATCTCTATTTAACAATATCTAATATCTAACCATACAAAATAATGGCACTTTTTACCTTGGATACCTAAGTATTTTTAAAAGATTTGTACTTTGACTCAAGTTGAAATTTCAGTGGAAGAATTTTAGTGGAAAAATATTTCGCAAGGGTTCTGTACTTTAAGACATACTGCTGCTATGTGGAAGAGAGCTGTAGGCCCTCTGGGTATGTACAGCCACAGAGTAGCCACACGCACACACAGAGATCAACCCCTCTCTTGTGTAGTCATGGCTGTGTTGCATCTACTTAGAGCATGACCTCCTAGCTACCTAGCTTGTGAGGAGGCTTCAGCACAATTTTACGACGCACTGTACATCACAGTTAAAGAGAAACAGATTAAATTGAAGAGCGTGAACAGCAACACACAACAATTGCAAATCGACATTAATATTATTCTTTTCCTCACTATTCTTCTTTTGCAATCCAACAGAAACAGATATGTGCACAGCATGTATATACTTCATCTCCCTGCTCTCCGAGTGTGTGCACAATCTTTTCCCCCTCTAACCCCCCCCCCCCCACACACACACACACACACACACACACCTCTCTCCCTTAATCACTGACCTTAAGGCAGCAGTCAGACAGGACTCTGGGAAGCTTTAATCCTGTTACGGATGGCTTTTCATGTTCTCTTTAACCGCATTACCCCCCCCCCCCCCCCCCCCCCCCTTCAATCGAGCCTTGACGCAGCGCCACGGTAACCGGCCCGGGGTTTCCCTCCGCCTCAGACATCGGCCGCTCTTAGCGTGCTAACCGCCCAGACTTCCAGACAGGTCTGTGGGTCTAATGATGTGGAGGGGTTAGAGGGTTCCAAAGACACGTAAGGGAGACAGTAGACGTGTGTGTGTGTGTGTGTGTGTGTGTGTGAGAGTTAGCAAGAGGCAATGCATGATGGGATTAGTTAAAGTGTGTTTGTGTGAGACAGAGGGGTGTTGAGGCCTGGACATGGGGAGAAAGATGGTGTACGGGAACACAGAGACCTAGAGGAGATCCTCCCACCAATCCAGGTCTATCCTTAGACCACCATCCCTGAATCGATCGATTCAGCTTTTAGATATCCTAATGAAGCCAAATCAATTATTAAGCTTTAATAGACAAAGAACGAAAGCGTGATTTTGCCCTTCAACCTCAACTATACATTGCTAATTCTGGTGGATAACGTATGACCTTCTAACGTAATACTTTCTGGACATACTGTATCTATGAGAATACTGTCTGAATGCACTGTATCTATAAGAATACTGTCTGAATACACTGTATCTATAAGAACACTTTCTAAATACACTGTATCTATGAGAATACTTTCTGAATACACTGTATCTATAAGAATACTGTCTGAATACACTGTATCTATGAGAATAATGTCTGAATACACTGTATCCATAAGAATACTGTCTGAATACACTGTATCTATGAGAATACTTTCTGAATACACTGTATCTATGAGAATACTGTCTGAATACACTGTATCTATAAGAATACTGTCTGAATACACTGTATCTATAAGAATACTGTCTGAATACACTGTATCTATGAGAATACTTTCTGAATACACTGTATCTATGAGAATACTGTCTGAATACACTGTATCTATAAGAATACTGTCTAAATACACTGTATCTATGAGATACACCGTATCTATGAGAATACTGTCTGAATACACTTTGTCTATAAGAATACTGTCTGAATACACTGTATCTATAAGAATACTGTCTGAATACACTGTATCTATAAGAATACTTTCTAAATACACTGTATCTATAAGAATACTGTCTGAATACACTGTATCTATGAGAATACTGTCTGAATACACTGTATCTATAAGAATACTGTCTGAATACACTGTATCTATAAGAATACTGTCTGAATACACTGTATCTATAAGAATATTTTCTCTGCTCCTAGGTTCAATAGTTGGCTTACCAAATAAATTCATGTATTTGAAAAGATTGCGGACCCTTGTGTGAGTCCCAAGTGGACCCTTCTGTGTTTGGCAGCACTCATCTTTCCCTCAATTGTCACCAGTCTGCTAGGAAGCCCCCCCCCCCCACACACACACACACACACACACAGGAGGATGGTACGACCAGGCTTCACTGCAGGGATGCTGCGAGCCAGAGTGGAATTTTTGGTCTCACAAGACCAGATCATCGTTTTTCTCATACTCTCCTTCCTCAAAGTGCACACTTCAGATGTGTCAAGACCTCTTCTCAGTCCATCGAATAAACCAATAGAAAAGTGATCTTGTGAATGAGAAAGAAAATGTCATTTCAAAAAGTTAACCAAAAACTGCCAGTGTTCTTAAAGTGGTTCATTCCAAAGATGCTACCACAAACCATTTTGTTGTCAACTACAACAGTGACTTAATCAGGATCACTGTCATATATCAGCAGACAAAATTGTATTGAAAACAAATATAATACACTTAAATGAAACTAAATACAATATCAAAGTACTCGATGCATCTTGGGACATCGGATAACAAGGTACATGTCCAAAATAATTTGACCATTATTGATATTAACCTACACACTTGTAGGCAAATGTTTCCACATGTAGTGCCAATAGCTGTTGAGTTATGGCAGTGGTACTCAGACAACTAGAGAGACACAATGTGAGTGGCAGGTCGCACACAGGTCCGTGACAGGGCCTCACCACACCATCACAGACAACAAGAATGCACAGAAATTCTGTCAGCATTATTTTTACCAAATAAAAACAACCATTAAAATGTCAAACATTGGTATAAAGTTACAACGAATCCCAGCTCAACAAATACAAATATAGCTTTTGATCTGATGTGACACACGTACAACATTTTGTTTGGGTGATCAGACTGGTTCTTGCGGTGCAGCCGTAAGGCTTTCCTAATTCTTTTCAGTAAACTGATAACTACATCCCCCAGGCACACCAATATCGATGTGTCAGCATGGTGGCGTCATAGTTAAGGGAATGGTCTAGCCAAGAGGTTACCATGGTTAATAGTTGGATTTACCCTAGGCAATGCTTTTCTTTTGGTTTCCTGCAAAGTGACATTTCGTACCGTTCATACTCATATATGGGGGATTCTTTTTAAGATGATTGGTTTGTTTGTTGTGACTAAGAACAAAACAGTCCTGTCCCGCATACGACCCTGTTGTTGTTATTTGGAATGTATTATGTTATAAACATCCTTGGGGTAGGCGTTGATCCTGACAAACGCTCAAATGTTTTAGTCAGTCAGAACGAAGCAAATTATCGCTGACCAAATGTGTGTGTGTTGAGTGAATAATTTACGATAGCAGAATAAAGATCTGAACGAGCAAAATGACGACGTGCGTGTGCACATTGAAGACTTGTAACTTGTGTGAAGCAATTCGTCATACTGTCGCATCCCTTCTGCAAACATACATAATGATATAGCAAGTTAATAACAACAATAACAATAATAATTCATTTGATTTATATAGCGCTTTTCTAAGACCCAAAGACGCTTTACAGAAAAAGAATAAGACAATAATGCTCAGACGGAGAGCAACACACTGGAGTACAACAGTTAAGACAGAGATGGACAGAAAGGCAAACAACAAGGCAAGGGCAACTACAAATAGACCAAACAATGAGTTGACAACGACAGAAGTAAAAGAATAACTGTTTTAGGGTTAGCCAGGTTATAATCACATAAATACTTAGGGGTAGGCCAGATTGAAAAGATGGCTTTTGAGGTGAGATTGAAAGATGGGTAGTGAGTTTGAGTTGCGAATTTCAGGAGGGAGAGAGTTCCAAAGTTTAGGTGCTGGCCTACAGAACGCACGATCACTGAAGGACTTGCCTAGAAACTTGAAGGGTTTAACCTATTTGAATTTTGTAGCTTAAGGTCAAAGAAGGTATTTCCCTCTCAAGGTCCCAGGTCTGCAACAACGTCCCTTACTTAAAGAATATGAATAAAAAATGATTATGCAAGTAAAATTACTTTGAATTACTGTACATTTTAATTGGCATGTTAATAAATGATATATAATAAAGGTAAACAATGAGTTGTCATGAGGTTGACCCCATTCCCTCAAAGGTCAAGCTTGTCAAGAATAATTCACTTTAATGTTTTAACAATTGGTTAACACACTTGTCTTTAAAAGTGAGAAGGCAATTTGTGTTGTTGAATCTGAATCTTTACAGCAAAATGAAAAATTAAAGCTTGGACAGTTGACATCAAAAGACACCCATATAGCAACCATACAAACAATAATAATAATAGAGTGGATTTTAAGTGTTATATCGTATGTGAATAAACAAAGAAACTAAAATAACTTATGCCTAAAAAGCTTGCCTTGATTGACTGCTGTGTATATTATTTTTGCAAGAGGCTTGAAGTGCTACTGGCATAGCAATCCTCAACATGCTCAGTATCTACTTAATTCATTTTTTAAAATCATACTGTTGTTTGACAAGGCCCTAGGCAGCACATTACTAAAACAAGCCTCAACTTACACTGGAATGTGTCATATTACAAAACAGCCGTTCAATCATTCTTCTCTACACGTGGATTGTTGTACATCCGGTGTGGCTCAACAGTGAATAATGTGCATTTTTTGGGTCTTCGGATGCACAGAAATGCTAATGTACAAATTAGTCAGACCAGGAAATCACTTAAAATCTGGGCCACAATGTCGGGATACACGCCAACTCTTGAGACTAAGTTTCGTCTTTCTGACTTTTATACACAACTGGCAACGTGAGATTGAAGCTTTGTCTTTAATTCATATTGGCCAGAGGTTTGTTGGCCACCGGCGGGAGTTTGATCCTTTTGTTGTCTGCCACTCTACCTGGAGTAATTAAAAAAGGCCAACACACTAAATACATTATTTCTCTGCAGTTGGAGGATACAAGGATCCTCAGAGAAAGGTTCTTGCAAAAGTGTTTTTAAAGGGCAGCATAAAGGAGGCTGTGTGCTAAAATAATTCAAACTCGGCGAGTTCCTACAAGTAACACGTTCAACCCCCAAAATATATTATGATAATAAATCTGTTGAGCTTCAATCGTCAATCAATAAAGCACCATCCTTTACTACAGAAAAAGCTGAAACCTTTAGATCAGGGATAACCATCTTGAAAAAACAAAAACACTTCAACATTTGAGCCCAAAAATCTTGTATGTCACATGGCAGACTACCTTAAGAATTGGTCCCTGTCACGGTTTCTTGCTGACAAGTGACTCTTGCACTGTACAGACGGTCACGACACAAGTTAATTTCAAATTACTGAAACCTGTCTACTAAACCATATAGTGTTCACAGACGCCTTCCCAAACGTTTTTCAATTTTAAATAAACTTTCAAATTGACAATTTCACAAACTTTTAAAGGGCTAAAACACCAAAAAAACAATGTTACATCATTTCTGTTTTGCCATTCATTTCGAAGTTTTTCACAGTTTTCTTGAAAAACATGACTCAGTTTTGAATGTTTCCAGGGCACGAAGGAGGCTGATCAAAGAAAACGGAACAACGGTGCAAGATGCCAAAGACAAATGCCAAAACAAGTTACACGAAAAGGTGAAAGACTGGGTATAACGTTTTATAATAACTTGATTTTACCAGTTAAAATTAGTCTGCAGGCAGGACAAAAAGCAACTGTCTGCACATTCCTTACCATAACCATATATTACTCAACTTAAATCATGTGGGTGAAAGGCACATCCATCTCACACGGTGTTATGATGATATTCTTTTTTTCAGTCAGATCATTATCTACCTGTAACACTGTGACTTTTATCCACTTATTTATGCCTTATCATTTAATGACTGATGTCTAGTAATGATGTGATTGTGCATCAATAAGCTTATATTCCCATTTTGAACTGTCATCATCTGGTAAGATCATGTATTTAGACGTTATAAAGTAAATTCTATGCTGATATCTCGATCATTTTGAGGTTCAAATTGAATTTAATACATTGTAATAGGTTAAAATCATGAAGACTGCCATGGAAAACTAAGATAACAAATTTCTCCACTCAAAATCTTAACTAATGGTAAATCAGATGGTAAAGAATTCTCGTGATATAGAAGACTTGTACACAAATAACAAACACACACCTATTGCAGTCGTCCCATTATGAGCTGCTGTTTTTTATCTGTTGAGTTAGCGTTTTCCTCTACTCCCTACCAAGGCAGTGTTTAACCAACCCTGCAGTGAGTTTCCTCTACTCCCTACCAAGGCAGTGTTTAACCAACCCTGCAGTGAGTTTCCTCTACTTCCTACCAAGGCAGTGTTTAACCAACCCTGCAGTGAGTTTCCTCTACTCCCTACCAAGGCAGTGTTTAACCAACCCTGCAGTGAGTTGAAGCGGGCGCGTGCCGCAGTGCCCGCAGGGAGCTTCTGTGCCAGAGTGCTGCGCCGCCCCCCCCCCCCCCCCCCCCCCCCCCCCCCCCGCCCCCCGGATGTGCCAGCTGCAGCCTGCCTGCCAGCTTACTGGCCCATGTGTAGGAGAACACAGGAAGGGTTAGAGTTAGGGTTAGGGAAGCCAGGGCAGAGCTTAGACAAATACCCTGCCTCTCAGCTGCTGGAAGTCAGATGGGTAGAAACACCTGTTCATAGATGGACAAGACAAACAGGACAATGTGGAGGAAACACGGAAACACTCACACACACTCATGCAATCTGGCGAAATATTACAATTTAGTTTAGGTTTGTGTGCATGCATGTGTTTTCTATTGTATGTACTAATCTCTTTCCAGACGAAAACCAATATGGCTGAGTTAATCCAGCCTTCTCTTGATGGATTTAAACAATTGTCAGTAAATAGCTAAATGCTTTGGCCAAAATGGACATACATCCTATGATTGAAATAAAGGCTGGTTTAATTAAAAGCAAGCCGTAATATTGGGCCAGTTCTCATGCATTTGTCTGGGGGTCTCCCCACAGTGGAAACTCAACTAGTGTGGTACAATTGATCTTTTCAAAAGTCTTGCTATTTTGGTTGAGACAGTACCTAGTATGAGAATACTAGCGGCATGCTAGAATGCTAGTAGTGTGGAAGCACTTGATGCTGCAAATAAGCTAGCCAAGCCCCCTCATTTCGGCCCTATTGAATATGTTTTTGTGCTTCCGTTTTTCTTTTTTACACTGAGGCTATCTTGATGGTCACGGAGACCACTCTGGGGTCAGTTTACCACTGGCTGGTTGGAGGACAGAGCGCTGGTATTTGTATTCCACTGGGATTTGCTTTAAGGTCAGCAATAAAAGCAGGTGGAAAAGTCACAATTTGGATATTCATATATATCATATATAGTCAGTTACCCAGTATAAATAAATAATAATAATTATTATTATTGCATGTGTGGTGTAACTCCGGTGGACACTGAGATTAATCTAAAGTTGCAAAAAGTGTAGTGTTTAGTCCATAAGTACTTGGTCAGTTACACACAATACTGCCCCTAGTTTTTGTTTTACGGCTCTACATACAAGCACTTTCAGATTTGAAATGAAACAGTGAAGCAAAAGTGCCACGTTTCATTTCAGTTTTTAGTAGTTCCGAAATATCAGACCAATTGAGAAACTTAAAATTAAGCCATGATATTTTCGATTCCTCAGCCAATCATCTTTGTTGTCGTCTGCGACCCAGAGGTATCACCTGCCGTTTGCGATCCTCCACGGAGATGCTTCCAGGCCCATTACCTCTCTCATCACGTCACCTTGGCACAAAGCAAGTGTCTGCCATTGCAGACCCACACATGCTATATCTAGGGACGGCAATGGATGTGTGATACTGTATCCACGCGGAAAGCCTGTGGGAGGTGGTCTTAGGAGGCCTGTGTGGGACTTGCATCATTCCCACTTTACGAGCAAAGTCATCCTCCACATATTGCGAATGATTCCTAGAATTGACTGCTTTCCCGTCATTACCCTCCATATCTGTCTAACCCGACCAAATTAACTATGGCTCCACTGCTTCCTCCAAGATGTGTAAGTTGATCCGGCTTTTCCGCCAGGAGAAGGTCCCATTAGCCAACCGGAGGCCCCCCCACGGGATATGGGAATCAAACCGCCCCTCCGCACCCCGGCATCACGGCAGTCCTCATGAAACATTCACACGCTCACGCCATCCTCCCATTGGTGGAGACACGATCAGCCCACAACTGGAGATGGTGTGCCATTGGTGGATCAGAAGCCACCGTGATGGAAGGAGACGGGCCCATAGGATAGTTTTTTTTATAGATCTTCAACGAGCCCCGAGTCGACGCAGAGGCGGACGCTGAGTGTTTTGTTGAAACTTAATTTCTGTTATCAGGTTGGTGTTTTACTTGTGTGTGAGTCAGCATTCCATTAGGAATAATAGTAATATTGTTTATAGTGCAAAAATCTTTGCAAATACTTTGCCCTGTTCCTCGTTAACCACCTCAACGAGTAGGCCTGCGTCTAAAAAATGCAACCCAAATATCATATATTTGCACATCAAAAAAGCAACTAAAAGTTCTTAAGAACACAATAGATTATTATGCCATATCATGTATTCATATTAACTAAGGGGAAGAACTGTGAAAATGTATCCTTGTTTTCTTTTACTTTCACGTTCATACACAGCAGTTCCTTGATTTGACCAACTATTGCAAGATGGGCTTTCAAATCTTTATTTTGAGGTGCTCCACTTTAAGAAAACGATAGCTTTTTGAGACTTTAACATTGACATGAACTGCAAAAGAACCAAATCAGTCACTGCCAACTTCCGAGGTACAATGTTTTTGAATTGAGACGGTACCTCAAAACACAACTGCATGTTAACAAATAGTGTTCCCTTCATAAATGCCTTACACTAAAAGGTGGATGTGACGTTACATCATTCTGACATGGTTCGACAAACCGGCATCTACATACATGTCTACCAAACAACGTCTAGTGGATTTGTTTTTAGGAAGGTTCTGCCATGTTTTTCCCGAAAACGCCAGGACAGTAAAGTGAGACAAGGAGTGCACTTAAAGTGAAGTGAACCAAACAGGCCATGACACACCAACAAAAACATGTGGAAGAGTGACTTTCCTTCATGGTGAACACAAACCAGCAACAACATAAAATATGATCACGTTACGCAGAGGCACCTTAAACAAAATGGGTTTGTAATGGGTTTGCTATGGGCTAAAACCGTCTTTCCCCTTTCCTTGCGTTAGTGCTGGCTAAAAGATGGCATTTTAAAATACCAGTTTTATCACCCTCCAACCAATACACCAAACAAATGAACATCTACCATCCAAGTAGTATCCGTGCCACTAAAACAGATCAAAACTAAGTGTGAGGGATAATGTATAAATATATCACCATGGATCAGATTTTTGACTCCATCAAAGAGGTTTTAGTGGGGTCGGGAAGTTCGAACTCATCATTTGTAGTATTCTTAACTAGAACTTTTTGAAATGTCTTACCCCTTGCAAAGGGTTGATAACTTTGACACTTTAAATAGGGATGTTTTTTAATTTATGAATTTAGCGTGGGGTGGGGTGGTGTATGTGGGGTGATGGTTTTTAAAATGTATTTTAGTGGGGTTGGGGTGGGTGTATGTGGGGTGATGTTTTTTTCAATTAATTTTAGCGGGGGTGGGGTCGGTGTATATGGGGTGATGTTTTTTCAAATTAATTGTAGCAGGGGTGGGTGGGGTCAGGGTGTAGTTGTGACTTTTGGCAGTGTTTGTGCGACTGACTTCACCCAAAAAGGTTTCACGCTTACAACCTTTGTCTAAGGAGACTACGTCCTATATTGTTCAGAGGAGGTTTGCGTAACAGGCCACTTGTCAAACTTTTGGATAGTGAAAGCTCCTCAGGCACAGAGTGTTAACAAAATTCAAAACAGCTTATTTTGTATCCAAGCACCAGTTTAGAAATACAAATGTTTGCGATACCATAACTAAAAATTTTTTTACATGCCCTTACAGGATGAGATATTATACACCTTGTTTACTGATCGTGACCACACCCTAATCCCAACATATGTCACTTATTGAGCTCTATACATTGACTTCTGAAAAGTGACTGCTGTTTCCCAGTGAGGTATGACTCCATGTAAAAATGAATTGTTCAGAAAATATGAGATTACATAACTCAATGGGTTTGGTTTCACCAATCTGTTTGATAGTTTCACATAGACAATTAAGAAACGTATCTTCAGCATATTTATTAACGTGAGATTAGTGTATTCCTATAACACTGAAATTTCTTTTTTTTTTTTTAATCGATGTGAAAAAAAAAAACAGGCATTCTTTCCCTAAAAAGGAAAAAATATTTTTTATAGTTCATCTGCGTTAGCATTGGTCTACAAAGTTACAGGGATCAGCAATTGTCTGACTGATAAAAGTATAGAAATGAATCTAAAGCACAAGTTGCATATTAATAAACAATAGCTTGAGCAATGATCACCTCTTATTGATATATATCGTCATAGTTAAGTTGTCTGCTAGAACACAGTTGATCAGCCATTTTGAAACCCTTTATAAGTCTTGTATTAGGTAACACCTAGTAAATGCATGAGTGTGGTATGCTGTTTCCTCCTGTTATAAAACCTGTCAACGGCCATAAATAAAAGGAATGACGTAAAAAATAATAATTAAAAATAATAATAATTATAATAATAAAAAAGTGTGACTTGTCTTTAAGTTACTCATTTCAAATATACACAGCGACTCCTTTAGTATATACATATATGTACAGACTTTTTTTTATTTTTTTTTTTAGATCGAATACCTTGAACGGCGTTGCTGTGAAACTGGACCAAATGTACACATATTCTTTAGTCAGAGTTTTAAACACAGGGGGAAGAAACAGGGCAGCGAGACTCTGGAGCCTTGTGTGTGTGTGTGTGTGTGGGGGGGGGGGGGGGGGGGGGGGCAGGACTCCTAGAAAGGCACGTGCTACCAACTCAAATACTGCAAAGTCCTTAGCAGAGTTGTCGACCAAGAAACCAACGAAGAAGGCCACTTAGTAGGCCCTGGGGTTTCTCCCCCTTCAGGCCATTCGTTTTGGTAAGGCTGGCGCAGGCTGGCGCAGGCTGGCAGGTTAAGACCGAGAAACAGGTGTGCGGTCGTGGTCACTGTAAATGAGTCTCTCGAGCTCTTTCCCCAACCCTGCTTTCAATCAGTGGTTTTTCACTCAAACGGGGGCCTGCTCTCAAAACAAGAAAAAGGAAAAAAATCACAATCATCTGTAAACGAAAAAAGTCCTTGTACAGGTCATCCTGTTCTCTCTTTTTGAACTCCATTCAGACGGTACATTGTCACTGGTAAAATTCAACAAAAGACGAGGCCTCTTCTTGCCTCGATAATGTCCGCTTCATCTGTACATAGAAAATAAGAAGTGTACGCCAACAAAAGCATGGAAACCCTCAGCGCTTAGGCAAGCAAACATTTTAGATGATCGCAATATAAAAAAAAAAAAAGGAAAAAAACGAAACCCGAGAAATGGTTTCTTTGAACTGAAAGCCTTCTTGTCTTCCTTCTTGTCATGAAAGCGGACGGTCTCTGTCTTTGCCTCTGGCTCCAAGTCCATCTACACACGGCGGCCTTTGAGGGCTCGCACAGACAAGGCAGCGTTGGCGTTTTTCCAGCGGTTGTCTTTGGGGCTGTGGGCGGCGGCGGTCCGGTGGGGAGCTTTGAGGGGGGAGCCGGTGCTGTGCTGCGTGCAGATCACCCCCCCGCTGGACGCCACCTCAGTCTGAGAGTACTTACAGGGGGTCTGCTTCCCCGCCTCCGCACCCACACCCTCCTCCTCCTCCTCCTCCTCCTCCTCCTCCTCGTCACACGTCCTGTAGGGGGAGCCCATGAGCTTCTTGCGCTCCTGCTGGCTCTCCCGGTTGTTCTCCTTCGCCCCCGGGGGGTCCGGGCCCCCCCTCAGCGGCCGCAGCGGCTCCCACTGGTTGTTGACGCTCTCCTCCGTCCGCTCGCGTCTCTCGCGCGCTTTCCTGCGCTTGCGCGTCCACCACACGCACATGATGACGCAGAAGAGCCACAGCAAGCAGAAGGCCACGCATAGGAAGGGCACCAGGTAGCCTGCTTTCCAGAGAGAGACAGAGGAAGGAAGAGGAACAGGAAAGGAAGAGGAGTTCCACGTGGAAAAGACATGGATAACACGTTTAGATCTACGGAACAAGACCTTACACGCTAAATAAAACTTCGAAACCACATCCTTTAATTCTATCTACTATATACTCAATGAGGACATACTGCATACTGTTTACCGAAACCGAGATCTAGTATACTACTTTTTACAAAGATTTGCTTAAATTGTTAGTATGCTCAACTAGAACATGTGACCGAAACCCCCCGTACTGTTTTGTAATCTGTCAAAGCCAGAAGGAAGTTGCCTCAATGCATTTTGGGGCGTGAAGCATAGCATAGCAACATCTCTCGACTACTCAAGATTCACCCCAAATTGAGTATGTCATCCGGGAACTTTTTCCATTCTCAATTTTCACAGACTATACCGTTGGCATACTGTCTACTCGTTTTCCAGCAAATGTAGTATGCTAAGGATGCATAGTAGGCGATTCCGAACACAGCGCTGCTAGTCTGTAATCACTGTGTGGTAGTTCAACAAGTTCAAATGTATGAACCGCCCTAAACTGTACGTTCAAATCCCCCTAAGACACACACACACACACAGGTATACTATAGACACACACACACACACGTATACTATAGACACACACACACACACACACGTATACTATAGACACACACACACACACACACACACACACACACTGTGTTTCCTCTATGAGACCAATCGCGACCCTAGTCCTAGCAGAATAAGTCATTCGACGGGAGGTTTCTTCTTCTCTAACTCACTTCCTGAAGGGGTGGGGAGCTGCGTTTCCACTTTGACCTCGATGACGGCCAGCATGACTGTGCTGTTGTGGCGCTTGGACAGAGTCCCCACGATGGTGCTGGCCACGTGCTGCATCCCGACGTGCGGATCGGACCGCTCCTCCGGCTGGAAGGACTGGATTAGGAAGACGCAGAGGAACGTCGGGGGGGGGGGGAGAGAGAGAGAGAGAGAGAGAGAGAGAGAGAGAGAGAGAGAGAGAGAGAGAGAGAGAGAAAGAGAGAGAGAGAGAGAGAGATATTACAGTCAGTGATGTAGATCTACGTACTGCTCTTAGCTACACAGAGGGACCAGCTCTTTGAGCTTCTGCCAGCGTAACCATCAAGACCAGGATGTGCCATGAGTCATCAACTCCATCATCTCTAAAGACACACCACAACCCCCCCCCCCCCTTTTTTAGAAACCCCACTATAGCACTTCTCAGTGCGTGTGGTTGCATGCTTTCAGAAAAACACTTTGAATGGCAGGCATAACCTTGTTGATAAGGAGCAATTGAAATGAAAACCAATTTAAAAAGATGACCGATCCAGGTGTATAGGAACACCACCACACAGGGCGAGTCTGATGAGCCAGTCACTCACTATGGCAACCTCCACGGCGTCCTGATTGGAGTAGGAGAGATCGCAGAGGACCAGGAGGGCGTGGTCTTTGGCCAGACTTCGCGTGTCTGGTAAATACCGCAGCTCAGAACAGATGTTTTCCACCGTTGTGCCCTGGACACACACACACACACACACACACACACACACACCTGGTCAGTGTCTGAAGTACAAAGATAAGTAGTACATGGTTGGGGGTTTCTCGCGTAAAACAGACACAGACCCACTCACCACCGGTACTTTTTCCCTGTTGAAGACGAGGGTGATGCGGACGCAGCTGTTGCCCAGGTGCCCACTGTTGGGTCGGCACTCGGTGGGCATTTGGGGCGGGGGGGGCTCGGGTGCGGGGCACACGCCCCACTGGTGGCAGGGGGCGGAGAAGCAGGTGAGGTAGCCGTGCGGCTGGCACGGGGCCCCGGCAGGACACAGGTGTTCCCAGACCGGAGGCGACGGCCAATCAGCAGGGAGCAGACACGGCCTCCGCCCACACAGCACCTGGCCGGAGGAAATCAGGAAGGATTACTATACAGTGAAAATGACCCCGAATGTCTTTTTTTTTTTTTTTTTAATTCAAATTAAAAAACGATTATCATTGTTATTTCGTAAAATAAGAATCGGAAATGACGTTTTGGACTTCAGGCTGGCCTGAAGACGGACTGTTTGGTATGTGAAGGGTTACCTTGGTACAGTCGACGTTGCCGTTGGCACAGTGACAGTTGTTACATTCCTCCTCCCAGCCGCTTCCATGAGGGAACTGCAGGCCTGCGTAGTGACAGCTCCTCCCAATACCTACGACTACAAATATCCCAGGGATACGGATGTCAACACTCCAAGACCGGAAGTTCTCAAAGTCCGAGTCAGTCAAAAGGATGATCGTATTACAGAACTAAAAAAACGTTTCGAAAAGATGGTCGCCGGTTGCAACACAAGCACTACGTATTCCAGAACCTTTTACATTATGAGAAGTGAAGAATTGTGCAAGTGATACTATTCAACATTTCAATGGCTAATATGTTTCTGTTTTACCTCATTTCCACTATCATATTCCACAACTTTAAACATTTAGTTGAACTATGAATTTGACTGCATAACTGAAAACAGCTTGGCCATATTTAACTATCCCTGAGGGGGAAGGATGTATATCTACCTTATGAAGTCCAATCTATGTTTTTTGAGAAGGAATTATTTTAAGATGTATGCACAGTACTCAGCATCAATGTTTTGTACCGTTAATGGTGGTTTTGTCCACATTGATACGTTAGTCTTTCAAATAAAAAATATTACCTTTTTCTCTTTTCCACAAACCATAATGACTAAGCAAAATCAGCTTTGAGAAAAGTATTAAAAAGAGTCAGCTCTAATATCACATTCACATGTACTCAATATTCAGACCCTTTTACTCAGGCACCTTTCGCAGTGATTACGGTCTCAAGCTTCCTTGGGTTTGGCGATACAAACGTGGCACACTTGTGTGTGAGGAATTTCTCCCATTCTTCCCTGCAGATTTTCACAAGCTCTGTCAGGTTGGATGGGGAGCGGCGATGCACAGCTGTTTTCAGGCCTCTCCAGAGATCGTCAGGGTTTAAGTCCTGCCTCTGGCTGGGTCACCCAAGGACATTCACAGACTTTTCTGAAGCTACTTCTGCCTCGACTTGGGCTTGGGGTCGGTGTCCTGGCTGTGGGTCGGTGTCCTGGCTGTGGGTCGGTGTCCTGGCTGTGGGTCGGTGTCCTGGCTGTGGGTCGGTGTCCTGGCTGTGGGTCGGTGTCCTGGCTGTGGGTCGTTGTCCTGGCTGTGGGTCGTTGTCCTGGCTGTGGGTCGTTGTCCTGGCTGTGGGTCGTTGTCCTGGCTGTGGGTCGTTGTCCTGGCTGTGGGTCGTTGTCCTGGCTGTGGGTCGTTGTCCTGGCTGTGGGTCGTTGTCATGGTTGTGGGTCGTTGTCATGGTTGTGGGTCGTTGTCATGGTTGTGGGTCGTTGTCATGGTTGTGGGTCGTTGTCATGGTTGTGGGTCGTTGTCATGGTTGTGGGTTGTTGTCATGGTTGTGGGTCGCTGTCATGGTTGTGGATCGTTGTCTCGGTTGTGTTTTGAGTGCCAAGGGTCTGAATGCTTGTGTAAATGTGATATTTCAGGATTTTATTTTGAATACATGTGGTGGGTACATCCGGGGGTCTGAATGCTCAGTGAAAGCACTGTAGGTGTGTCCCTGGTGGGTACAGTGTGAGTTTGGGTACAGTGTGAGTTTGGGTACAGTTTGGGTGCAGTGTGAGTTTGGGTGCAGTGTGAGTTTGGGTGCAGTGTGAGTTTGGGTGCAGTGTGAGTTTGGGTGCAGTGTGAGTTTGGGTGCGGGGGTAACTTACACTCCTGGCATCGGGGCCCTGTTTGTCCTAGTGGGCACACGCAGCGGAAGCCATTGATCTCATCCAGGCAGGTGGCACCGTAGACACAGGGTGACGACTGGCACTCATCAATGTCTGAACACGACAAAGTCACAGGCGTTAAGTTGGCCACGTGCATCATCACTGGGAATCACACCAACCACCTATTCAGTTGTTGTGCCAGCCATTTTAGGAAAGAGATCTTTGGAACAACAAATCCGAAGCATAACAAATCCCCAAAAATATCAAGTAAGTCCACTGAAGCAGCTTTAAAGTTGACATAACCTGTATAATAATGATAATAAATAGTGTAATTATTATTATTTGTAGAGTGATTTTCATGGTGAAACAATCTCAAAGCGCTACCGCTAAAACAAAGTGCGGGCCCACATCAAGATCGTGCTCTGGTCTGGCCTCTCCTCCCTGCGTTGCTATGGCTATGCCAGGGTTAAGACAGTCAGAGAAATCCCACATGCACTGATGTTCCAATGCTTTGTGTTGGGGGGGGGGGGGGGGGGATCGATCTGGAGGCTCCTCTCAGTACTCACTGATGCGGCAGTCGGGACCGGCAAACCCGGGGGCACACTCGCAGCGAAACCAGTTGACTCCATCCACACAGACCGCCCCGTTGTAGCTGGGGGGGGGGGGGGGGGGGGACGGGACACAGGGCATGTTAAACTAGAGGGGTTGACATCGCGCAGCACAAAGCCAGGTCCCTTTTCCAGTCATGACAAAGAATGGAGGTAGGTGTGTGCGCGCGCGTGTGTGTGTGTGTGTGTGTGTGTGTGTGTGTGTGTGTGTGTGTGTGTGTGTGTTTAAGAGAGAGGGACTGCAGAGGTCGCCAGGCTCTGTTCCGCTCGTCAATGCTCCCCCTCCACCTTTCAGATGCTAATATCCATGACCCCCCCCCTCCCTCCATTCCTCTCTTCATCCCCACCTCCCCCCCTAGGTCACCGGTAAAGAATGAAAGAAGAAGGTTTCCTGCCCTCCCCCCCGTGCCCCTCCCCTCTGCCCTCTCCCCAGGGGGGCCAGGGATCTCATTGTCCCCTTCCTTTACCGAGCCTCCTCCCAAACCCCACAGATGTCACATTTAAGGTGGCTTCAGCGACATCTAACCTCCCTTTCTTCTACCAGCTCACTAGTCACAACCCCAACAGTGCAGGATGGTCCGTGTGTGTGTGTGTCTGTGTGTGTGTTCACTGCACAGTCTACTTACCATGGATGAGGATTGCAGTCATTGGTATCTGGCAAAAAAAACATGGTGACCAAGTTAGGAATTAGAGGCCAAACTTTCTACAGCCCTGCTACGTTTTCCATACGTACAGAACCATGTTGTTTTTTCCTTAGTAAAAATCGACCATCTTGTGGACTCACTTTGGGCACAGGTGGGGCCCTCCCACCCCTCTCTGCAGATGCAGGTGAACGTGTCCCCTCCTCCGACGCACGTCCCCCCATTGGAACATGGACTGGACGCACACACACTGTACTTAGCTACAGACAGAGACAGAGACAGAGAGAGAGAGAGAGAGAGAGAGATTACAGTCAGTGATGTAGATCTACGTACTGCTCTTAGCTACACAGAGGGCCAGAGTTTACAATCAGAGACATGCATCAAAAACACACAGCTACATTTCGGTAAAACCGTACACACACATTCAAGCACACAGAGTGGTTCAAGAAGATATAGTGAATCTAAAAATATAGTCGGGGAAGCCCACACACTTTCGCAATTCACTTGAAAAAGAAAGTGTCCAAACCTTTCACTTATTGCACGTCTCTTTGAATAAAAAGCCACACACACACACACACACACACACACACACACACACACACACACACACACCTGTGTTGCATGTAGTGCCCCCCCAGCCAGGGGAGCAGGCACAGTGAAAGGTATCTCCATGGTCGTAGCAGGTGCCTCCATTGCTGCAGGTGGTGGCATCGCACTGGCTTTCACCTGGCCCCAAACACACATCAAGTTAACAAGGAGACCTCCAAGACCAGAACTGGACCCTTACCCTTTCCAACAGAACTCTATTTAGTACAACGGCCAGAAAGTAAACGAGATCAAAGCCCAAGCAGACAGTGTGTGTGTGTGTGTGTGGGGGGGCATTTGGATAACTCACGAGAATGACAAGTCTTGCCCTTCCAATTGTCAGCACATTCACAGTAAAAGTCGTTGACCCGGTCCACACAGCGGCCGCCATTTTGGCACGGGTTGTGACGACACTCGTTGACATCTAAGTAAAAAAACAGTCAGACACGTCAGAGGAGAGGCCATGTTGACCAGGTTGTAGCTCACTTCAAAATCACACAAACAAAGAATAATGTCCCGTTACTGTTCTGAATCCCAGGCCTAACCCTTTTAAAAGGAAATGAAAGCACATATCTTGTATCAAGCCAGTATATCTAATATGTCTTGCTTGTACCACTGGCAGATAATTTCCTTCAAACAAGCAATAAACAAGCTAAATTATCTGCCAATGGAACAAGCAAAAATGATCTTGATAATTTCCTTGAAATAAGTAACATAATCCAACATCCAAGATTCTTAGGAAGATACTTTATCTTATATTAAGAAATATTAGATCTATAGGCTAGATACAAGATATTGGGTCTTGATTCGATGCCATTTTTTGCTGTGCACAACGGAAGCTGAAAACATGTCCTCTGTGGCCTGGCCTTAAGGTTGCGGTTGGACAGCGTGTTCTTCTAAACGGTGGCGGCAGCAGGGAGAGGAACTCACTGAGGCCACACAGCCAGCCCTCCCAGCCGTCGGGACAGATGCACTGGTAGGAGTTCACCCCATCGATGCAGGTGCCACCATTTTGACACGGGTTGATCGCGCAGTCGTTCACATCTGGAACAGCGGGGACGTAAAGAGGTCAGTTCCATTACACGCCTGTGTGTGTGTGTATACACAGTACCAGTCACAAAAGTTTCTCATTCAAGTAAGTGTATGTATGTATGTATGTATGTATGTATGTATGTATGTATGTATATATATATGTATGTATATGTGTATGTGTATATATATATATATATATATATATATATATATATATATATATAGATATAGAATGTTCTTGGTTTGACCCTATTGGATAGAAAGGCAGAAGGACTCACTTTCGTGGCAGTAGGTGCCGCTGAAGCCTGGATCGCAGGTGCACGAGAACTTCCCGACGGGCAGGCTGACGCACCGACCTCGAGGGCCGCACACGTTGGAAGGGATGTGACGCACCCCCTCCACCGAGCCGTTGGAAGGGATGTGACGCCCCCCCTCCACCGAGCCGTTGGAAGGGATGTGACGCACCCCCTCCACCGAGCCGTTGGAAGGGATGTGACGCACCCCCTCCACCGAGCCGTTGGTCGCCACGGCGATGGTGCAGCTGTCAATCACTGAGGGGGGACGAAACAAAACCGAACATGGACAACGTTTCGCCGATTCAGGACGTGGCTGTTTCGGGCCGACGTGAAACTGCCACAACCACAGATTCACACCACGTCTTCACCACGGAAGAAAGGGGTGGACGTAACTCCAGACTTTTTAATGTCGGAAAGAACCGTGTTGGACACAAAGCCTGGATTTTTTTCATCAAAAGGAGCCACCTAGGTAAATTGCATTTTGAATGACTCCAGGGGTACCTTGACAGGGTCTGTGGAGGCAGTGCTCCTTCGCGTGGCCACATGTTTTGCCCTCGTACTCTTCAGGGCAGGCACAGTAGAAGTCCTGGCCCAGGCTGTGGCAGGACGCCTCATTTTCACACGGGTTGGGGTCGCAAGGGTCCGAGGGAGACCAACCAGGAACCTGTAGTTGTTTTTTTTGACACATTAGGATTTAAGGACCTTTATAACCCTTTCTCTCTCTCCCTCCTCTCTTCTCCCCCCCCCCCCCCCCCCCACCCCCCCCCCCCCCCCCCACCCCACCCCCCCCCACGCACTTTAAACCTAGCATGTCAATTTAATGAGATTTTTGTGTGTTCTGCTAAAATTGGTTTCCTACAACTTTTGTTTTACTTCTTCCTGTAGATGGAGGAAGGGCAGTATGTATGAACATAGAAACAGACCACAGCGACAAGATATGATGTCGTGTGCCCGGTGGCATCTATGAGGAGGTCTTCCATTTAAACAAATCCCTACCGTGGAAAAACCTCGGGTTGCATCCACTGCCTTTTAAGGAGACGGGGATGTCTTCCATTTGGCGAAATAGGTTGGGCAACGGCTTTTGGCACACAGCGTTGTTTATGTAACTATAAGTGACAGGGGCCAATGTATTTATTCTAAGGTCTGAAACCCCCTGTGAGTGTGTGTGGGATGTAAACCCATGTGTCTGGGGGCCAGACCCTCATAAATCTTCCCTTCAGAAAGCCTTTACGTCTCCTCAGAGCTTCTCCTGTGCTTCTTGCCTCTTTCCCGGGGTCTGTCCCCATATTGACCGAATGCAAAGTGTACACAAAGGGCCTTCGACTGGCGAAGAGTTTCTATCGCATGTGGGTTCAGAAGTCTACATTTTGAATGCTGTTACTATGCGTAGCCATGTATGAAGGTATAAACTAGGCGTCGTATGAAGTGTAAACAGAGGTATGATTATTATGATGATGATAGCTCCCGTCTCATGGTGACAGAGGGTAGGCAGTGGGCCAGAGCAACCTCATTCAAAGGGCTTCATATTTATAGACCAAGTGCTAAATTAGGATTGGCTACCAACCAGCAAACGTAATTTACAGAACGCCGCAGGGCTAGGTCTGCTGTGACAATTCTTTCGTTGCACATGATTTCCGGTTAAAAAATCCGAGCTGACAGCTACATAATATTGACAACGTTCGCCATGATTTCCATTATAAAAAAGATTGCTGCTATAAATTGATTTGTAATCCATCTCACGTTTACTCTCATCTCAACGTTGTCATCCAGTAAATCAATCAGGATAATTTTTTTAAATGGGTGAGGAATGCAAGACAACAAGGCTTGTTTTGTACATGGACAAACTCAGTCCACCGCAAAAAAAAAAGAAATCTAAGCAAGACCAAATATCTTGTATCAAGTTAATGTATCTAATATTTCTTAACATAAGTGATCTTCCTAAGAATTGTGGATGTTGGATTATTTTACTTATGTCAAGACATTCTTACGAAGATCATTTTCTTGTTCTATTGGCAGATCCTTCTGCTTGTTTGTTTGCGTTTATTTCTTAAATTCCATGCGTTGTTTCTCACTTCCCGTGAGGCGTGTTTTGTTGCGGTGAACACAGCCCTGCTCCTTCAAGCGGCCGTACCTCGACAGAACCTACAGGCCGGTCTCACCTCGCACAGCTCTCCCGAGAACTGGGGCGGGCACTCGCACACAAAGCCGCCCAGCACCGTGTGGCAGCGCCCGTCGTTCAGACAGGGCCCGCTGGCACACTGCCTCCTCTGCAGCTCACAGTGGGTGCCCGCGAAGCCCTCCGGGCACTGGCACTGGTAACCCCGCGATGCTTCCTGGGAAGCAAGGGGGAAAACCTCATTCATTCCATAGTGAGTTCTGCTTTTGACCCTCGTGGTCAGATAGTACTGGTGTGTGTGTGTGTGTGTGTGTGTGTCAGATAGTACTAATTTGTTCAAGTTTAAAAGATAGGTATTAGACTTCCTGGACACCTAAACAATGGTCTGTAAATTGACCCTTTCAACAGTTACTGGAACAAGGGAACAATTATTCAGGATATACAGTCCCCTCCAAAAGTATTGGAACAGTAATGCCAATTCCTTTATTTTTGCTGTAGACTGAAAGCGTTTGGGTTTGACACCAAAAGATGAATATGAGACAAAAGATCAATATGTCAGCTTTTATTTCCAGGTATTTTCATCTGGATCTGATAAACAACTTAGAAGATATCATTATTTGTAAAGGAACACCACATTTTTTGTTGAGCAAAAGTATTGGACCATGTGACTAACAGGTGTGTTTTGTTGCCCAGGTGTGTCTTATTACATTTATTATTCAAACAATAAATAACACTGAATGTCTAGGCTCAGTTTCAGATTCTGGTTTTGCCTGTGCAGACTGCAGTTATAGTAATCAACATGAAAAGCAGAGAACTGTCTATGGGTGAAAAGAAAGCAATTGTGAAGCTAAGAGAAGATGGGAAATCAATCAGAGCCATTGCACAGACACTAGCCATAGCCAGTACAACAATTTGGAATATCCTCAGGAAGAAACAAACTACTGGTGTACTAAGTAACGGACATCGAACGGGACGACCAAGGAAAACAACAGCAGTTGACGACAGAAACATTGTCAGAGCTGTGAAGAAAGACCCTAAAACTACTGTTGGTGAGATCAACAACAACCTCCAGAGGGCAGGAGTGAAGGTTTCAGAATCCACTGTTCGTAGAAGACTTCATGGATAACAGTACAGAGGCTACACCAGAAGATGCAAGCCATTCATTAGCATAAAGAATAGGAAGGCCAGGCTGGATTTTGCCAAAAAGTACAGAGACGAGCCTCAAAAATTCTGGGAAAAAGTTTTATGGACTGATGAGACGAAGATTAACTTCTACCAGTGTGATGGAAAGGCTAAGGTTTGGAGAAAAAAAGGATCTGCTCATGACCCCCAAAACACAAGCTCATCTGTGAAACACGGTGGAGGTAATGTGATGGCTTGGGCTTCAATGGCTTCTTCTGGGACGGGCTCATTAATCTTCATTGATGATGTAACACATGATGGCGGCAGCAAAATGAATTCGGAAGTCTACAGAAACATTTTGTCTGCCAATTTAAAGAAGGATGCAACCAAACTGATTGGGAGATCCTTTGTCATGCAGCAAGATAATGACCCTAAACACACTGCAAAAGCAACAAAGGAGTTCATCAGGGGCAAGAAGTGGAAGGTCCTAGACTGGCCAAGTCAATCTCCAGACTTAAACCCTATAGAGCATTCTTTTTACCTTCTTAAAAGGAGACTGAAGGGAGAAACCCCCCAAAACAAGCAACAACTGAAAGAGGCTGCAGTGAAAGCCTGGAAAGGCATAACAAAAGCAGAATGCAAAAGTTTGGTGATGTCCATGGGTCGCAGGCTTGATGCAGTTATTGAAAGCAAAGGATTTGCAACAAAATATTGAGTCTTATTCACTTAAATCCATTTCAAGTCTATCTGTTCCAATACTTTTGCTCATCTAAAAATGTGGTCTTTCTTTTCAAATAATGATATCTTCTAAGTTGTTTATCAGATCCAGATGAAAATACCTGGAAATAAAAGCTGACATATTGATCTTTTGTCTCATATTCATCTTTTGGTGTCAAACCCAAACGCTTTCAGTCTACAGCAAAAATAAAGGAATTGGCATTACTGTTCCAATACTTTTGGAGGGGACTGTAGATGAATAACTGGACCAAGGGAACATAGATATACATATAGATGAATAACTGAACCAAGGGAACATAGATATACATATAGATGAATAACTGGACCAAGGGAACATAGATATAGATGAATAACTGGACCAAGGGAACATAGATATAGATGTACTGGAGCAGCAACCAAAGAAAAGCATTCTTACCCTGCATGTTGCTCCATTCTGGCACTGTCCATGGCAACCGTTGACTTCTAGTGGGAAAAGTAGGGCAGCAAACACTACATCAGTCACTTTAAACCCGTCGCTCTTAGGGTTAGGGTTAGGGCAGCAAACACTACATTAGTCACTTTAAACCCGTCGCTCTTAGTGTTAGGGTTAGGGCAGCAAACACTACATCAGTCACTTTAAAACTGTCGCTCTTAGACTCAACCCGTACCACCTTGCACTGTAAAGACCTTGAACAGACATGCAACACGTTAACAGGTTTAAATCATGCCAGAGGTGCTAGTGTTGGTTAATGGAGAGGTGGGTCATTCAGTCGATAGAAACCAACACACATCTCAAAGAGCTTCGACAAGACGTTACATCACGCATGCAAACCGCCACAGAGGAGACCAAGAGAACGCCAGTGGCCATTAGGCGAGTGACAAAGCCTTAGTGCCAAAAGGAGTGAGGAGAACACAGCTAGGGTGCCCAGAATCCAAGATGGAGGAGTGAGGGGCGCGGCAGGAAAGCACCCAGAGGGGGAAGTGACCCAGCCCGAGGCCAGAGGAAGCCCACATAGAGAGGGAATACTGACTTAGGTGACAGTTCTGTCCGGACCATCCTTTAAAGCAGGCGCAGTGATAACCGCCGATCAAGTTTTTGCACGAGTAGGCATTCACACACGGCTTTCCCTCACACTCATTAGCATCTGTGAAGACATGAGGAAAAAACGCAGACACATCAGAGGAGAGCGGGAATCGAAAGGAGAACAGGTGTCTCCTGACAAATATCTCCCCCTCACAACAGGAAGGTAAGCTTGGGCTTCCTTTAAGGGGCATCCTTACATGTCGGCCAGGCTCAGCAAAGCGTCACCACCAACTACTAAGACGTAAACCTAGAGATGCTATGAAGTAGTCTCAGGGAACAATCATGAGCACCCCCCTGCATTTGTCTCCTTGATCCTGTCATGTTGTGGTGGCTCTTTAAAAATACAGCAGGTGACACCCGAGCCCTTTTGATGTGCCCCCCCCCCCACAGTGGAAAGGAAGCGAGCCAGCACCGCCGGTCATCAAATATTCACAGGGGGGCGTCCTGAGGGACTCCGGGCCCACGGCCTCTCTCTCACACACACACACACACACACACACACACACACACACACACACACTCCACAAAACTCAGCAGCCCAGCGGCAATTCTAGAAAGCCCTCAGGTAAGGCAGGACCCTCGCTGACTGTAAGGGGAGACTTTACTGCCCCCACCCCCACACACACACACACCCTCCGAGCGGTAAGATGAACCTACTGTGACTCCTCAGGTTCCCCTTTCCACTACCTACACACACACACACACACA
>CM030185.1:2078099-2225599 GCA_017639675.1 Aplochiton taeniatus | reverse complement strand
GTTTGGTGCACCTTCCCATTGACTTGAACGGGGGAAGTGTCCAAACTTTTGACCCATGTATATACATAGTAAAGTATACTTTATCTACAGTGAATTGATGGGGTAAATTGACTAACTCCCCAGCACTTACACATACAAATGAGCTGAGTACTGGGGCACAACAAATGAACTTAAAAAGAATCACATTAACAGACAGTTACTGTATTTTGTCTTTATTTAAGTTGTAAATTTGAGAGAGCGGATGCCTTTTATAATAATAATAATAATAATAATAATAATAATAATAATTCATTTAATGTATATAGCGCTTTTCAAAAAACCCAAAGCACACTCGTAGCCAACACACTCGTAGCAGAAAGAACAGTGTTAGCATTTCGGGAGTCTTTGAAGGCAAACTGTGAGACAGAGGAAACATAAAACCCTCAGCGGACTTCCTCCGTTCAGCCCTCTGCCTCCAGGCCCCCTGCCGACTGATCTTAGTGGAGGGAGACATTCTAGGGCTGGAGGGGGTAAGACTTCCCGGGGGCCTCCCGGGGCCCGAGGTCGACGGTGACAGCTACCGGGGGTCCCAAGGTCGAATGGTGAGGAACTGGTGGCCCCGTGACTGGCGTGTTGTGTGTGTGTGTGTGTGTGTGTGTCACAGCAGCGCTCCGCTATTTGAAGGCCAGTGGTTGTGGAGCTGTCAGGCCAGCTGTCCAGGCCTATTTCGAGGCCACTCCCGTGCAGACAGCACCCGCTCAGCGAGGTGGGTGGGAGAGACGGCGCTGCCGCTCTGGGATGCAAAGGCTTTACGACTCCACTCTCATTCGGGGGTGGGGGGGGGGGGGTGTGGGGGTGAAGGGCACCCTTGGTGTTCTACTCACTTCCATGCGGAAATGCTGGAAGCGTGATCCCGTAACAGCGCCGTTTCTGTGGCAACCAGGTGAATGTTGAAGTCCCCCCGCCAGTAAACAAACGCGCCGATTTCCTCCAGCGCTCCTCGTTTCAACGCTCGTGGACATGTTATTCACGATGAAACCCTGGCGATGGTTGCCAGGATACCACTGTCCTAGTACCGCGCTAAGCGCCTGGGCTTGGCCTTCCATGTGAGGTGCCAGAGGCGTCGATGGACTGTAACCTTGGAAAGTGTTCGATGATGTGTCACACACAAACTCCAGAGAAAAGCTCCCTGTGGACTAGGCTTTCAAACCGGCACGTGGGCACACATTCACGATTCACCTGGAGTCCATTTCAATAGAGGACACTCAACCTCCACTCCACTTTTTCCCTATTTCCAATAGAGGCGATTCAATGTTGTATTTTCAAAAGGCCACAGGCCCTTGAATGGAGAAGATTTGAAATGGGTAGAAGCTCCAGCAATTCCTGTAGATTCAAAATGCCAAGGACTCGGAACCCTTCTGTTCCTGCTTCTCGGCTCTGTGTACCCCCCCCCCCCCCCCCCCCCCCTCTGAGGCTCTTCAATAAGGGTGTACACAGTGCACCCGCAGTGAGCAAGGCAGCCACACACCATCCAACGTGAAAAAGTCACACTGAATGGCACACACCGCTCCCCCATTGAATTTCAACTCATCGTCAAAGCCAGCCTTTCCTGATGGTGGTAAAGAAGCTGTTCCTGTAGTGGGTGGGTGGGGTGGAGAAAGGGGGGGGGGTTCTTGGCAGGATGTTCCACATCCTTCTTTCATAAAGACAGTGGAATGCTACTATCTTTATTTAATCCTGTTCAAATGACAAAACAGGAAGTGACACAGGGACCTGAGAGAAAAACAATGGCTTCGGATATTGACTCACCTTTCTGAATACGAGGAGGAGTACGTGTCCCCTCAAACCCTAATTCAATTCGGCCATTTTCTTTTTGAGTCCCCCTTGGGTGAGGGAGAGCGATGGGCGGATGGAAGGAGGCAGGAGGGATGAGGAGGAGGTAAGGCTAATCCCTGTAACTTCACGTCGGCAGGACTCCACTTTTCTTAATAGCAGGCCAAACGACCTTCCCTGACTCCACAACCCACAACCCCACACTGCCTGGACCCACAACCCCGCACTGCCTGGACCCACAACCCCGCACTGCCTGGACCCACAACCCCACACTGCCTGGACCCACAACCCTACACTGCCTGGACCCACAACCCCGCACTGCCTGGACCCACAACCCCTCACTGCCTGGACCCACAACCCCGCACTGCCTGGACCCACAACCCCGCACTGCCTGGACCCACAACCCTACACTGCCTGGACCCACAACCCTGCACTGCCTGGACCCACAACCCCGCACTGCCTGGACCCACAACCCTACACTGCCTGGACCCACAACCCTACACTGCCTGGACCCACAACCCCGCACTACCTGGACCCACAACCCCAACCCCCCAACCCCTGGCCGCTACCCCTCATCCACATCTTTTCCCCCACTTTTTCTTTGAAACCAGCTCTCTATACTGACACTCTGTTACCCCTGGGGACTACACTGGAAACAGTTCAATGTTGTGATGCATACGAGTGGGTGAACTCCCTTATTCAGAGAAAGTGGACAAGCTAGACCCCCACCACACTCAAAACATGTGAACCCCGGTCCCATGGCGTTCGGCGGTACCTACTTGCATTCCCCAGGGACGGAGCAGCCTCCGTGCAACAGGTTGCAGCCTTGCTTGCAGATCGCTTCAGGGTCAAGAGAAAAGACAAAGAACATTTTAAAACCACCCTGGGGCTCTTTCAATGAGCACAGAAGGTTGGACGCTATGACATGGCAAGAGGGGAAGGTGTGTTTATTTACGTTAACAAGTGCGATGAGACGTGTAAATTCACGGCGCCCCAGTTACACCCGACCACTTTACGGGGCAGCACGTAGCGCCCCCCCCCCCCCCCTGCTCTCCTCCCCCTTGTCTTCGAAGGTCAGCCGGTGATTTAGTGATGCCCCTTTTCTCCCTTTCAGTAATAGACGTCGTGCCACCCCTTTGCCTCCTCCCAGCCGGTGGAGAAGCCCCTCGCACACAAAGGGAGGCGACCGTGTCTTTAGAGCAGAGACACCAGGGGGGGATGATTGGGCCGTAAACCCAGGGAGAGAAGCCGTGAGCGTTTGTCACTGCAGGCTAAGAGGTCTTTTAATAAGGCCACGGTGTTTACCTCCAAAGCTCTCTGACACTACGCACCAGGCTTCTGTTCACACACACACACACACACACACACACACACACACACACACACACACACACACACACACACACACACACACACACACACACACACACACACACACACACACACACACACAATGGGACTGCAAAAGAACTGACGAAGGCCCGACCGGGTCGGAACTCGAGAACGTGATGTACCTTTGAGTTAGCGTTTTAGTTAGGTCGTTTTACATTTCACCGAAAAAGGACTGGCCAGTCATTTAGACCGGCTAATACCGCTTTAGTTCATCGATGACATCGTAACGACCAATCCATGACTAACGAGTCAACCTAAAAAAAAAAAAAAAAAAGGTACGCTTGAGGGGGAACGACGTCTTTCCTTCACCTTCCTTACGAACCCCCCCCCCCCCCCCCACCACCACCTAAAGGGCGTCGCCGACCCTCACACACGGCCCGCTCTCCCCGTCGATCCGGAGGGCTACGCCGCTAACGCCTCCTCACCTGCCCTGCAGTCGTGGCCCATCCAGCCCTCCAGGCACACGCGGTTGCCCCACTGCTCACAGCGGTAGTGGCCAAAGTAGTCGTCGCGGGGCCGGCACTGCTTGTTGCACTTGCTGCCGTAGTAGTTGCCGTCGCAGCGGAGGCGGAGGCGGTACTCCAGGCGCGCCACGGGGCCGTCGTGGGTGAGGGTCTGCCACCGGTCGCCGGGGTTGATCATGCCCGTGTGGATGCTGCGTTCGATCAGCAGCGCCTCGTCACCTGGAAAGGAAGGGGCACGGGTTAGGGTTGGCCGACGTCCCGCGGCGGGGGGGGGGGGGGAGCGGTGAGGGGCATTTCAGAATGAACGGCGGAATGGTACCGAACCACATCACACATTCAGCATCTAACAGAACCACATCACACATTCAGCATCTAACAGAACCACATCACACATTCAGAATCTAACAGAACCACACACCTACAGAACCACACCACACATCTAACAGAACCACATCACACATTCAGAATCTAACAGAACCACATCACACATTCAGAATCTAACAGAACCACATCACACATTCAGAATCTAACAGAACCACACCACACATCTAACAGGACCACATCACACACCTATAGAACCACACCACACATCTAACAGAACCACGCCACACATCTAACAGTACCCAACAGAACCACACATCTTACAGAACCCCACATCTAACAGAACGAAACCACATCACATCTAACAGAACCACACATCTAACAGCACCACAAATCTAACAGAACCACACCACACATCTAACAGTACCTAACAGAACCACACATCTAACAGAACCACACAGAACCACATCACATCTAACAGAACCCAACAGAACCACACCACACATCCAACGGAAGCTAACAGCATCATCTAACAGAACAGTATTATTGAAGCGGAGGCAGGCATTATTTGGCCCCTATGCCGATGGCAGACCTCATTTACTGCTCCTCCCTTTTCCCCATAAGTCTTTCTGTTTGTATTCCATGAATATCAATTCAAGACAACATCTCTGAAGATAACAGGGGGAGAACTGTGGGCAACCTTTCCCTGAGTTTAACCGGGTGAAGACGACTACATTCACATTGTGCTGAAACTATCAAGGTCTCAGTAGGGCGTTTTCCTGCTGACAGACACACTCATCATGACACTAGCCATGTGCGTCCTCACATGTGAACGGCACAGCTCCAAAACAAACATGCCGTCCAATACATTGTCCCTCTAGGAACGCGACGATCAAGGCGCCTCGGCCTCACACCCTACGACCATCTTGACATTTCCGGGACGCTTGCCGCAGTCGCCTCCGGAGCGTAATGTGAGAAGCGCTCCCATTAAGGATTCCGTTCTGCTCCATAGAGCTTGCTGCAACGCCAGGACCCACAAAGAAAGCAATCTGTGTCCCAGTGGGATTGCCGACGGGCAAACAATCGCTGGGGAAGTAGGGGGACGGCGATTTCCTCTACATCGCTCTGAGCTGCAACGTGCATATGCCCCCCCCCCCCCCCCTCCCTCCCTCACCCCAGGCACACAGAAACACATCTTTCAGACGACATACTGTAGAAATGCACGTACCTGTAGACACACACACACACACACACACACACACACATACCTTCCTCTGCTAACACTAACATCACGTCAGACAGATTAAGCAACAATAACAGAAAGAAGCCCTGGAAGTTTCCCCAGGCAGAACAATTGGTCTGGGCCCAGGCCTGGGCGCGCTGCTGCCTCTGTGTATCAACACGGAGTGTACTTCCTGCTTGATAAACACAAGGAAAACAGCCAGGCCGCTTTCCTGAGGGCCCCGGGCCCCCGGGCCCCGTGCCCTAGTAGGGAGGACGAGATGCCAAGGCACAGGAGCACACCCACCGAGAACAACCGAACCGAGGAACAACGCTGCTACACACACACACACACACACACACACACACACACACACACACACAAAGTTCAAATGTAGATGGGTGGCGAATGGATGTGAGGCTTTATGGTGTACACCCCCAACACACATCTCTTGTAAACAAGTAACTCTTGATGCTCCTCAAGTTTCCATGGGACAATTCGACTGGGGGGGAAGCAAGACAATGGCTTTAGGGCAGTATGGGTCTCAGGGAGGGAGGGAGGGAGGCACACACACACACACACACACACACACACACACACACACACACAAAGTTCAAATGTAGATGGGTGGCGAATGGATGTGAGGCTTTATGGTGTAAACCCCCAACACACATCTCTTGTAAACAAGTAACTCTTGATGCTCCTCAAGTTTCCATGGGACAATTCGACTGGGGGGGAAGCAAGACAATGGCTTTAGGGCAGTATGGGTCTCAGGGAGGGAGGGAGGCACACACACACACACACACACACACACACACACACACACACACACACACACACACACACAGTTGGTGCTCATTGCTCATTTTCCAACTTCAATTATTACACTTGAAATAAACATTTGAAACAAGTGTTACTTTTTCCCTGAGTTAAACAACAAAATTACTGCTAAATGTTTTCCCAGTCTGAGGGTACAGACATGTGTTATAAAGCATACTCAAAAGCGGAAGATAGTTCCACTGACAAGCTTAATAGTGTTGGCTAACTGGAAATAAAACTCCAATGAAAATCGCTCTTTGTTTTGCCAGCTGTGCCGTTTCCAGATGAGGCCGCCTCCTAGCAGGGACCAACAGGAGCAATGCCAGGGGCCCTCCTACCTAGCAGGGACAAACAGGAGCAATGCCAGGGGCCCTCCTACCTAGCAGGGACCTACAGGAGCAATGCCAGGGGCCCTCCTACCTAGCAGGGACCTACAATAACAATGACAGGGGCCCTTCCTACCTAGCAGGGACCTACAGTAGCAATGCCAGGGGGCCTCCTACCTAACAGGGACCTACAATAACGGGCCCTTCCTACCTAGCAGGGACCTACAGGAGCAATCCCAGGGGCCCTCCTACCTAGCAAGGACCTACAGGAGCAATGCCAGGGGCCCTCCTACCTAGCAAGGACCTACAGGAGCAATGCCAGGGGCCCTCCTACCTAGCAGGGACCTACAATAACAATGACAGGGGCCCTCCTACCTAGCAGGGACCTACAGGAGCAATCCCAGGGGCCCTCCTACCTAGCAGGGACCAACAGGAGCAATGCCAGGGGGCCTCCTACCTAGCAAGGACCTACAGTAGCAATGCCAGGGGCCCTCCTACCTAGCAGGGACCTACAATAACAATGACAGGGGCCCTCCTACCTAGCAGGGACCTACAGGAGCAATCCCAGGGGCCCTCCTACCTAGCAGGGACCAACAGGAGCAATGCCAGGGGGCCTCCTACCTAGCAGGGACCTACAGGAGCAATGCCAGGGGCCCTCTTACCTAGCGTGGACCTACAGGAGCAATGCCAGGGGCCCTCCTACCTAGCAGGGACCTACAATAACAATGACAGGGGCCCTCCTACCTAGCAGGGACCTACAGGAGCAATCCCAGGGGCCCTCCTACCTAGCAGGGACCAACAGGAGCAATGCCAGGGGGCCTCCTACCTAGCAAGGACCTACAGTAGCAATGCCAGGGGCCCTCCTACCTAGCAGGGACCTACAATAACAATGACAGGGGCCCTCCTACCTAGCAGGGACCTACAATAACAATGCCAGGGGCCCTCCTACCTAGCAGGGACCTACAGTAGCAATGCCAGGGGCCCTCCTACCTAGCAGGGACCAACAGGAGCAATGAAAGGGCCCTCCTACCTAGCAGGGACCTACAGGAGCAATCCCAGGGGCCCTCCTACCTAGCAGGGACCAACAGGAGCAATGCCAGGGGGCCTCCTACCTAGCAGGGACCAACAGGAGCAATGCCAGGGGCCCTCCTACCTAGCAGGGACCAACAGGAGCAATGCCAGGGGCCCTCCTACCTAGCAGGGACCTACAGTAGCAATGCCAGGGGCCCTCCTACCTAGCAGGGACCTACAGTAGCAATGCCAGGGGCTCTCCTACCTAGCAGGGACCTACAGTAGCAATGCCAGGGGCCCTCCTACCTAGCAGGGACCTACAATAACAATGCCAGGGGCCCTTCTATCTAGCAGGGACCTACAATAACAATGCCAGGGGCCCTCCTACCTAGCAGGGACCTACAGTAGCAATGCCAGGGGCCCTCCTACCTAGCAGGGACCTACAGTAGCAATGACAGGGGCCCTCCTACCTAGCAGGGACCTACAATAACAATGACAGGGGCCCTTCCTACCTAGCAGGGACCTACAGGAGCAATCCCAGGGGCCCTCCTACCTAGCAGGGACCTACAATAACAATGCCAGGGCCCCTCCTACCTAGCAGGGACCTACAATAGCAATGCCAGGGGCCCTCCTACCTAGCAGGGACCTACAGGAGCAATGCCAGGGGCCCTCCTACCTAGCAGGGACTGACAGGAGTTCAACAAATTAAGTCAACTGTTCCAATGATAATGCAAGTAAATTGTGCAGCACCTATGATATATGTACATCAGACTCAATCTAGGAATTGAAAGAAGCCTTTTGTACCAGGCGGTCTCTGACATGACATCAAGGTAGTCAGTCAGCTGAGGGCGTTGCCATACTATTCTACCCAACACCGCTGTTCTGAGACTGCAGAAATACTATTCTTTCAACCAAAAAAAATGATTTAGTAACATTGCAAGAAATCTCCAAAGGAATACTTTTATAGGTTCCCTTATAAGTAAACACTCTATTACATAAATAAATCACCTCTTTGCTGAGATTCAGAAAGCAGTGAGTAGACTCCTTGGTTGGGTGGACGCAAACCCAAGTCCCTCTCAAATCTTTGCGTCTCCCCTGCCCGACGTGACCCATCCCCAAATCGCTCCACGCTCCTAAACCCTGCCGATGTCGGAGCACTTTGGGAAAGAGAGCGCCGCCGCGCTGAACTCCCTCGGAAGCGCTTTTGATCCGACGGACAGATCGGGAGTCGAGCCGTGTGGTCTAAATAGAGCCACGCACACAATGCCATGAACAGGACAATCTCCTCTGACGCTGCGTCCGCAGATCAAAGCCCCCGCACGGGAGCAGTCATTCCTTTCCGTCTGTGGGGCCAGGAGGAAGGGGCAGGGGAGCCCACACTGTGGACGCAGAGCGCCGGGGGAAAACAGGATACAGCTGCCGACTCAAGGTGTCCCTCGCCTAGGGGGCCCTCGGAATCAAGTCCTACTGAAAACGCCCTTAGCGACGCTGCTGAGGAGTTGTTTGGACAGAGAGTCAAAGGGAGCCCGGCTCTGTGTATTGGCCATGCGTCTTTTTGAGATTATTATTATTATTTTCTTTACTTTGTTATAAACAGGGCCGTGGACAGACAGGAAAGGTGGGGCAGAGAGAGAGAAAAAGAAAGAGGGGATGACATATATTCTCTCTCTCTCTCTCTCTCTCTCTCTCTCTCTCTCTCTCTCTCTCTCTCTCTCTCTCTCTCTCTCTCTCTCTCTCTCTCTCTCTCTCTCTCTCTCTCTCTCTCTCTCTCTCTCTCTCTCTCTCTCTCTCTCTCTCTCTCTCTCTCTCTCTCTCTCTCTCTCTCTCTCTCTCTCTCTCTCTCTCTCTCTCATTAAATTCTGTACGAGTTGTAAGACGGCGCAATTAAAAGCATCAACACACCCACACATACATACTGTACATTCCTTCAGAACACAGCTTCAGTCATCTAGATTGAACCTGTTGCTGCAGAGACCTTTAAGACAAACTCCCACCAATGAACAAGTTGCATGTGGTGCAAGGTATTGGTTAATAACTATATATGCAAGGGTTTACTTTTTCTTTTATTTAATACTTCAGTTTTGAGGTCTACATAATTGACTGTTTCAAGGTGCTGTGTAGATGACCATTCAACTCCAGTGTCTATTGCAACAAATGGAATTATGACCATGAGTTTTCAGCAACATGACGATCATCACAATGTGGATAATTCAATATCGTTTTTAGTGTTTCGTGCGAAAGATTTCTCCTGCCAAATGGGTTTCCTTTCTGTAAATGAACTTTATGGACGTTAATTCATATCGTCTCTGAGTCTCACAATGGGGCTACAAGGAGATCATTGAGGGAAAGTACAGTTATGATGACAAGATATTTTGTTACAGCAAAACAAAGTCATAGCAATGGTCTAATACACACAAGGTAGAAACTTCATTCTTGGTCTCACCTCGAGCCTTAACCGAACCTACCGCATATCAAACATATTTGGTATTAATAGAAAGATAACGATATCGTTTCTTTATTAATACCAAAACGATGATGTCTGATGAGCAGGAGGGTTTTAGATACTTTTAAAAAGGTCCTAACAGGTAAATACCAGACTAGAATAGCAAGGGCAAAAGCTCAGCGCTTAGCAACCACTTAAACAAGCTAGATACTTACTTCGGACACAAGCAGACACATTTTCAGGAAAGATGTACACACACACACACACCCACACCCACCCACCCTCCCTCCCTGGACAGCCATTTCCCAGCCCACTTGCCTGCCGTGGCGTGGTGCATTGTGGGCTGGTTGTGTGCTTGTTGTACTCACTGTTCTGCGTAGTATTGTCCCAGTCCCACGCCTCCACGATCACAGTGTACGCCCGCTACAAGGAGAGCACAATGAGAGAGAGTTAGCCTCGGACAAACACACACAGAAAACAAAGAGAGTTAGCCTTTAACAAACACACCCAGAAAACAAAGAGAGTTAGCCTTTAACAAACACACCCAGAAAACAAAGAGAGAGTTAGCCTTGAACAAACACACACAGAAAACAAAGAGAGTTAGCCTCGAACAAACACACACAGAAAACAAAAAGAGAGTTAGCCTTGAACAAACACACAGAAAACAAAGAGAGAGTTAGACTTGAACAAACACACAAAGAAAACAAAGAGAGAGCTAGCCTTGAACAAACACATGCAGAAAACAACGAGAGTTAGCCTTTAACAAACACACACAGAAAACAAAGAGAGAGTTAGACTTGAACAAACACACAGAAAACAAAGAGAGAGTTAGACTTGAACAAACACACACAGAAAACAAAGAGAGCGCTAGCCTTGAACAAACACACACAGAAAACAACGAGAGAGTTAGCCTTTAACAAACACACACAGAAAACAAAGAGAGAGTTAGACTTGAACAAACACATACAGAAAACAAAGATATTTAGAAGAACGCCTAAATAGACGGCAAAGACTATTTTGAGGAATGTTTTGTTTCATGCCAGTGCCTCAAGCTCTATTAACAGCAGGCTGTAACCAGTAGATCAGATCTGGCAACCTCTGCTGCTATGACTGGTCTCAGATCTGGCAACCTCTGCTACTATGACTGGTCTCAGATCTGGCAACCTCTGCTACTATGACTGGTCTCAGATCTGGCAACCTCTGCTACTATGACTGGTCTCAGATATGGCAACCTCTGCTACTATGACTGGTCTCAGATATGGCAACCTCTCCTACTAAATACAAAACGTTAATATTTACATTACAGTAACTGCATACAACGATTTTTGGAGATTCTTGATTCGTCCCTAGCACGGTGAATCTTTCTTTTTGCTTAAAGGCTTTTCCTGCTAGCAACCGCATTTTCTATTTTCCATTGTGCACTCCACTTTATTACAGGTGATCCTTTCCGAACACATCACTGTGATTTGTACGATAAAGCAGGTGTCACATCTTTAGCTATTGGGAGGGGGCAACATGGTTTATTATTTGTTTATAAGGCTCTTCTTGATAAACTACCTTTTAACCTCAGATGTCTCTTAAATGTTAGACACATAAATGATGATACTTAAACTCAGGCAGATTTAGTATTAGACATCCCTCAGGCAAATACTGAGGTAAAAGAGCGTTTAACTTCTGAGCGTTTACGGAACAAGCTGCAACAAACATTGAAGCTTGAATCATTTATTTCCATCTCTCTTTTCAAGAGAAAAATAGAAGCCATATTTGTAACCGAGTTTACTCCTTCCTGATAGTTACATTGCCTTAACTCTCTTAAGTCTAATCCTTTAAATTGTTGTTAATTACTTGTAACTTGTGTAGATGTTTTCATCTTTGATCGATTGTAATCCAGGACGTTGCTGTAAAAGAGAACTTCTTCTCAGTCAATTTTCCTGGTGAAATATGTTTAGATAAATAAATCAAACCGCTGCTGGCCCCTGCCCCCTCAAAACAGGCCCACTTCAGGCTTTAGGCTACCGGGCCTTCACAGAGTACAAACGGTCACTGAACTAATGTATTAATTTCCACTAGAGAAGGCCAGGTAGAGGACAGGTTAATGGTCAGAGTACAGGATCGTGACAGAGCAAGAGACACAGGCTGATCCCCAGTCAGCATATCAACAATCAGGAACAGGACTTATTCCCTGCCTACTGATCTCCAGTCAGTGGAAATGGGGTCATGGCCGAAGACGTCTCCAGACATTGCAGACAGGGAGGAAAGGAAAAACACAGAGAAGGTAACGCCGAGGCGACTGCATCGATTACACGGCCACTTCTAGCGTGTGCCCCCCCCCCCCCCACCTCCCGTTAGCCATCCTGATAGTTACACGGTGAAGGAAAACCCAGCAGGTGGTGGGGGCCAGTAACAAACAAGGATAGTTCAACAGACAGAAGAGGAAAAAGGTGGATGACAGTCTCACAGAAGAGAAGAGGATGGTGGATGACAGTCTCACAGAAGAGAAGAGGATGGTGGATGACAGTCACACAGAAGAGAGGAGGAAGGTGGATGACAGTCACACAGAAGAGAAGAGGAAGGTGGATGACAGTCTCACAGAAGAGAAGAGGAAGGTGGATGACAGTCTCACAGAAGAGAAGAGGAAGGTGGATGACAGTCACACAGAAGAGATGAGGAAGGTGGATGACAGTCACACAGAAGAGAAGAGGAAGGTGGATGACAGTCACACAGAAGAGAAGAGGAAGGTGGATGACAGTCACACAGAAGAGATGAGGAAGGTGGATGACAGTCACACAGAAGAGAAGAGGAAGGTGGATGACAGTCACACAGAAGAGATGAGGAAGGTGGATGACAGTCACACAGAAGAGAGGAGGAAGGTGGATGACAGTCACACAGAAGAGATGAGGAAGGTGGATGACAGTCTCACAGAAGAGAAGAGGAAGGTGGATGACAGTCTCACAGAAGAGAGGAGGAAGGTGGATGACAGTCACACAGAAGAGATGAGGAAGGTGGATGACAGTCACAAAGAAGAGAAGAGGAAGGTGGATGACAGTCACACAGAAGAGAAGAGGAAGGTGGATGACAGTCACACAGAAGAGATGAGGAAGGTGGATGACAGTCACAGAGGGCCACAGTTTGTCTGTAGTGAGTCCTGGTGTGTTGGTTTACGTGCGTCCCATGCAGCTTTGAGGGACAGTCATGTGTGTGTCTCTTTCGCCACAAAACAAATGAAGCGCTTACTTTGTCTAAATCCCACACAATGATTTATCCCCCAGGACTAGCTTCTGTTTTACAAGATCCGTATAAGATCACCATTTCACCATTTCTGTGTACAGCTCTTCCAGTAATCAGATACTAAAGAAAAGCATTAGTCGTCTGAATATGAAAAACACAAATCAGTTAGAGCCCTATTTGTTCCCTCTGGTCGACGCTAATGTGGGAGTGGTTAGTACACACAGTGATGGAGGTCATTTCTGCCTCTTCAGCAAGAGAGGTAAAGAGTGACAGCAGCCGCTCCAGGGCTAATCTAGACGGCCCGCTGCCGGCCACACTGCTAGGCAACCAGCTGACCTAAATACTTCACGGCCGTGGCACTGACAGCTAGCGCTGGCCAGTGGCGACCGAAAATGACCTCCACCAAAGTCACATTGATGTGGCGTTGCTGGGTGGGGCCGAGAGGGGTGAGGTTGGGGCGGCAGGGAGGAGAGGAAACGAAGACACTGTGTGTGTGTGTGTGTGTGTGTGTGTGTGTGTGTGTGTGTGTGTGTGTGTGTGTTGTTGATCTGGGATCACTACAAGCAGGCTGGCTGCTGGGCTACAGGATTAAGTGGTTTGTCTAGCCAGGGGGTTGTGGTGGTGCTGGTGGCTGGGAGAGGGGAGGGGAGGGGAGGGGAGGGGACAAGGGGGCGAGCCATGGTGTCCGTGCCTGGCTGGCTGACTGGCTGGCTGGAGGGCTGGCTAACTGGAGGGCTGGCTGACTGACTGACTAACCTGGCTGTCTGGCTGGCTGGCTGGTTACTGGTTGGGTTGCTGGCTAACTGGCTGGCTGGCTGGCTAGTTGCTGGCTGGCTGGCTGGTTGCTGGCTAACTGGCTGGTTGGCTGGTTGGTTGCTGGCTGGCTAACTGGCTGGTTGCTGGCTAACTGGCTGGTTGGCTGGTTGGTTGCTGGCTGGCTAACTGGCTGGTTGCTGGCTGGCTGGCTGGCTGGTTGCTGGCTGGCTGGCTAACTGGCTGGTTGCTGGCGTAGTCCTCCAGGGCAGTGCTGGGCTGGGCTCCCTCCCACCCGTCTCACTGCAGACGCACAACAGATGCGGCCTCGCCAAAGATGGATTATTTGACATGAACGTGGATCATCCCACGACATGCAGCACGACCTCTGACCTTTCCAGCCCACCCCCCCCCCTCCTCCTCCTCCTCCTCCTCCTCCTCCTGCCACAACGGGTGGGCCGACGGCCTCGTCTGGGCGTGTGTATGCGTGTGTTTGCCCTTCCGTGTGTACCAGAGGAGCACGTGGGCGTGCGTGAGCTATTGTGGTCCTCGCTGCTCTGCCATGTTTGTTCTCCTGGTGTGTGTGTGTGTGTGTGTGTGTGTGGTTTCCCAGAATCCTCCTCAGTCCCACGTGAGGAGGATCAGAAAATGAAAGTCGGGGGAAACGGGCTGGTCTGCATGGTGACAACACAGTGTGGACTCCTCTTTAACAAGCAGCCACTTGAGTCCCATGGGAGTGCCAATCTAAACAAAACTCAGGGGGGGGGATATAGTCTGTGTGTGGGGGGGCCTATAGACTGTGTGTGTGTGTGTGTGTGTGGGGGGGTATAGCCTGTGTGTGTGTGTGTGTGTGTGTGTGTGTTGGGGGGGGGGGGGGGGGGTCTATAGCCTGTGTGTGCGTGGGGGGGATATAGCCTGTGTGTGTGTGTGTGGGGGGGGGGGTATAGCCTGTGTGTGGAGGGGGCTATAGTCTGTGTGTGGGTGGGATATAGTGTGTGTGTGTGTGTGTGTGTGGGGGGGGGGTCTATAGCCTGTGTGTGCGTGGGGGGGATATAGCCTGTGTATGTGTGTGTGTGTGTGTGGGGGGGGGGGGGGGCTGTAGCCTGTGGGGGGGGGGTTATAGTCTGTGTGTGGGGGGCTGTAGCCTGTGTGGGGGGGCTATGGTAGTTTGTGTGGAAGACTAAGGAGAGAGATGCCTTGGTCTCTTCTTGTTTCCCCGTGATTAGCTGGATTAAGTGACAGCTGGAGATGGATGGATGGATGGATGGATGGATTGAGGGGGGGGATGTAGAGATAAAAGAGGGATTGGGGGAGGACAACCAGGAACAAAGGCCTCCGTTCCCTTCCCAAGGGCGACGCGCACACACACGCATTTCAAAAAGTGTTGACTGAACACAGGCCAGCTCGCCTGACACAGTCTGTTCCTTCACAGCCAGGACACATCCTCGTGGAGCCACGCAGACACAACCACAATCCAAAGGGGCTGTGGCCGGGTGTCGTCGTCGCAAACCTCCGTTCATGACACCAGCTACTTTGGAGGCACAGAAGCTGTTCCCTCCACACCCACACCCACACACACACACAGCAAAACAAGATCACAAGGGAGCCCCAGTTAGCCCTTCCCCTAAAACGGATTAGAGGGTTTACACTGGGGAATCCCAATAGTCAAAGAGGGACATGATGAGAAAGATCAGTGACTTGTCTACCCGGGGTGTGTGTGTGTGTGTGTGTGTGTGTGTGTGTGTGCCATTAAGCCATGACTTTAGCACTCTCTGTAAAACATTCACACCCTAAATGAGACCCCTCCTTTATACAGGAGAAGCTACAGCTCTCCCCACATCTCCATGAGGTTCCAGTGCTCCAGTGTTCCAGTGCTCCAGCGTTCCAGTGCTCCAGCGTTCCAGTGCTCCAGCGTTCCAGTGCTCCAGCGTTCCAGCGCTCCAGCGTTCCAGCGCTCCAGCGTTCCAGCGCTCCAGCGTTCCAGCGTTCCAGCGTTCCAGCGTTCCAGCGTTCCACTGCTCCAGCGTTCCACTGCTCCAGCGTTCCACTGCTCCAGCGTTCCACTGCTCCAGCGTTCCACTGCTCCAGTGTTCCGGAGGGCTTGGCCTGGACAGGGCCTTTGTCAGTCCGGAGGTTGGGGAAGGGGAAGCAGACAGCAGATCAGAGGTGGGGGAGGGGGAGGGATGTCCTGGGAGAGCCACAGGTGCAGATTCTCACGGTGGGGGAGAGAAGGGTGCTTGGGGTTGGAGGAGGAAGAGGAAGAGGGCTTGGGGTTAGAGGAGGAAGAGAAGGGGTTTGGGGTTACAGGATGAAGAGAAGGGGTTTGGGGTTGGAGGAGAAAGAGGAAGGGTTTGGGGTTGGAGGAGAAAGAGGAAGGGTTTGGGGTTGGAGGAGAAAGAGGAAGGGTTTGGGGTTGGAGGAGAAAGAGGAAGGGTTTGGGGTTGGAGGAGAAAGAGGATGGGTTTGGGGTTGGAGGAGAAAGAGGATGGGTTTGGGGTTGAAGGATGAAGAGAAGGGGTTTGGGGTTACAGGATGAAGAGAAGGGGTTTGGGGTTACAGGATGAAGAGAAGGGGTTTGGGGTTGGAGGAGGAAGAGGAAGGGTTTGGGGGTGAGGATGGAGAGAGGGGGTTTGGGGTTGGAGAGGAAGAGGAAGGGTTTGGGGTTACAGGATGAAGAAGGGGTTTGGGGTTGGAGGAAGAGGAAGGGTCTGGGGTGAGGATGGAGAGAGGGGTAGGAGGACAAAGTTTCCAAGAGAAATGGAGGAGGTGGTAGTGAGTGTGTGTGTGTGTGTGTGGGGGGGGGGGGGGGGGGGCAAAGACCCTCAGTGTAGTCCATCAGGAGTGCACGTCATGCGTGTCTATAAATAGAACAAACCAAAATGATTGTACCAGGCCATTGCAACAACTGATTCATTCAGTTTGTCCAATTGCGCTTGAGCCTATAAAAACCAGTCCAAATAAAAAGGCAATTAAGGGCATGCCCACACAATTAGAAAAAAAAGGCAAAACTTGTGCTATTTTATTTCAACAAAGCCAGAGTAGGAAGTCTCCTTAATGTAAAACAAACAAAAAAAATTGATATGGTTGTGGAGAGACATAAAGGAAGGAGTCAAAGTGAAGAATTCCGCTGATGCTAACAGGGGAAGGAAGGTAGCGTTTCCTTCCTGCAGTAAATCCCTGTAATATGAACGTCTCCTAGAGATTTTTGCCACAACATCCTATGGAACATTGGGTAGAACCATTTCAGTACCCTGCAGTCAACACAACATGTTTCACTCACTGGCAGATCCATTCCGACCAGAAACACCAACGCTGCTTCTGTAAAACCCAATTGTCTCCTACCGATTTCACACACTGCTTTTTTCAAATTTCAAACTCACAAGCTAGCATGGATCCCTGAAAAAAAACGGAGTTATACTGTGATTGATTGCCCATCGGGAGACGCAAAGCTATCCATTCCCTCCATGGCCCGGAATCACAGCCCATAATCATCATTCTTAGATGGCACTGTTACCATTCTCTTTGACTAGGGCTGGGTCTGTGAGATTTAGAGGGGAGCCATATAGCTGGCGCTGACAAAACAGGCTTATTCATTTCATATGCCACCAACAGTCTCCTTAAGAAGCTTAGAATCCCGTTAGTCTATTCAAAATGTCCTTAAAAATATATCCCTACAGTTTGACACAGAAAAATCTAAATAATAATAATAATAATAATAATAATAATTCAACGCATTAGGAGAACATAAGCACCACTTTCCCTGCAGTGGTTCCCAACCCAGTCCTCAGGGACCCACAGCCATTCCAGGTATTTGGTCTTCCCCAGTGCTAGCACACCTGGTGTAATTAGTCACAGCCTTGCTGTAGGTGTCTTAATTACACCAGGTGTGCTAGCACTGGGGAAGATCAAATACTTGGAATGGCTGTGGGGACTGGAGGACCGGGTTGGGAACCACTGCCTTAGGTGGCTCACCAGGTGTCCTCCTTCAAGGTAGCGTCACGGCCTTTGACACCTCACAGTGGAGTGGATGGTTGAGCGTCGGTTCAATTCAATTGGTGAAATGTCAACCGCTCTGAGGAAGGTAGTAATACCGTAAAGCGGAAGCATTTCATTTTTTTTTTTTGTCTGCGTCCAATTCAAAAACGTAAAATTGTGTTCATCATCCCACCATTTCTTTGCAACATTACTGGGGAGGGGCTACCTTTTGCTTCTATTTACTTTTTTAAATGTTTCGATTTCATAGATTTGTTTACTCAAGTTGTTTGTGATTGCCTTGTGTCAACCAACCGCCCAGAGCACAGTGTCCTTCTGGAGGGCAGAGGAGAAATGAGGACATCTCAGCCACCGTTTCTCCAAAGTCACCTGACTTCAATCTCAAGAGATGTCATGGAGATTAATTACAGCCCCACATCCACAGATGGCACCATCAAAGCCTAAAAGGCCGACACCCCAGAATGCTCCTTTTTCACAGATCAGACAGGGTCAAACTTCAAGTCCCAAGCCGGGTCATGTTCCAGATCTTGACAGTGTTAGTAATGACAGGTATAGGGTCATGCTCCAGATCTTAGAACAGCTCCAGATCTTAGGACAGCTTCAATAATGACAGGTATAGGGTCATGTCACAGATCTTAGGACAGCTTCAGTAATGACAGGTATAGGGTCATGTTCCTGATCTTAGGACAGCGTTAGTAATGACAGGTATAGGGTCATGTCCCAGATCTTAGGATAGCGTTAGTAATGATAGGTATAGAGTCATGTTCCTGATCTTAGGACAGCGTTAGTAATGACAGGTATAGAGTCATGTCCCAGGTCTTGGGACAGAGCTAGTAATGACAGGTATAGGGTCATGTTCCTGATCTTAGGACAGCGTTAGTAATGACAGGTATAGGGTCATGTCCCAGGTCTTGGGCCCCCCCGACCCCCCCAGCCTCCGGCTACATTAGCTCTGTGGAGTCTAACCCTTGGTATGTTCCCACAGTGCGACATGGGCCCCTGGCCTGTGTCAGATGCCAACCCCAGCGTAAGGGTCATCGTACACCCCCAGCGAGAGACTGCCCCACCTTTAACACAACGCCAGTGACCTCTCCACTCAACAACTGTCACTCCAGGTTCCACTGTCCCTACTGGCAGCTTTAAACTTAAGCTTCCATGGGATGATTAGACAAGGGGGGAAACGCAAGACAATGGCTTTAGGGCAGCAGCCCCCCACCCCCCCCACAACGTGGAGACGCTGGTTCCCCACCACCTCTCTGGGCCGTATGAAAACCACGGTGGACCCCCCCCCCCCCCCCCCCCCCCCCCCTCCTCCCCCTCCTCCTCCTCCTCCCTGCTGTGTGACAGTCCCCAGTGGCAGCGTCTGGTCCCTGGGGGAGCCAGAGTGTGGACGAGGCCGTGAGCCAAGGCATGGGCCGCTGAGCACACACACACACACACACACACACACACACACACACACACACACACAATTGAGCACACCGCTACTATGCCAACCAGGTCATTAAGTGTGTGTCGACAATACAACCAAGCCTTCCCCTTCCGGATGCTGATTATCCAGCAGAATACACCCCACGCACCCAAAACAGAAACTATACTACTATACACTGAAACTAACTGTTAGACTAAACTATGGGCCAGTTTCCCAGTCATAGATTAAGCCTTGTCCTAGACTAAATCTCACTGTCAATTGAGATTCTTCATTGAAGACGTCTTTTTTTTTTTTTGTGTGTGTCTAGGACTTGGCTTAATCTATGTCCGGGAAACCAGGCCGATAAGTAACTAGGTATGTATTATACTAAACCATACTGTAAAAGCAAACGTCGGTCGTTTTAATGGAGGGACAACACATCGGAACCATAAATGAGTCAAATATCCAGGAAGTGATAAGGAGGAAAGGAGTCAAAATGAAAAGGTCACCCAACTAAGTGATTCCCAAACACGAACTCGTTTACGCTATTTATGGCTAGACCGTGAACGTGACCCCGGAAAAACATTTCAAAGGAGTCCTAAAATAAATGGTGGAAAGTAAATCAAATAAAGAACAAAGAGCTTCTCTTCCAGCTAAGGCTCATTATCATTTCCAGGTTCAAGGGTAGAGAGACATTTGAACTGGAAGTGTGATGTTTTCCTTGAATAACACATGCATGGAGCCTCTGGCACACGCACACAGTACATTTCAGCAACAGAGAGGAGAGGGGAACAACTGGCTAGCATGTGTGTGTGTGTGTGTGTGTGTGTGTGTGTTTCCAAGTGTGAACTGGCAAGTTGAATGTAAAAATGTATGAAATCCATGCACGATCAAACACGTGATCACACACGGATGGCTAAATGGTTTCTCCTTGAGCGTTTAGCCGTGTCTTTCCTTTGCAGCCTATTGAAACACATCACACTGAGACTCTGCCCTTGGTGCTTTTACTTGTACATGAATAGCATGAAGGAGACTCTGCTGCAAAGGGAAGGAGACTATACCGTTTATGGAACAATAGCTTCGCATATTTTCAAGCAGACAAATGTTGCATAGCTGCAAACAGATACAGTAGAGTACAACTGTACTTAAAATGGTAGATGCATAAATATCCACAAAAATAATGTAGAACTGAAATGTTTGATTCAAAGAATATGCATGACTAACATAAGCCTAGATTCTGCTTGACTAATGTTGCCAGGGGGCCAGCAAATGTTAGGAGGCTCTCATCCACACCATGCCCCAATCCTGCTCCAGCCTCGGACGCAACTAGTGCGCACACACACACACACACACACACACACACACACACACACACACACACACACACACACACACACACACACTTTTGCAATTATCGCCCGCGTCAGTCATTAACACATCTACCATCACGCCTCCACTCAACAGTTGAACCTTCAGGGGACCCACGTCCCTCGTAGTCATGGCTCTTTGTGACGGGGCCCAACACAGAGTTCCTTCTCCGTCAACCCACCTGCCACCATCTCACCCCACGACAGAGCTCCAACCTGCTCCGCCGCCTACCCATCGACGGTATCAAGTCCCAAAGACAACCCATACGCTTGACTGGCTGGAACGCAGAAGCCCCAGGGCCAATCAAAAGCCTGGAGGGGTGGGGGGTCCATGAGGTGGCACGACAAGAGTGGATCATTGTTTACTGAAGGCCTATCTAACCGTCTCCAAGCAACGGCCCCAGCAAGCTCCCAATCAGGTGCTGCTATCGGTGCCAGTTAGCCTTGGGTTGTGTTGTGTGGGGTGTGACCGCGTGCGTGCGCGCGTGCGTGCGTGCGCGTTTCATCTCATACCACAGCTTCTTGATAAAGACAATATCTGGACTGACTGATAAAGAAATGAAGAGATGACAGAGAAATGGCTTGATTGATTGCACCTCATGGCAGCGAAACCCCTGGCACCACAACCACAGCAAACCGCCCAACAAACGTTCACCATGTGTCTCCGTGTTTTGCCCTGGTGAGTGTCTGTCTCCAATCTTCAACTTCTGACGTAAAGCCAAAAGAAAGTCCCCATTCTCATTGCGACCACGGTTAGCGCGGTCAACTTTTTGACATTCAAATAGGTTGTGGGTGTTTTCCAATGATGGTGTACGACATTATTTACATCACACTCAAGGTCCTGGGCAACCCTAAGGCACACATTTCTCAGCATGTTGCTGGATCGCATGTTTGAACCGGAGGCTGTCCCTCTTCAACAGATTAAAGAGGGGCCGTGATTAGGGTGAATTAAATAATTAGCACACCAAGTAGAATGAAAAAAACAAGTAGAACACCCCCCTCCTGCCTTTGGACATGTCTGAGCAGGCACACAGGCACGTCTACGAAAACAGGTAGCATCTCCATTGAGGCCACGATGGAAGCCGAACCCGCAAGATCACATCAAAGGAATGACAGAGCGAACCAGAGATCATGAGATTCCACTGGTGGCAAATCCATTCGTTCTCAACCGGACAGGGGAGGGGCCGTCTCCGGAACTGCAGAGCAGGGCCCGACTGCACGGAAACCTAATCAGGACGCGACAGGACAACGGCTCTTCTTTGACTCCAAGGGAAATGTAAACTTGTCTTCGGTCCGATAACATACGCGGTCTCTTGAATCGCCCTTTCCTCCGCTGAACCTTTTCTCCTTAAGGTTGGACGCTGCTGGTTGCTCAACGAGGGAATCTGTGCCTGAGGTTCAACACGAACATGTTTTAATATTAATCTGTCTTGGAGAAATTGGCTTCGACCTAACTAGGATTCAATTATTACACATCAAAACTACAGACAACACAATCGGACCTAGAATCATCAGATGGTGAACAAAACAAAGCCTTCGTTCATTTCTGGACATTTAAAACAAACACTGTATTCAGAAGAACAACATTGTATCCCCCTTCCTCAAAGGAAACTTGAAGTAGAAGAACAATCAAACCGACATACATGTAAATTCATTCAAATAAAAATACAATACGGTCCATATTGGAATCCTAAAATGTACGACTCTCCTTGGAAGCCATATTGTTTCCGACGTTGCATTTTTACGAAAATAAACGTTCCATTTTGAGGCTTTAACAAACACCTTCTTCCTATGTAGCTCTTCTGTCTCGTCTAATTGTAACTCAAGAAAGTACTGTAGCTGGGGAAGTCATGAAGCCCAAGGCTAGTGCCTTAATCATGGACAGAAATACTGAACGGTTTCAAAGACAATCAACGTACGCGATACTTTCTGTCACTCCTTTACCCGAAAGTCTTCCCTGACCGTATCGAGCATCTATTGTTTCATGTACTAATATCACTCCAGGCCAGCTCCACACGTTGGAGATCATTAAAACTATGGGCTTGCTTTAACACAGCAAAGAGATGAGGGACAGGGGCTGCCAGTCCACAGCAGTCTAAACAAGGCTTGGGTCGGGCAGCAGGCCAAGGCTGACGGCCAATACTACACTGCATCTTTGTTGCTTCAGCGAGCCGGCTCAGCCCTGGCTTGTTGTGACATCTGGCCCTGGACAGGCCACGCTTATCAGCCCCCGGCCACTTAGCGGGATGACAGCGCAGACGGACGGGAATAGGTCTCCTCACCTACTATTTCAGGACGGCCGGTAAAGATGAAAGCCAAACGCAGTGCTGTTAATGGGGACCAGGGATTGGAGTTCCACTCGCTAAAGCCAGGCAGTACCAACGCCGTTCAGAGAGATAACCAGGTCCCTCATCCTGCCCATTGCCGAATTACATGGCTCTAGTACAGTGGTGTCTTTGGGAAGAGTGGGGGGTGGGGAATCCACTCCCTTGAGCTTGCAATATCTGGTTCATTGCTCTCCCCAAAAATCGAGTAGTGATATGTTACAAATGTACAGTCCACTTAGAGATGCACGTCCCCCTATTATTTACGTGGACAGTCACAGCTGAGCATTGTAACCCATAAAAAGCGATTTCTTATCACAGTTCAGAAACATTGAGGAAATGTTGTCTTTTGACCATCTCATCTTCAACAGCCTGCACTCTGTAACGACTTGACTTGTTTAATCAATTGCAGCGCATACACCCTCATCCCTGGTGAGACGCGCAATTATGTCAGGACCACCTGGCAACCACGCAGTCAAAGAAGCGGTCAGGCACTACTCAAGAGGGGGAATAAAACTTTTAAGCACCCTGCCTACAGCCATCGATAATCCAGCCTTTTAAAAACGGATCTGACTGATTTCTAAGCAGCTCCGCCAAGACGATTCCTTCTAATAGGGACAAAATACTGCATTGGACCTGCTTGGATAACGTTTAAAGTTTCTATCGAACAATTAGTGACAGCAAAATGTTGCCAGTCAAATGCCCAATCCACAGACTGAATCGCAGACTCATTCCTAAAAGGTAATTTTAGTGGGTGTATAACTTATCACTTTAATCACTAGCTTATTATAAAACGACAAATTAATAAACCCCATTAAGATTCTACCTGACTTAAAAAGTCCTATTGGAATCACTCACCGGCCACGCGAACTGGAAGGGGATCACAATCTTGCCATCGTCGTTGATTTTGTTCTGATTATTCTTTGTGTTTTTAAAAGAAAATATATTTCCACCAATAACGTCAGTAGATCCAGCCCCATATGTGCAAGGGCCAGAAGTGGTCACCTCCGTTTGATACTCCTTCAAGCAGATTTTGAAGTAAGTGTCGCACTCGTCCCGACTACAGCTCAGGTCCTGAGCGTTCCTTTGACCATCACAGCATTCTCCGTCCGATAACTCGCCGTTTACATTTTGAACGGTGATCAACTGTAGCTCAAAATAGCCAGAGGCCTGGGACACCTAAAAACATAAAACAAAATTACCAGGCTACATATCCTTTGAATTGCACCGAGGCGCGTAGACCTTTTTTTTCCACACTGTTGCAATACAATTGAATTATCAAATAATTGATGGGCATTGGCCAAAATACAAAATATTACTTTATTTCATAAAATTGTCTACACAATTTTGAACATGCAGGCCCATGTGGATTTAGAGAAGACAGTTCACATATAACTCTACACAGGATATTTAAAAAGATATATGCAGTTTGCAGGCAATTTAGACAATGCAACTTCGCACTATAGCTATAAAATCTTTAGCATAATGTAGAAATACAAGAAGGCTGAAATTTCGATTCTTTCAAGCGTTGTCATCGCATGCTCCAAGTGGCAGCTGCGTAATTAAATTATCGATTAATGTGATCTGAATAATCAATAGCCCTATTGGAGGGCAAATAAATATGCCCACGCCCACGAACTTGAGCCTACTGACTAGTAAAATAAATCATATTTGTAAAACAAAAGCGTTCTTACCTCCGTCCATATCGTCAACAGCAGGCACACTATTGAGAGGCAATTCCTAATCCCTGTACAATTCCACATGCCTCTGATTAATTAGTATGTCATAAGGATAAAGCGATCAAAACTGAGAAACAGCCGTTGACCGGCGACTCGGTCCTCCGATCCTGACATGCAAAATTTACATGCGCCTTATATTTCCCCCTCGTATGTCCAAATTTCGCTGAAACATTACATGCGTGTTTCGCAGAGAGCCTGAGCAGCGCGGCGATAATCCATCCACAAGAGTCTCCCTCCGTCAAATCACTCCACACAGCAACTGATATGTTTCCAAGCTACAGCACGCCTGAGGATGTCTTTTTTTTGATTGGCAGCTCGACAAACCACTCACAGACTCGTGTGCGTGCATTTGGCGAGAGCTTTCTCGGAGCCAACCAAAGGGTCCGGGGGCGGAGAATATCCCCCAAACTTGAAATGCATGGTTAGGATATGTATCAAGATAGGTCGTATACACATTCGTATACTAAAAGTACATGTCACTTTTTTCGTCCATGTATTGCTAATTGGCTTAGTTTTGTATTCGTTTTTTAGAGATTGTTAATAGGCCCAGTCCTTGGCTGACTAGATGGTATAATTGATTTAGGATGCCAATAGGCATGGCCACATATCACTACATTCGATACTCACCACATCAATTAGTAAATGTAGAATTCAGCAACAGGAAATAAACAAAATACTCATTTGTGTATCAAAATACATAAATAAACCAAAATCTTCAGATATTAAGATAAGGTGCCTTTTTCATCTTACATACTTACCTCAGTCATCATAGCAATTGCATGCACATGATCGGACACAACGAAGGGTAGTTGTGTTAAATAAAAGAGGCTAGGCTTAAATAAACGTAATTAATGTTGAAAGGGTACAGGAGGCGAGCAGTACAGAGAGCGCCCTCTTCTGTGCAGTGTGCGCCTCACCATTTCTAGGCTGTGTCTAATAATCCAAAGCAATTCAATATAGGCTTCAATAATGTATTTTTAGATTATGCAGAAAACCACCATTATTTGTAGACCACCTCCATTTCCTTTTACTTAAACACTAGTTTATTCATGAATTCACAATTATTCCTCAAAATGTCATCTGAGGGAAGTCTTTCCACAGCCAGGTCCCTGGCTACTTTGAAAACCAAACCTAGGCATGTGTGTGTGTCTGTGTGTGTGCGTGTGTGCGTGTGTGTGTGTGTGTCCGTAGTCTACCTAGTTCTATGCGTCTGCATAAAAGGTTATGACAGTGGACATTTAATCCCATACACAAAACAAATAAGTATCTCTCTCTCCCTTTCATTAGTCAACTTGTATGCATCCAAAAGGTGCTAAATAAGTGCACATGAATAGGGCTAGGCCTAAATAAGTGCATGAATAGGACCAAGGCTAAAATAGACCATGAATAGGGCCATGGCTAAATTAGTGCATGAATAGGACTAGGCCTAAATTAGTGCATGAATAGGACCAGGGCTAAATTAGTGCATGAATAGGACTAGCATAGCTAGTATATATAGTATATATAGTATATATATATATGCATAGCACTGCATAGCTAGTATATATAGTATATATAGTATATATAGTATATATAGTATATATATATATGCATAGCACTGCATAGCTAGTATATATAGTATATATAGTATATATATATATGCATAGCACTGCATAGCTAGTATATATAGTATATATAGTATATATAGTATATATATATATGCATAGCACTGCATAGCTAGTATATATAGTATATATAGTATATATAGTATATATAGTATATATATATATGCATAGCACTGCATAGCTAGTATATATAGTATATATAGTATATATATATATGCATAGCACTGCATAGCTAGTATATATAGTATATATAGTATATATATATATGCATAGCACTGCATAGCTAGTATATATAGTATATATAGTATATATATATATATGCATAGCACTGCATAGCTAGGCCCAGCAGCATCACTGGCTTTTACTGGACCGTTTCACACCGTGCTGCCGACAGTGTGTGAATGTGCCTTCCATTCAGTCACATCCAATACGAGACAAAGTGTGTGTGTGTGTGTGTGTGTGTGTGTGTGTGTGTGTGTGTGTGTGTGTGTGTGTGTGTGTGTGTGTGTGTGTGTGTGTGTGTGTGTGTGTGTGTGTGTGTGTGTGTTTGTGTGCGATGTGCAGACGGGAGGGCAGCCGGGGGATTAGGAGTGGGAGGAGTGTTGGGCGCTGTGGGGGGTGGGCCTGCCCACCAGGGGGGAAAGGTGAAGTGGATTTCTCCCCTCATCCATTTTTCATGGATCTTGTCCTTTGTGACTCCTGCTTAAGCACACAGCCACTGTCAATTCTCTTTCATCCTTCTTCAGCATCTTTTGGGGGAATGTGTGTGTGTGTGTGTGTGTGTGTGTGTGTGTGTGTGTGTGCGTGCGTGCGTGCGTGCGTACGTGTGCTGTGATGTTTTTGTGCGTAGTTGAAGACATTGTGATCATCATACAATAACTCTGTTTCGAGGTTTCGGATTGAGATGATAGAATCTATAGTAAATAGATTGCCATTCATTCATTGTTAAATGGAATTACCAGAAGTAATAGCTACCAGTATGCAGCTTTCCTACTTCAATTCCCCCTATATTTTCTTATCTATTGGGCCTCATTTCATTGTCTCAAGACACTACATGATACAGTGATGATGGGCCATATATATTGTTTGACAGGTTGGATAAAAGTAAAGCGCAGGAAATTGGATTCTACTTTGAGATGCTCTCTGTCATAAAGCAGGTTTGGTGTTCTTATACAATTATCTGGGTTTTATGTTAGAGACGGGTGGTGGTGAGGATATTAAGGAAGAAACAGGGGCACCTGTCAAAGACACGCTGTCTACCTTCCTGACAGCGCAGGGATTTATGACCACCTACGGCAGCGATGAGATTGGAACGTGTTTACTTCAGAGTGGGGAAAAACACACAGAGCCATGACATAGAGCTGCCATGACGACATCAGCGACTCCCTTTGTGCAGGAACAGACTCACTCCTAACTGTTGTTGGATGTGCAATAGGTTTGTATATTTACACCCGGTCTCTTTCTTCTCTTTTACTTGGTCCTATACTTTTGGAGGTGATCGTTGTAAATATGAACTGCACTGTACAATATGTAGATTTTTGCTACCAACAATATTTTATAACTTGCTCCTATTAATTATGTTTATGACCGTGGCCAGACCAGCTAAGTTGGGGTGTAGGTTAAATTGCTATCAAGTCACCATTTAGGCAAACACCCCAACTATGTGGTGAGAGGAGAAGTACATCAGAGGAGTACACCTGGGTCGGTTGTCTCTTGTGCCCTTATGATTCCCTCCACTGAGAGTGTGCATTGGTTTACCCAAGGCAAACATTTGAGTACCTTTCACACTCTAATGGAATGTTAGCCAATCAGTGTCTATTATGTGCTTTTTGTTTTACAATAGAAACCCAGAGCACGAGAAAGAGAGAAAGAGAGATGGACATCTATCCACCAGGCAGTTACAAGGTCTTTCCCCCAAATGAATGGAATTCCCCACAAACGTTGAACAGATACACATAGTTGACTGTACTAAAAGTGAGTATGCTTTACATCCATCGATCCTTAATTGTTTTCAGAAAGGGCAAGTTCATGTTGAGAAATCATATTATTCCAACCCATGTGACAAAAGTGAAAAAGTATGGACAAAGTAAATTATTCTCTATTATACCACACTGTGTTATATACCTACCATATTTCTACCATATCCCTTCCTATATATAATGTTCATTTATAATATGTATATATATAATATTTACTGCCATACATGTATATATACAATCTGCACTTTACCACTTTTTGGTCTGGTCAGATGCCGAACTGCATTTTGTTCCCTCAGTACTGTGTGCAATGACAATAAAGTTGATCTAATCTAAAATAATCTAATCTAATTAAATGTTTCTATTGACGGTAAACTAAGAATAGAGCTTCTTTTGACGGTAAACTAAGACTAGAGTTTCTATTGAGATTTTTCCGCCTCAACATAGAGACGGGCCAGGAAGAGGCGCGCCGTACTTTGAGCGCTGTAGCTCGTAAATATGCATTGGCTGGGAAGATAAGCTAAGTTACCAGACGGGGGTTGTAAGGGTAAGAGACCTTGTCCAACTCTAAATCAAGTCAAGGGTAATCCTCGTGGCCAACATCGTATCAGGGTACAAGAGCTAGAAATGGGTCAAAAGATTTCCGAAGATTGGGTCTAATCTGAACGCATCTCTTCGCTAACCCTCTGCGCCGCTGCAATCATCAAAGCATGTTGTAATGGCTTTCAAAGTGCATGTCCCTATCATGGAACATTGCTCAAAAGGATGGCATGCTTAAAAAAAGGCTTATCATATATTAAAAAAGAATGAGTGTTAGAAGAAAATGATGTAATCATACCAACCGATACGTGCATCACAGCACTGAATATGTTATAATATATAATATATATGTTGTATTCCATGTTATGTCGATCTATTTGAGTAGATCCTTTACAAACAACAATATTGAAAAATGCATAACCGATAACTCCTTTCCTTTGCTCCTCTGTGTCATTGTCCAGGCGTTTATTTGCATACAGATGGACAGTGCGCCAGTATATTATGATCATATAGAATATTCTCTGGTCTCATATCTCAGTGTATTATAATCATATAGAATATTCTCTGGTCTCATATCTCAGTGTATTATAATCATAGAGGATATTCTCTGGTCTCATATCTCAGTGTATTATAATCATATAGAATATTCTCTGGTCTCTTATCTCATAGTATATTATAATCATATAGAATATTCTCTGGTCTCATGTCTCAGTGTATTATAATCATATAGAATATTCTCTGGTCTCTTATCTCATAGTATATTATAATCATATAGAATATTCTCTGGTCTCTTATCTCATAGTATATTATAATCATATAGAATATTCTCTGGTCTCATATCTCAGTGTATTATAATCATAGAGGATATTCTCTGGTCTCATATCTCATAGTATATTATAATCATAGAGGATATTCTCATATCTCATAGTATATTATAATCATAGAGGATATTCTCATATCTCATAGTATATTATAATCATATAGAATATTCTCTGGTCTCTTATCTCATAGTATATTATAATCATAGAGGATATTCTCTGGTCTCATATCTCATAGTATATTATAATCATAGAGGCACGCTAGTCTCCTCAGGCGATGCAGGCTTATCAACATGAAGGGAGGTTGTAAATATGAAATTTCAGATGATCCCTTGGTATATAATAAGCAAATGAGTTATGACTCCACTTTATTAGTTTAGTATAAAAACACCTACTACCCGAACTCGTTCCATATACTTACTTCACTTAGCATAAACAACAACATATATTGTCTTCTAAAATTGGTGAAGTATCACTTTAAGTGAGGCGCAGTAGGCCCTTTGTAATTGATGGAATTGAGAACAGAAAAAGCAATGCATCTATCTGAGGTTCTACCTCTTCTTCTTGAGCAGCAATTGAGTCGAAACGTTTCCAGATCTTTTCCAACCTGCAGATTGGTTGCATTCTAAAAATGTTAGGCCAGATAACTTCTGCTAGATGAAGCATTAGATACTCATTGGCTATTCTCTTCCCACTAACAATAGAGGTTGCTGTGTGGTTGCCATGGCAAGGTTAAGGTAAAAGCACTTGGTTAGCCAATGCGCTCAGATGGGTTTCTTACACCCAACTAAGTCCCTTTCATAGTAAAAATGTGTTTGTTTAATGATTGCCAGTTCAGACAAACATTGCCTTGGAAACTAAGCACTTTCTTTCGCTTGAATATGTGACCAATGAAGATTGGCCTGCCTAAAAGAAAGACCATAGGCAAAAAAACTAATAATTTCAGGCATGAAACCTCTTTTATTTACATGTAATGCAGTTCAATGAAACAAGTTAGTGCACATGCAAAATAGAATGAATACATATGTTTGCACCATGTGCCATTAGGTTAAGAAATTGTGAAATATTGAAAACAACTTCAGAAATAAAGATATTATAAAACTAAATCATGAATTAATATTGACCACGATGAATATTCACCTCAAATAAGGCAGGACAACTGATGAGGAGCACTGAAGCAATGCTTTAAATACAAATAACACAGATTCAGTGTAGACAAAAAAATGACATAGAAAACATAATAATTGTATTGCAATTGCAAGTGTGACTTCAGATGAAAAGTTAAACACATCTTGGTTCCACAACAAAGAAAGCCTCTTCATTTAAAAACATACTTCATACAAACTTTTTATACATGATATAATTAGGCTTATGGTCACTGGAAATAGTAATCTTCTTAAAACAGTGCAAGAAACAGCAGAATTAATTCTAGTTTCTGTTGGGATCGCACTTACAAAATAATAATCCATCCTCTGAGAAATGAACTACTAAATAAAATCCACTCACAGTTGAACAGAACACTACAGAACAGCAAAGGTTTAAACATATCAAAATGTGGTATGAATCATATAGAATGGTGTAACAAACTTCTCAGTCATCGCAGAGAACTCCACCGAAATGTTATATTTCCGAAATATCTAAAAACTTGATATGTTTTGTGCCTTCCGGCCGCGTTTCAGCATTTAAAACGCAGGTGCAATGGGACTAAAGCTGCTGTGCCTACTCGCACCAATGGGACTAAAGCTGCTGTGCCTACTCACACCAATGGGACTAAAGCTGCTGTGCCTACTCGCACCAATGGGACTAAAGCTGCTGTGCCTATTCGCACCAATGATGGAGGTAGAAAGATTGCGTGGTGCCATGGTAGTATCCAGCATAGTTATGATAAGGTGGGAAACGTAGTCAACATCCCACATTAAGTATTTGCATTCTTTACCAAATGCAGGGTGGCTTATGAGGGATTCAATCTGCAGCTTTCATTATCTGCCAAAAACACCATAAAAGCTGTTCATTATTATTATTTTATTAACACGCTTCCTTATTCTATTTTTGGAGTGGAACTTCAACAATTAAAGACTAAAGGCCGTTCTAAAACCTAGAACTCGCAGGCTAAGTAGTAATTATCTTTGACTTAACCCTAACCCCAACCTAACCCTAGAACTGGCAGGCTGATTAGTAATTATCTTTGACCCAATCCTAACCCCAACCCTCACCCTCACCTCAACCCCCACCCCCACCTAACCCTAGAACTGGCAGGCTGATTAGTAATTATCTTTGACCCAATCCTAACCCCAACCCTCACCCTCACCTCAACCCCCACCCCCACCTAACCCTAGAACTGGCAGGCAAATTTGTAATTATCTTTGACCTAACCCTAACCCCAACCCTAACCCTAGAACTAGCAGGTTGAGCAGCAGTTATCTTTGACCTAACCCTAAACCTAACCTAACCCTAGAACTGGCAGGCTTGCCAAAGAGCAGCAGCTATCTTTGAGATCAGCTCCCTCACCCTTCATGCTATACATACATCTATAAATTGAAACGGTTGATCCCAGTAGCTATGGGACATTTGACAGGAAATGGAAGTTACCAGACTGGAGCCTCAGCATTTAAAATGGCTTCTTTGCCAGTTTATGGAAGGGCTTGGCTTTTTATGACATCATTAAATACCAATGTATTGCCATGGAAACTTGGACTGATTAGTAGTTTGCAAACACATCTGAGAAAGATATAAATTTCAACCATCTACAAAAGGTAGCAACACTGAGCACCAACGGAATTTACATTCGGTGGAGTTCTCATTTGAACCATTGTCTAAGCAGAGGTGTACCGTCAATACCCCCAAATATTTTGTTTAAAAATCAATCTACAAGAATTGTGATTCAAAGATTGTGTTGTACACAAAGGTAGCCAAAAGTAAGAGGTTTCAGAGAAGAAATACAATTTATTTTGTAGGGCCGTATGAAATCCGCACTCTCAAATTCACTCTCCGTACTTCCAGGTTCCTGAAGTTTTATTTTTTGGGTACAAAAAGTTAACATAAAACTATTCTCTTAATTCATTATATTCATTTTGAAGCTTTTTATTGCCATTAAACAAGCTGTCCTATATTAATAAGTCAATTACACTATAGTGAAAATGTACATCTTGCAATTGATATGCATAATTCAATATTTGTTAACATCACTAAACTCTCTAAACAGGCAGGAAATATGCGGATATAAATAAGATCTTGCTTTTGAAAAACACCATTTTCAAGACGTTTAAACTAGATTCATACTTTCTTAAGCATATGTAGCCGCTATTAAAATCACAATTAACCCTAACAATTACCAGCATATCGTCGAACCTGGAAACATTTTCCCATTCTGTGGGTTTCAACATTTTGGAGAATTCCTTTTTTCAGCATTCTGTGAGTCTCACATTACGGAAATCATAGGCCCCTACATTTGTATCATGAACACTATATTAGACCATGTGAAATAATTTCCAACCATTACACAGTATAAATGTGCTGCTTTTCTCCTTCCTGTGAAACGCTAACTGAACATGTTTCCCAACGTCATCAGTTTATTAAAAAAATGTCAAGCCTCTTCGGCAAACCATCCAATCCTGATCCCCATGGAATGATTTGAATGGCAAAAGGAACATTTCAAAGAGACCTCCATCCTCGTGAGATTCGGAGGTCTAACTATGGCTATGACGGGACGCAGTCCCACAAGGTTTCCAGGACCAAAGTATATTCACACTTCAAAGGCTAACATGTAAACTTCACTAAAATCCGACATAAATGTAAGGGTTAACCCTTGTGTCAAGCGATTCGCTTGTAGTGGGTTGACACAAGGGTGTTGTTTTTCTTTGTGTCCACTTTGTATGGCTATGTCAGACCTGCTGAAGCGACTCAAGAACTACGGACGAGATAACCTCAGATTCAACTCAAACTGTAAAAAACCCGCAGCACTGTTACATCAAGACGCAGTCTAGGCTGGACAAGCTAACTCCGTTGGTTTCCCCACTCAATTCCATCTGATATCGTTCTAAACAACACCAGGAACCCGATGAGGGGCTAGAACTTCAAGTCGGGATGAGTCACAAAAACCTACCTCAGGGCCTACACGTTTCTGTCAAGGTGGTCTTCAATCAGCTCCACCAGAAGTATAGCTGTGAATGTGCAAACCGCATTTACCTTAAAATTGTCTTCAGCTTTCGGCTTTGCTTTGACGCTCAGCCTGTCAAGTAACGACATATCAGCCCTTTAGATTACGCTGCAAATGTAGGAAGATTATTTAAAAAAATGTTTTATGCTGTTATCTATGTAAATTTAAATAATGATTACGTATTGGCCATACATTGAGAAAAGTCGATAAAGCGATATAGTTATAATTAGCCTCTTCAGATAAGTTCGACAGTTTGGACCTGAGATCTTGAAATATTAGAAGAGATCTAGTCTATTCTATTCAGATTTGTATAGCTTTTGGCTGAGGAAAAAAACAAGGAGGTGCGAAGAGGTATGCAGGTATGCCTTAGTTCCTGTCACTTTGGGGGGTAAATTACATAGTACCTTGGAAAATATTGCCATCAAATATTGTTGAATTCATTTTGGATGAAGAATACATCGTAAACTAGCATCTGTGTGTTTAAGCGAAACTGTTGGGACTCCACTGTAATGAAAGGAAAGCCCACATCTACTGTTAATGTAAAGATCCCGAGACTAAGGCTAAAGTTACTACTGAATAAACTTATCCTAACTAGGGCATTGGTTTAACAATGATTCAACAACATTCACCACCATTTAGCAAAGATTGACTGTCAACTTCTTCAGATGACATATAGAGGTTGATGACATGTTTGTTTGTGGTTACCGAACAGCAAATATAGCGTGGTCAAAACGAAAAACTACTTTAAAAAAAAAACCCGAAATAACCTTGATTGCAAAGTCAAAATTGTGTGTACCAACACAATGAGAAAGCACTTTTCATTTTTTTCTTGTTGTTTTACTTATTGACCTTAAATCTCGTCAACAAAATAGCTGCATTGCTTGAAATGGGGTATTTGTCTGGTCTGCAATATTGACTAACACCCCACCATGGGATTATATTGTTTCAAACATCATCTTATTAGGCCCCACAAAGTGCTTGAAAAGGCTTTGTTTAACAAGGCTTAATTTAGTAACACCTTCGTTGGAAAAAATCTAAGTTAGTTGATGTTTAAAGGAGCATTTTTTCCAACTACTATGATAGTTCTGGAATCAACAAAGCTAACTACATGCCCTCAACCGTTAAAACCAAAACTAAATCACAGCAATTACATCGAACCAGTATGGAGAAGTAAACTTCCTCTGTCATTGCAAAGAAATCAGACTAAGAAGTGCAAATACATTAACGTTACTGACGTCTACCCTCCATGTCACACTTGTTCTAAACCAAGTTCTCCTAATGCATACAGCCGTTAAGCTCCCCAGCTCAGAGGTAGGCCATGTTCTGAATGTGTCTGACAAAATGTAATTGTACAAAGTCAAGTTTCCACAAAGGCATAAGTCTACTGTAAGGTCCTCTTTCAAATTTGAATGCTGTACTTGCTGCAATATATTCCATTGCTTGAAAGATCGGTAAAAGGTTTGTTTGGGTGATGACACAGCAGTTATGACTGATGCACTATGGGTATTGCTTCAAGGCTGCGTCTCGTGAAAGGGAGCCAGGCATGCTGGGACTTGTTGTGATAAAGAGACTTGGATTCACTCTGATTGGCCAACGTTAGGAGGCCCTGGCCTGACTAAGCATTGTTTTTGCATTCCTGGGTCATGGAACGAGACATGTGGAAACCAAACCTGTCGGAGGGTAGGTTGAATAAAAACGACAAAACGAGATTCAAGGTCCAGCTGGCGACCAGCCAATGGCAAACATTAAAAGGAAAGCAGTTATCAAGACCAAAAAACTAACGAACCCAAAAAAAAAAAACAATTGGTAAAAAGACATGATGAACACTGTTGTACTGCTATGGGTGGAGCTCAATATGGACTCAATGCTAACAGGGAGACATGGGTTGGTGTTTGATTTAATATAAATTACTTCTCGTACACTCGACTGCACTTTCAAGGGACACAACCGGACCAACGTTGTGTGTGTGTTCCGAACGTGCAACGCCTGTACCGTTGACGCAAACACTAAACTGAGTCGGGGAGACAAACACTATTCCAACCTTTGCTTTGAAATTGGGTGGGGGGTGGGGGGGTGGGGTGCTGAACTAAATGGGTTAGACGTTTGTGGAGATCTTGTACTTGGGGGACATGTTGTTGTGGAACCAGATGAAGCTAAAGATCACCCCCATGGTCTTAGGGATGCTCTCGTCGTAGGCAAAAGTCATGGCCTCGTGCAGAGGGACCTTGACCACTTCGATCAGCTCGCCCTCCTGCGGTGCGCCGCCCCCTTCTCCAACGCGGTTCTCCTCCGACACCTCCGCATAGAACATGGTCTGCTTGGCCCCTGTCACACCCACGCCAGACCTGCAGCGGGCGGGGGACATGACACAGGTAGGAAGTCGGACGCAATTTACTTGTGACTGTGTGTGTGTGTGTGTGAGTGAGTGAGTGAGTGAGTGAGAGAGAAAAAGCTGCCCCTGTATTAATAATCTGGAGTGAAACACCGTTGTGGTTCACACCATGCTTAACCAGCTTGTTAATAGTATTGTTTTGTTTTCTAACTATTTGATTTTATTATATAAATCAACTCTGCATGAAAATGAAATGATGGTAGATATTGTTGAAGTGAAAGGCCATGAGTAAAGTCCTGTGGAAATACTGATAATCACGACTTAGGTTCTGCAACAGTGAAGTACAGAAAGAAGGCAATGGAAAGGATGCAGAAAAACGACAGACGTATTCCCAAAGTTTGTTTAAAGTCAAGAAAGAGTATCTAATGGCTCAGCTAGCCTCAACTCGGGAAGATGAACTATTAAGAGTGTTTGGTCCAGTATCTGTGACGTAGGGTGTGTGTGTGTGTGTGTGTGTGTGTATTAAGCGTGTTTGGCCTAGTATCTGTGATGTATGGTGTGTGTATTAAGCGTGTTTGGCCCAGTATCTGTGATGCATGCTGTGTGTATTAAGCGTGTTTGGCCTAGTATCTGTGATGTATGGTGTGTGAATTAAGCGTGTTTGGCCTAGTATCTGTGATGTATGGTGTGTGAATTAAGCGTGTTTGGCCCAGTATCTGTGATGCATGCTGTGTGTATTAAGCCTGTAATGATACCTGTAAGAGGTGATCCTCTTCAGTTTGGCAACAGGCACATCATAGCCACACTCCTCCAGTATTTCTTGCCGAGCGATCTCTTCCAGCGAGAGGTCGGGCTTGTCCACCAGGCCCGCACACAGCTCGTAGGTGAGCCCAGCGGAGGCCGGGGGCCGGGGGCTGGAAGTCTCTCCCTCCTGGGGCCCTGGAGCAGCGGCCCCTTCCTCGGCTTGTTCTGCAGGCTCAGGAGGCTGTGGCCTGGTCCTCTCCCACTCGCACATGTACACAGCTGGCAACCACACGGGAAAACCTCCGTTGTCACGCTTTGCTTTTACAAAAATGCGACTCGAGCAATGGACCCACCACAGGCGTCGTAGAAATGAAATCACAGTCGAGTGACGCTTGGCAGCAAGGACAACTAACTGGCGATCGTTAAGAATGAAGATAGTTCATAAAGGACAACTAACTGGCCATCTTTAAGAATGAAGATAGTGCATGAAGGACAACTAACTGGCCATCGTTAAGAATGAAGATAGTTCATAAAGGACAACTAACTGGCCATTGTTAAGAATGAAGACAGTTCATCAAGGTCGGACAAACCTTTTTTTTATAGAAAGTACAACTGTGGAAATGTGTTACCTGGACGAAACTGCTTAACCAGAACGAAACAGTGCGAGGTGGTGTTGAAGATCAGTACCGATACACTAGTGCCACGAGAGAGAAAAAGACAAAGATTAAATCCAAAAAGGGAAAAGCCAGCTGAAAGTACGTAAGTAAGCATAACCTGTGTAAAGCCAATTTGTCATGTACAGCCTTATACGCTGAAATGCTAACAACCATCTTGGACCTAAATCGCCATTTCTTTTTTTTCTAAGATATGTTTTGAGGCATTTATGCTTTATTGATAGGACAGTACGCAGACAGGAAAGTTGGGAGAGAGAGAGAGGGGAGGACATGCAGCAAGGGCCCGGGCTGGAATCGAACCCGGGCCGCTGCGTCCAGGACTAGCCTTTGACTGGTGAGCCCCTAAAGTGTAATTTCTTACCCAGGGATGCTTTTATGAACAACAAGACCCTGACCAGACGCATTCCCTGAGAATGTTGATAAAAGCTCCAATCAGGACGCAGGGGCTACTGTGTGAGGCGGAATTGGCAGTCTGGGGGGTTTTAAACTTAAAAATGACCAAGATCGAATTTAAGACGTTTGTCTGTTCTGTATAGGTAATCTAGTCCTGTTTCAAAACTTGGATGGTCACATGAGTCTCATTTGATACAAGAAGAAAAGAAAAAAAAATATTGACATTTGTAAGCAGAATCTTTTTATTTTTAGGTCTGGTAGTCTTTAAACTTTGAGTTACTAATATTAGTAATCGTTATTATCATACGTTTTTGCTGAACGTGTTGTAAACTGCTACACAATTTCAGACCCTTCAGTTTTTTCTTCAATTTCATTCTCCCTAATCCATGTCACCAGTTTTAATTGAAATGAAGTCATTGTCATTTAAATCTGTACGCCTACTTCTGTCCCTCAGAATATGAAATTGTCCCAAACTATCTTGTTTTATTTCATCAGCTATTTTATAGGTCTATTGGGTCTCTTAAGCATACATCCTCCAATCAGCGTAAAGTAGTAAGTGAAGCTAGAAGTGAGTGAATGTAATAGTGATAGGTCAAAGATGTCGTAGTTTACAACCCTGAATTTTGATCCCACTCAAAGTTAGAAAGGGAAATGTCAAAGACACCCAGAAAAACGAAATGTTATGGCCGTACTAAATCCAGTGTCAAAAGAATTAACCATTCAGGAATGGGCAAACCTACTTCAATTGTTACCTTTCCAATTGCGATATGATGACTTTAAATTTGGATTGTATTATTGTATGTATAAACAGAGCTGCCACTCAAAGTTTACTGAAAAATAATGTAACCCCTCAGTCTAGATGTAAACTTACAAAATGACAGAGTTCATCCAAACCTTATAGTCATTGTTTTTATTCCAATCCATAAACTAAAAAGGTCAGAACTTCATATTACAACAACTGAACATCTCAAAACTACTAACCTTTCTCTTTTGGCACTTAGTGCATGCAGGCTAAAACTATTTAAATAATTCTTTAACGCAATTTCTGCAGGGTGCCTTGTTTAACCAACTGTCCATCAACAGTGTGAATTACAGCTTCAGTTATTCACTGATCGTGAAGGAAATGAAATGAATAGCATTATTTCAAAAATAAGCTCTCCTAAATCCAGTTGACTAGTTTCGCTCTGTACAGATTTCGCAGTGATTGTGTGTCTGAGTATGTGTGAGAAACCTGGTCTAGCTGATTTTCTCCATTCCTTCTGAACAGAGAATAATTGCGTTGTGCGCTGGGGAGTGAGGAAGTCTATAAATATTGACCTCTAGGTACATTGGAGACTTGGACGTGTAGCGTATGCACGGCTGGAAGAGTTGAGAGTGTCGACGCAGATTGTGAACGTGCGATTGTTCGGTTGGCGGTAGAGATTGGAGGGCTGGAGGCGTCTGTGTTGGGAAAGCGGACGTGGCAGTGCAGGCAGGAAACCCTACCCGGACGTTCCCATGGCGAGCAGGAGACCGATGGGGAGCCTGCTGCGAAGCATGGTCACTGGAGTGGAAAAGGACCACGGGGTCCAATAATTCACTGTACCTATTCGATTTGCAACAGCCGGGCTTTCTTTACGAAATGCGGGACCTTTTAAAAAGCTACCATAGTATCTCTTGTTGCCAGTGATGTTGTTTATGTAGCATAATGTGAATGATTGTCCTTAAGTCCATACTTTTGTTTATGAAAGTCCCATTATGTTTAGGTCGGGATGGACATACCGGTGGGATTGCCTATTTCCAATTGCACAAAGTTAAAACCCTTTGGCTGTCCAAAAATGTATTACCACAAGGTTCAATGTATTTATTTACTAGAGTCGTATCAGAGCGGACAAGTTTTCAAAATGGCCGATATTCGGGGCAGAGGGGAAAAGCCATCCTGTGGTGTGAAAAGGGTCCCTTGAGGCGGCAGGTCGGGACTCAGCACAGCTTTTCCACGCCATTTACCCTCTTCCCTCCAATAGGCCTGTGCTAATGGTTAAACCAAAAAGTGGCTAAACAGGCGCTCTGGACATTTCACGCGCAGTTAAGCTTGTAGCTTTCCTGCTCTTTAAGAAGGCCAGCAGCCAACAGTGATGTAGTAGTACCTGTATATACAAGGAGAGGGAAATACTATGGACTTTTCTTTAGCTCAGTGTTGAGGTCTTATTTTATTTGCCAAAAACAAATAGCTGTGCTCTGTGCTCTTTTACGAACCCTTTGGAATCTCAAATTGGAAAATGGAAATCCCTTAAGACATAAAATAACACAGGAGGCCACCATGGGCTTAAGTACAGCCAATGATCGACATGCCCCTCTAACTGACCTATCAAGGACTAGAATAATGCCTGTAGTTGAATTGAGTAGATTTCATAGAACACCAGAAGTGAAGTGTGCAATACGGCAAAGCCTAATTGAGACATTGCACATTTTTGATTCCGTGATAATGTCCTCTGATTTGCAATCACTGCCAGCAACACCACAGCACGAGTTGTTTCTTATTGTCGCTGTGGACTAAACCAATTTCTAAGGGTGCTTTTTCTGATTTGAAACATACTCTTTCATAAGGTGAAATGTAGTGACAAAATATAACTGTTACTTCAGAGGTTGGTACACTGAATAGACTGCAGTTGTGGCACAAATGATCTTAACAGACGCTGCTTTTAATGGCTTTTCCAATCCACCCCAAATGTTTTACTCTCATTGAAAAGCATGCAGCAATAAACACATAGGCTTTTGGTCAACAAATTAATAGATATTAGTTGGTAACCCACACATTAAGCCAGTGTGCTAAAAGGCTGTCATGAAGCTAATGTGTGTGACCTTCTTAGAACGAAAACTACTGCAGTGGTATGATTTTTATGCTAATTTATTAATGAGCTAGAACTTCAAATATGATAGAGATGAGAACTAAATGAGATCTGGATTGGCAGTGGCCCCTGTCATTACAAACATTGCTTAAAAGCCCACGAGAACAGATTTATTTTGTCTATTCAAGGAAGCATCAGCGACTAAAAACAACCTGATCCAAATATACACCTTCAAAATGCAGTAGAGCCCTGAGGACTCACCTTGGGTATGAGCGCTGATATAAATTACGCTCTTCAAGTTCTAAACGATAACATTTAATTTAGGAGAGAAAACCCCCCAAAACGCTTGTCTTGCACCTATCCTATTGTCTGGTTACACAACATCCTAGAATGTCACAGGAAATAATGTTTTCACATTTTTGTATCGACGGAATTTGACTTTGACATTATGCAGACTATTTAATAAAACGAAAGTATGACTATTCACAACCATACAGATCACTTACAGCCAAAACGTACATAGAGTATTTTGACAGCATGACAAACAGACATTTCAGTGGGTGGTGGTCCTAACATGTTGCGGGAAATTCCACAGAGTGACCGAGAATGTTTCTAGTATTTGATAGTATTGTGGAGCGGTGTGTGGAAGAATAAATAGATGAATAAAAACATGGTATTTTACACTGAGAGAGACTATATGGATACTATATACTATGTGGACAACTATTGCTATTGTTACATGGTAAATGGGATGTTGTCCACCTGACGTTGGTTGTGTTACTGCAGCTTTCCTATCCTCAGGATTCTCCTTTTCATAAAACAGAATGAACATTGTTCAATCAACTCTTATGTCACTAATGGATTATGGTGACATAAGCATAAAACAGTTCATGTACCGCAATGGATAGCGTACTACAATAGGCTGCTTGCTCAAACAATGTCAAGATGATCAAGCATCATTGGAGTTTTACTTACTCCGATTGAGTTGAATCGATACCATGTTAAAATTTAGCTCAATGTACGTCTTCAGAATGTGTAAATATTGAACACTTCTCACCTGTCATGGGTTCGCATGAAATCCCACGATTTCTTTGTCCCATTCTGTAAATGAAACAAAGCAGTGTGTTATTGTTCATTATAATTATTATGATTATGAACGCTGAAGATCTAATCTAGGAGCATGCAACGGGAGTGTTCCAGAGGAATGATTCAGCACTTGACTTTGTAGAGGCCCGTTTTGAATGATGAACTGGCACTGCTGACCAGAGATTTATTTAGAAAGAAAGGAAGTGTAGCGTCTAACGTCGAGTGTCAAGCCAGCTTGCTCCAAGTCAACAGTGTCCTTCACAGGCTTTTGCTTGCTGGGGGACGTGTGAATATAGCCCTGCGGAAAGGATTCTTAGGAGTTTGGGCACTGGTTGCCAGAGGTTATTGGGGGGGGAGGGGGGTTCACTTGTGACACAATTAGCTCTTTGAGGAGAATCCAGGGAGACAGGTGCATGTGTTGGTTGGGTCCACTAAATCAGGAATAACCCCCACAGCAGTCTACTCAGGTCTTTCTACTTCATCAGCCTCATTTCTGAGAACCCAATCACTGCAATGCAAAGAGGGGAGAACTCCTTATAAGTCTACATTTATCTGTCAGGGGGAACTGAAATGGTGCCGGAAGAACAAAATCTCCGTAAAATAAAGTAGGCACGTAGGGCTATCTTGACAGGTGAGCATGTTCGGTTTAAGTTAAGAGAAAAGCCCAAAAACGTTTGGGAAACCACCAGCCTAGTTAGGGACTAGACCAATGCTAGCACACCTTTTCAGTGGTCCGTCAGTAGTCACAGATGGCAGAGGTGCCTCATTACTAAGGCCATTAGCTGGAGACGGCATTAAAGCAGGCCTCTGCAGACCCGGCGGATCGCCGCCGACACGGATTACGATAGAGAGATTACAGGGCCTGAGGGGCAGAGCTGGGATAGGCTGCAGGTCTTGGGAATGAATGGGGTCCCCTTGGCTTTAGGGGCCAAAAAAAAATTTATGAAAAAGACCCTCCAATGAATTAGTATTTTAGAAGTGTGGGGTGGCAGTGGGATGTGGTCTTGTTCTTTCAGGTGCGTAAAGTCTAATTACCGTCACCCCGTTGATTACACCCAACCCCAGCAGCTGCTGAAAAATGAAATGGCCTCCATGCTGCCGTGTACAATGGCTCCTTTTAATTCCCCCCATGTGCTCTTCAATTTCCCAGGCCTTAAGCCGCTGTCTCCTCACTGGCCGCTCAGCCAGAGGCAGCGGGGGCATCATGTGAGGGACCTCTATTCACACTGCTCATGCTAATTCATAGACGGTTGGGCCGCCAATGTGTGGAAAGAATACCAGCAGCAGACCAAGACTGGCTAATGATGGCACCTCCACAGAGCTGCAGAGCTAAGCAACAACAAACCTACTGCAAGAACGACTTTAAGGCCTCATAAATCTAAAATATAAACACGGCCAGTAGTAGTAGGAAGGTATGATTTGTCATATGATGCAGATAAAAATCCTCCTTGCAGTTGGCCTAAAACAGAGAGAGCGAGGGAGAGAGAGAGGGAGAGACAGAGGGAGAGACAAACAGAAAGAGAGAGGAAGACAGAGAAAGACACAGCCAGAAAGAGAGAGGAAGACAGAGAGAGAGACAGACAGAAAGAGAGAGGAAGACAGAGAGAGGAAGACAGAGGGATTCACAAGTGTCCCAAATCACCTGCTCTGTAGGGAGATGCTTAGGGGCAATGAACAATGAGCAACAATTACTAATTAGGGCTAGAGCCTTTTAGGCTAAGTGACACTGGGTGTGTGTGTGTGTGTGTGTGTGTGTGTGTGTGTGTGTGTGTGTCCTATTCTAAGGAAGAGGTGCAGATGTGCTGCTGAATGACAAAAGCCGTGGAAAAGATGTGAACTGATTTGGATCGAAAAGCCTTTCCCTCCGACCAGCCACCCCCTACTGTTCCTCCTTTCTCTAAAGAAGAGACGAAGAGAAAAGGATGAAAGGGGAAGAAAAGAGGGAGTCCACGCCTCCGTCTGCTCTCACTCCATCTGCTCTCCTTGCCAAATCCTCCCTCTGTAGTCCCCACTCTCACAGGTGGAGCTGCCCCCAAAACTAAGCTACAATCTTCTTCAATATTGACCCTCCAAAATGAGGTTCCATAAAACAGAATTTAAACTGGGGAGCCAACAAAGTGTGGGAGGCCTAACGTTGTGACTCAGCTCTGCAGCAAAAGGAAAATCCAAAGCTGGAGATATTTTCAGGGCCTCTGGGAAGCTGCCACTTGAAAGAACCCCCCCCCCCCATCTTAGACTTTAACTCACCCGTGTTTTAGCAGGGTTTGCTTTCTCTCCCATCAAAAGGTCTAGCGAATAGTGCAGGTCAACTCTACAGGAAACCCTTTAGCTAAAGAACACCTGGGCCAAGCACTGGTCATTCCAGGCCTCTGACTCAACCCAAGACCGCAGAAGGGCAGCAGCAGAGTGAGAGGGACGCTCCCGTCCGCCAGTGACAGGAAGCATGATGGGACGCACAGTAAAAAGCGGACACGCCGCCAGGTGCTCTCCCACCCACGTAGGCATTTAGTCTGGCACCTCATCTCCAAAGTGAGCAGCACTGTCTCCGGAGAAGCAAGGAGGGACTTTGGGAAATCGCCACCTCGTTTGCCAAGAAGCAACATGGGAGATGAAAGGAGATCCAATGAGATCCTTTGTGGGAGTCGTAGGGAGGCAGTGGCTCTACAACTGGGAAAAACACCTGGAGAACACATGCATGGACGTGTGGGCCGAAAGCCTTTTAAACAGCAGAGGATCTTCAAGTCCATTGTCACAGAGAGATGGACAACCATTTTGACACAGTGTTGTTATTGGTTTGAATGAGGGGGGTGGAAAAGGCTCTCTAAATGTTTGGTCTAAACTCTGGGAAAGGCGTTGAACTGGCTTTGTCCAACTGCAGGGGGATGGCGGTGAGTTAAGGCTTCTGATGACTGTAAAGGTCAAAGTGCATAATACACAACGTTTTCATATTTCTCATTCAGTTGGCCCTTGTGCCATGGGTATGGGGGAAATCAGGCATAGGCATCCTGGAAAACACTACTCCGCTACATGGGTGAAAAAGATGGGATTTACCTTCTGGAGTAAGGACGTGGAGAACTTTACAGAGTTAAAGAGTTCAATGAACGCTCTGTCGCTTAATTAGCAGACCTATTCATGTCACTGCCCGATTTGTATCAGATGCCCGATTTGCTTTGGGTCCGTTGACCTAGCTGCTATTTTAGGTGCTCCAGATAGTACCGTAACTGCTCTTACTTTATTTACCTGTTAAGTACATCCAATTTTTCACTTACGGATTAAACGATCTGTTTTCTTTTTTATTTGCCAGAAGCAGAGTGAAATGGGGCCGGTGATACATCGGGCTGTGAGCTTTCGCCCTATAAGAGAAGGGCACATGGAGGGGAAACTCTACCGTGGGGTGAAGGGAATAGCTGACCGCAAGACAAATTACAAAGGTGGCTTTACCCTCGTGTGCCGCAGAAGGTCAAGTGAATAATCCCAGCTCCCTCCCTTTTCCAGCCTGCTTCTAGCTAGCATTTCTAAAACACATTAGGTACTTTGACCCACTTTGAATAAATACAAGGGCATCGTTGTTGGGGTAATAGAGGAACTGACTATCTGGGGCCCACACAGGGGGAGGGGGCTCTGACAAATCCTGAAATGATTATTATTATTTTCTTCATATTGATTTCATACATAAGCAATTTGCACAATAATATCGGGATAATACATACTGTAGGTTGATAAAACTGAATTATGTACAAAGGATAACATAACAATAATAAAAATGCTGCACTAAAATTCGACTCTGTGCCAACTGATGCTGATGCCTACACTGGAGCAAAGTATAGATTTAAATACAACGTGCAAGAAAGAAAAGGGTTGGGCTCCCAGTAAAGAAAACGGACAAGGACATGAATGTGGGAAAACAACTGCTTACTCAGTTCTTTGATAAGAATCATGGGCATCATTTGTTAACGCTGTGGAGAATAGTACACACTTTACCTGGACAGAGTTAACCTGTTTGCAGACAATCAATTCTATATTGGAAACATGTTTCTAATGGTTTTAAGAAATCCAATCACCAATTTTTATTCAGAGGACTGCTTCCTCTTCCTGCCAGCATTAAGATCAGTACTAGCTTAGCGCTGACATGGCTGGGAAGATATTTCCCGAGTCGTCAATATTGCTAGGGTCAAGGGTAGTAAGTTAGCCAGAGGGAGAGGCTGACAGTCGGCTAGTAGAAGCCCCTCCTTCAAACGGGTGATGGTTTCAAGTCAAGAAAAATTGCATATTATGTGCAAGTTAAGAGGCTTATAAGCTTCATGCTTGTAGAGGAGTTTGTCCATGTAGCAGAGAGTGAGCAGGAAGATGATGTGATAAAAGCAGAAGGTAGGACCAGTTAAGAGGGAGATGGAGCTGAAGAAAGTAGCAATAACAAAAGTTGTTTTGAGGGTGCAACAGTTTTAGCTATAGTTTAGAAATTATTGAATCAGTTCATTGTCTATTATCATGAAAACGACTATAGATCCATCTGTATTAATAGCCATTGACTCAATCATTTGTAATAAGATGTTGAGAATAATGAGCCAATGGGAAAAGCGGACCCACAGAGACTGCATGTGTATAGCGCCCCAAAATGTGTGATACACCATTGACTAGGCTACATGTATTAATTACACACCCTTTATTCATCTAGTTATGAGATAAGACAGAGACCACATGGGCTAGTCCTAGTTGAAAGAACACAAAGTCCAGTTAGGTTAATCGTCATAAATAAATCGAACCACCCCCCAACCGCCAATGTTATCCAGCCCAGATGTGTTGTCCTCTGAAACACATATTGACGGCGTCTGGCTCTCAATTTCCCTGGCAGGCAGCTTTGCAAACCAATTAAGCTAATGCTAACCCACCATGCACATTCTCAAAAACAGCCCTGCCGTCACCTTATGACAACTCTGATAAATATTGAAGCGTCAGACTGTCAATTTCACAAGAGTACACATTGCCGAGCAAGCTAACTTAATGCCATGCATGATTTAGAAATAGGCCAACAAAATAATGATGACAGCTAGCGTTACAGTGTTAGCTTGGAGCTAGTACACTGTTAATGTTAGCAAGCTAGCCGTACTCGTCTACCTCCCTCACACTGATGCGCCTGCCTTGCCTGAGGCTGAAGAGGTAGTCGTTCATTTCAAAGCTGTCGCTGGATTCGTTTAAACGTTAACGATCATAAAAGGATGCCAGTTATTCCTTTGCATAACGTGATATACCAGAGTCAACACAGACTAGTTGTTTACTATGCAGGTTTTAACACTGTGTTGATATGATGTTAGCTAGCTAGTGTGCTAATGGTTAGCTAGCTGTAGCAAACGAATGGAGGGGGTTGGGCTAGCGCAGTAGACTAGAATAAATGGGGTTCCCCAAATTCAAACCCAGCGACAAGTGAGCTGTTTGGACTCACCTGGTTATAATGCACTCTAAATGGCTTCAAATAGTTCGAGCTGGTGCATGGAACGACCTCAATATTATTAATCTGCTCCATAGTTCACACTCCAATCTAGCTAGTAGGCGGTTCACCGGTTTCCCTCACCAGCGACAGTATCGTCTGAGAGAGAAGGTAAAGCCAAGGCGATCTATGGTAACGTTACATAGTAGCTAGACTGGGCAAACATGTGAAGAAAACAGGGATAGGGGGCGGTACTTCCTATCCGACAGACTTGGTTGGCGCTTCTCTTATTCGTAAATTCTTTTGTCAATTATTTGTTTCACCAAATTTCTATCTAGACTGTCAAAATCTCTACCTCTACCTGAAGCGTCATGCTCGGCATGATGGGAGAAACAACAAAAAAAGCTTAGGAGCGCCCTCCTATGTAATTGTTGTTAACTTCCTTATATCCTCGGATGAACGCCGCTGGCAGTGCAGTGGCAACGCGCAAAGATAAAGCCTGGAGAAAGTCTGGCTACATGCCAGGTTAGCGTAGGCCTTACACATTCAGCCCAGCCGCAGGTCTTAATGCTAGGAAATGTGGAAAGCCACATTTTTGGTTATTCCTATATGCCAGGCGATATACCAGCTGTTGGCTAGGATTATCCACATATGTGAAATACAATTGTAAGACATAGCTTGCAGGTCATTTTCAGAGAGAGAGAGAGATAGACAGAAATGTACAGTAGGGCATATAGGCCTTGCTTTTAATGTTTGAAGCCATGTAGGAATAGCCTATATAACAAAGACAGTGTGCAATGCACACGCACACATCTGCTGTGTAGCTTACATGCCGTGAAATCATTATTTAGTTCAGTTTATTAAGTTTTTCTTTCTTAAACAATACATTTCTGTTCAACTATCAACATATATTAGGCTATATATAGCCTATGTCACAGGGCAGCCCAAACAACCTGTCAATAGATTGATAGCTAGGCCTACTGAAAAGTTATGCAAAGTTATACACTCCAGTAGCGCTTTCATAGCAGCCCACAGAGCAGACTCCACTGGTGGAGTGAGGCAGATACTCTGTATTAAAGTGGAGCCCTATTGTAAAACAATACTAGTCAATTAAATGCATCTTTCAATTGAAGCTATGCATTTGGTATTACAACAACAGTAATTCTTTTGCTGTCGATGGTCAACGGTGGATCTATGCAGGGAAGAGTTGTATTCTGTATTTTGGCAGACATAAAGATATCCTTTTAGGCCTACGTTTTTTTTTTTTTTTTCTTTTTGTTTTTTTAACTCTACTGATATAGTATTTCTAAAGCAACAATATTTAACAGAATAGGTCAAGAATAAACGTTTGGACTAGTCAGGAAATCTTTGGGAGACAGTTATTCCTTAAAATAATCTGTTAATATATATTTTTTAAATCATGTGCATCGCTAATGCACACATGTGTAACCCCTTAATGGTGCACTTCACTAAGTGGCAAATTCCTTTGCACAGCATATAGTAAAGATCACACAGTGAGCATGGGGCACAACTATAAATAGCCACAATTTGCAGGACTAAATAATTAAGTTTGGAGTTGCGTGATCACCAGGCTATGGGCCATGCACAGACAATTTGAGGGGCAGGGACTCAATTAAAAAAGGGCGCTGGAAACATTTGGATATCAGGCGGGATATAATGAAGGCCCATTTATAATTTGTTTATGAATGTTTATTACTTCTTAACAAAAATACTTGATCTGGTTCAATAGTATTGGAATCTGTGTTAAGTTATCCAGACCAGATAACACTAGGTCAGCGCCTAAAGTAACAAGGTAAAGGACAGAAAAGGTATACATGTATAAGTTTGTGCATTTAACTCATTTTCAGTAATAAGTAGACTACATTGTCCAATGTTTATTATCATTAGATTTAAACAATAAATAGGCCTAAATTACCTCTAGACATGGGCCCCACATATCAGCCCAGGTGGAACCCATTTGGGCTCTACATGGGTGTGTTGTCTGAACCCAACAATTCTCTCTTCACTGAGGTAGCTGAGTGCTAATCAAACAGTAGATAAAACACATTTGGCCTGTTTATATAAAGCTCGTCCATGCGGCGAAGCACTGCTGCGCTCGATACCGTGGTGTGCCTTCTCTCCCGACAGGAACTGCAGCTGGCAGAGGCACGCTGCAACACTGGCGGGATGGGAAGGGCGACGCTAGCTGTCTGGTCAGCGTGTCCACACGAGGAGTTGCAACGAACAGTTGCTGCTGCCCCATTGTTGTCGCTTTTGACAGAGTTCTGATGGTTTCTGCTGAGGCCAACATGTTGTTAAAGAGATAGTTCAACATTTGGGAAATAAGATATGTCCCAACTTACCCCTAGTCAAATCAAAAAGTTATTATTGAAACTGATAGACGGTTTGAAGTGTATGTGAGAGGAAAAGCACATGTACACGCATGGCAAATCTGAACAGTGTGCCTAACAGCCCCGGAAATCCATTGGTGACCTTCCATCGATTACACAGAGGCCTTTGACATCCATGAGGGTCATTGAAAGAAGACGTACAGTCAATACTTCCTGCATCTCAGCACAGTTACTCATGAACCAGGTAACCATGAGCCAGTGAACAGTAAACACCCAAGATGAATTGATACCCTATACAATCCAGTGAATGTATATTCTAAGATAACTTTTTTCAAAACATTAAAGTAGGTATGGATTCCAGTAAGTCTAGACAAAGCAGCCTGAGAAGTTGTAACCTTACTTCCCAGGATCTAACTGATAGGAGCTATTTGGAGCGTTTTTCTGCATGTACTGTGTTGAATGGACTGTGTGTAACTGTCCTTGGTAATGATTCACTGAGATTGACATCATTTTACAAGTAGAGTGATGCTTTGGAGAAACTACTAAGGGACATTTCTCCCTGGGTCAAGGGCACACTCACAGTGCATAATTGTTCCATGGTCTTTAGAGACAAGAGAAAAACAAGGCATTCTTGTTCGTTCTGTGCACGACACATTTTAATGGACTGCGAACGTTTTGTACCCAAGAGCAAGTTTGTGAATACTGCAAAATGTGTTCACCCTGTGGATAGCCAGAGGCTTCGGACGGACTCTTAGTGCATTCAAAGCCTATCGTACATACAGAAAAATACTGATAGCACACAGCTTTCACCGTGAAGATTTGGATTGTTAGATTTATTACCCTGGAATTAGTTAAATTCCAATTAAATCAGGTGTATGTGTTCATTCTTGAAGTCATTGGTGCAAACACCTCAGTATTGAAGAAGGCAAAATGTAGACATTAAAAAAGGCAGGTGAAAGTGCCCTTTTCATTTGGTTGACCAGCCCTGGGACGAGAAAGGGTGATGTCATTCGCTCAGGACACGTTCCCTCCCTCTTAAACATTTCGCTAACGTACAATCTTGACATGACCGACTTCCTGCAATACAAGGACCCAGGGCTCCCACCCACTCTGCTGGGACAGGATGTAACACTTCAGCCGACTGATTTACATCTAAATAAACACGAGCGCAGACCAAACAATGTGGGGGACTTGCGAAAGGGAACAACAGCCTTTCTTCGGAGTTCAGACCGAGTTGTGTTGCCCGATTGTGGCAAGCTGCAGCGCCCGATAAGCCTTGTTGGGAGGGCCCAGGCCTAAACCGAGGCATTGTCTTAGGGGTCAGCGGGATGCAATAGTGGGAAGACCCCCTAAAAAGGAGGCCACAAGTTCAAGGAGAGAGTCAGAGAGAGACCTGTGCCCAATGTATGTACGCGATACTGTAATGTACGGTTTGCGCTGTTAAACTATATGTTTGTGGACATATGCAAAAATATGCATGTCTGTAGAACACAGGATTGAATTAAGACCCTGCAAACCAGTACGCATAACAGGACGTTAATGCAGCATGTGTGTCTGGGCAAATTGGTTTGAAAAGATACTTCTCTGTGTGTTATTATTTTGTGATTGTTCCGAGTTTTGTATGTTGTGTGATGTCCTACATCAATTAAAATAATAATACATTGAATTGCTATTATGTGCTGACTGATCATGTGGAAGAAGACGCAAGAAAAGTACTTGCACAAACGTAGTGTTAGTGAAAGTGTGTGGAGTGTGTGGGAGTGTGGAGTGCAGGGATAATGACATTAGTTTGAAGTAAGACACCATACCTAAAAATGAGCTAGAAGAGCCAACATGTCTTGTTTGCGTGCCGCAGCACCACGCAGCAATGTTCATAAAGCCTGACTTATGATGTACGTAATCCATGTGTTTGGGAGAAGCGTTCACTTCCGCGCATTTCATCTGCGTTTCGCTTTGCTTTGAAATGGAATGTATGTCCGTCTGTCTGATGGTGTGTCAGCTCTGGTCTGCAGGCACAGTGTGGACTCAACCAGAGTGTCACCAGACAAGCCATGGAGCATGATGGGGAAAACAAATCCAAAAAAGCAAATAAGCGAACTATATCAAGCTCATTGGGAATGTTCTGGAGCCTGCTTGGGCTTTGTGTGTTTGCTATTCCACTCCAATTGTTCCATTGTTAAACTGACTTTTGTGTGTTTCAAGTAAAGCGTATTATTTTGGAGCTTTTACCAGAGTTTGTCTCCAGTTCTTTCTGGACTTTTGGAGAGTTTTTCTACTTTAGTTCAGCCAACGTTAACCTGAGTCTGCTGTGCGTCGTAACTTCCTCACTTGGAAGGGCCCCGTCTTAACCCATGTGCACAAAAGCCGGAGGCCTTATCTGCTACCCAATTCATCACCGTGCACACACAACGTGTTAATCCCAGCCCTCCGTTAGCAGCCAGTCTTTGGCTCGGTCTGAGGCTTTCTCTGTCTCCCCAAATTAGTGTCAGCAGACGGCTGATGCAAACCATTCCTCCTTGGGCTTAGCAGAATGCAAGACACGTAGGTCACCAAGTCCTGGATGCCCACGCCATTCATTTGCTCCAGATCTCTGTTAAATGTGAAAAGGATTGTGCTAATCTCATTTGGCTCTTGTTGGACCCTACCAGTGGATTATAGCTGGTATATATGTGACATTAATAGCGCTTTTGAAGAAGGGTGATACTAGACTTAAAGTATGGAGTCAACCAAACCCTTCCGAGCAGCCTATCCATAGCCAAGTTTATCAGAAGGGGTCAAGCAGGGATTTGGGCTGGGAACCTGGATGAGAGGGTGAGGGCCCCTGGGAATGCACTTAGTCCAGGGGCCTGCTGCGGTTCTGTTAGCAGGCCATGGGTGTGGGGCGTAAGGGTCCATACCCACCCACTTTACAGTCTGGACGCTCAGCGGCCACTGGCCATGTTGAGGCGACAGACCCAACGTTCCGAATGTCACCAATTCAGGAAGCCATTACAGCCGCCTACACACACACACACGCCAGAATCCAAATGAGATGGAAGATAGATGCGTCATTTTGATGCTGAAGAAACGTGTGTGTTGTGCATGTTCTTTGTGTGGGTGTGTGACATTGAAGGGGAATGGTTTGAGGGTGTGAGGTTAGGAAGGATAAAGGAAGTCTAGAGGAAAGCCCTGTAGTCTTTAACTGGCGCCTTGGTTTGTTAGTTAGAGTCAACTACACTCTTCTCTGTGTGACTGCTTGACTAGAAGTACATGTTTGTTTGTGCGCATGAGCTCTGTAATTCATCTAGATCATTCACTTCCAGCAGTGTATTACTTCATCTTTGAGAGCCAGTCAGTTTATCTTATAAAAAAACGATTATGTTTTATACTGCTATCATACTGACAGGCTGATGGTGGACTGACTCCCTCTTGTGGTAAGAAAAAATCATTGAATGATCTTATTGGTTGAGTTGAAGTCTGCTCTGCATTCGAACACACAGAACCCTAATCGGCAACTTAGATTAAGGGGTAAAACAAAGTTTTAAGTTAATTTCATTATTCCTGAAGAAAGTGTCTCTTGAAATTGATTTCTGGAATTCAGATCAGGCAGTGCTACCACCAACACTTTTTAAAATATAAAAATCTTTAATACTTCTAAACATCCTCATTTTGGTTTATACAATTAATCAAGCCACCCCCCTCTATATCCGCTCTCGGCACAGCCAGATAAAAATCTAATAAAAATCTTTTTATGAAGCTGTGTGATATCCTTGCTCTTTCCTTATCCCTGCAGGCCTGCTCTGCAAGGATACCTCCCTGGCACAATAAGTGTCAGGCCCTTCACTCATGGTCCTCTCTAGAAATTTGTCCCGAATTATTTACCTTTTTAAATGAAACATGTACCAGTTTGAGCATCCGTTGTAAAACGTTTGTATGTATTTTATATATCATATTATTTCAATTTGAATGGGAATTGAAAAGTCAACAAAAATGAGCGTTGTGGCATTGACTCTAATAGGAATGTCTAAACCTACAAAAATTCTGAATACTATAATAATCACTCACTCATAATTTGTGAATACAAATACACATATAGTTTAATAATCATATTTAATTATACATAAAAAATATATATAATTTGTTACGTGCAAATTCATAAAGGTATACATATTGACCTAACAAAATTGTCATTTTGACTATTGATACTTGCAGATACGTTTTAACGTATTCCAAAGAGTGACTAGACAGTAAAGTTACCTTTGGCCTTCAATTTAACAACTACATTTACTATTTAGACCTGGATGTGCTTGGCCAAATTCAACTATTGAGCTCTAGCTCCTTGCTGGGTGGAGCCCAGAAGTTTTACAGAATGTTTTATTCCCTGTCTTACCCTTTGTTGGGGGTGTATAGTTTCGTACGGAAAAGATAATGGAAAATGTTTCTCTGACAGTGGGGAAGGAGAGATGATTGTTTGGGGCCAGTGGCGTGCCATCGTTAACGGAATTAGTTTCAGCTGTGGTTGTTGAGTGCTATATGAGGGCCAGCCATTTTGAATGAAACAGCTCAGTTCTCTTTCCTTGGTGCTTTCACATGAAAATATATATTTCTATTTGTTTGTCTTCAGTTCTGGCCTTCTTTCCTTCCAACTGTTATGTTGAATGGTTTGAAAGTTTCTTCTCTATAAACCTTTATTGATGGTTACGGCTTGGTCAAATAAAAAAAATTAAAACGTGTTTAGTTCACCCAGAAAGTTGAGTTTGGGGGTGACGAGATTTGGTAACTGGAGAACAGAAGGGAGTTTGTTGGTTCACATCCCCCATGGTTGTATGTGTCTTTGATGAAAGGGAATTGATATACGTGATTATATGTGTGCCAAGTGGCGAGTGCTCCCCTCCTGCTCATTTTGATGGCAATATTTTTCTGCTAATGGGCTTGAAGAATGACTTGTGTTGGGCTAAAATATTAAGTGAAACACTCAAGGTTTGATAAGCATGAAATCTAACCATCTTGGTGTGCTGTTTCATCTGGTTTACAAGTAGAGATAAACCCAGACCCTTTGAAAAAGACAATGCAGAGAGAGCTCACTTTCGGTGAAGTGGGTGAGTCACCCTCACCCTTAACCCTATGTCCGTAGATATGGCTAAATGGGCCTTTGAGAGTAAGTACTGAAAGCAACCGGTAGCAGGTGCCAAAGATAATATGGCCTCTTCATTGGAACATATTAATCCTTAAGTGTTGTTTTAACATTTTAAAATAAGGTTATTGAATATAACGAACCAACAAGAACTATTTACAACTAACAGCAGGTGATTTATTGAGGGTAACCCAGAACACCGGGCTGTTGTTGCCGGGTTACTTAAGCCATGGCAGCAGATTACTCTGTCCTCTCTGCTTCTTCCTAAAGGCTGTTGGTTTGTTGATGCCACCTTAGTTTCTGTTTCTGTACACCTTCCAACATGCGCCCACACGTCCACCCATGCATCACGTAGCTCTTACACATACTACTGATGTTACTGACGTTCAACCCACATGCTGTTGTTATTTAATAAAGGATTTGCTAGGTAGGCCTATGTAGGCACAGGGATTTCTCTATACTGCTCTGAGCAGGTTATCTTCATGGTTATCTAGTAGCCTTTCTCAATGCCACCAAGGAAGCTTGGGAGTCATTTTAGTTTTTCTTTGTAGGCTTAAGTCCACACTGTTACTGGTGTGGCCTGGTATTAGCAGCACAATAGCATAACATTCATACAGGTAATCCTATGGTAATCCTATCCTATGGTGCTTGGGGGAGTAGATCTTAATTCATTTACAGTGAGTAACAGGTCAATTTCAGAGATGTAGCCCATGTGTAGGCTGTAACTGAATTATCCTAATTGGTTTCACATAATTAGATACACTATTTTACGTCTCCTTACATCTCAATCATATTACAAATAAAATAAGAGTCCCTTAGACAAAATAGAGAATATATGACAAGAACACTGTTTTTATTCATATACTCTGTCGTCAAGGCACTGCCAACCAGCCTCTCTGACTCCGTCGCGATCCTGTTAACCTTTCTTTAAACTCCTCATCTCCTGAGATTATCAGCGTGCATTTTAAAATACCAAGCACAAGCTATTATGCCAAATTTCTGCCTGAGTTGGCAAACACTCTCTTCCCCTTTTGTGCAAACGCACACAAACTCCAATTCATTGAACCCTGAATCGGCTAACTGACATCTTAATTACCGTTGTTGAACCCTGACCTCTCCAGCCGTTAATGTGGATGACCGCACGGTGAAATTATACAGTAAAATAACGGGGTGGTTGGCCATTTGAGTCGTTTATTACTAACAAACGGATTTTACATGATCAACGTTAAGTTGTGGGAACGTGTTTTTTATTTGAATTTGAATTGGAAACTGTGGCTAATAGGCCTGGGGAGAATTGTTTGAGGCCTGAGAAGTGCCACGGAGATTAGTTTCAGCTGTGGTGCTTGGTTAGTGCACCAGGACTGTGGTGCTTGGTTAGTGTATCAGGACTGTGGTGCTTGGTTAGTGTATCAGGACTGTGGTGTTTGGTTAGTCTATCAGGACTGTGGTGCTTGGTTAGTGTATCAGGACTGTGGTGCTTGGTTAGTGTATCAGGACTGTGGTGCTTGGTTAGTGTATCAGGACTGTGGTGCTTGGTTAGTGTATCAGGACTGTGGTGCTTGGTTAGTGTATCAGGACTGTGGTGCTTGGTTAGTGTATCAGGACTGTGGTGCTTGGTTAGTGTATCAGGACTGTGGTGCTTGGTTAGTGTATCAGGACTGTGGTGCTTGGTTAGTGTATCAGGACTGTGGTGCTTGGTTAGTGTATCAGGACTGTGGTGCTTGGTTAGTCTATCAGGACTGTGGTGCTTGGTTAGTCTATCAGGACTGTGGTGCTTGGTTAGTGTATCAGGACTGTGATGCTTGGTTAGTGTATCAGGATTCTGGTGCTTGGCTAGAAATAAATGCAAGTGTGGTGATGTCACTTACCTCGGAATCTTAAAAGCTTGTCAAGGTGCATCCGGAGTGCAATTCTCCAGTCACATTTGCACACTCAACATGGATACATCTGTGGCACTGGATGAAATCTTCCTTCTAAGGAAGAGGTCACATCGTCCAGCATAAATGGTTGCACATTAAAATGCTGTCTTGTTGTCTTGTTAGTGCTCTTTTTAGTGCTCTTGTTCTCAGGTCTTGTTAGTGCTGTCTTGTTAGGGGTGGGTGATCAGTATTGTCCCTGGCAAGCGGGCAAATGTAACACCGGATTCCTTGTCTTTTAATTCAAATTGCTCCACACATGTTGTTCCAAGAACCCTCTAAATGCTGTTAACAGTTCGTAGACAGATATAAGTTACATACATACAAAACTTACTTGTGCAGCTGAAGCGTTTTTTCAAGTTACAGAGTAAAAAGTAAAAACTGTTACAATTGCCCCCAGTCTACCCTACTTGAACCATAAAGCAGCATAGGATTATTGGCTGGGATCCTACTGGTAATGTTGCCATTCTCCTGGCCAAGACACAGCAAGAATTTATAACATAATCTGACACGGTGACCATCATGAAAGACAAAAGAAATGGTGTAGTCTGATCCCGGCATTAGGGAGTTCAGGGGGTAAGAGAAGAACCAATAAAACACCAAGCGTCCTTGGAAAAGGAAAAGGAAAGTCGTTATAAACTAAAAGATGAGAGAAAGCTGAAATTGATCAAAGATTGAACTGTTGGGGAGGTTTAAGCAAAAGAAACTCAGAAAATAACAACAAGAAGACAAGACATTAGTGAAAAGACTTTTTTGCCCTGCTTTGACTGTGATGAGGGGGACAGACATCAGAGCAGAGGCCTTCAGCACCAAAGAGGGTGAGAAAAGCAAGAACACAAAACTGCAGAAAAATACAGGTGTTGGAGCAAAATCTCCAACGGATAGAGAATGAAGTGGAGAAATACAAAGTATATATGCTAAACAGCTTCATGTTCTTTCCGAGATCTGTGCAAGAACTGTAGCTGTGCATGTTGATACCAAATATTGATATATTCTATTTTAGAAAAGTTGAACTGCGGTGCCCTCACCTCAATGCCTTATTGTTTTCATTACAGTAATGGTTTCTCTCTTACTCCCCCCCCTTTTCTTTTGGATGAGCCATTGAGGCCACCATGTATGCTCTCCCCCTGAGTTGCTTGTGGAGTGTGGGAGCAACGTGTCCCTGCATAAGACACACAGATTTAGCCTCTGTCAATGCAGATCTGCCACTTGGCTGGAGCTTTAGTGAGATAACACCGCCTGTTTGCGTCTGCTTTCATCTGGGCCTTCTAATGCATCTTCACCCTGGAGAAAAAAGGCTTCGTTCTAGTGATTCACACTATGGACCCCACATAGGAGAGGCAGAGTTGCAAATATTTCAGTTCAAAATGCCTGTGCAGAGCTGCCATCGGGCTGAACAGTGAGAAATTGTATAGCCGCATTCTTCTTTGCCAGTACCGATTCATGGTCAAGTCACTCAGACTACAGAGCCATAAGCCTCATGATTCACTGCACTTATAAAGACTGGCGGCTGCAAAACAATGCCTACAGACCTCTGACCTCCACACCGGGGACGCAATTGCACCTCGGCTGAGGAAGGCACTCTCGTCCCGGGAATTGAATTAGTCATGCCAACTATGCCCACCGATAGCGGGTCAAACATGATCCGAGCAGTGAAACGTAACAAATAGAGGCTCCTCCCTTATTGACCCATCAGCACCCAGCCTTGTTAGCTTCATGATTTCCACCTGTTTCTGTTAGTATATGCGCTCTGTGTTTTTGGTTGTTCTGTGTTCGGTCATTGAATCTCAGTTGCCAAGTAAAGGCTGTGTATCGCTTTCTAAAAACTCCTTTGTGGGTTGATCTAGTTTTTCTCTCTCTAGTCTTTGTTTTTTTTCTGCATTTGGGTTTTCAGACATCCGTGATTTGTGACATAGATTTCTGACAAGACTCAGATGTGTCAGACATGAGTTTACTTCATAAGGCTGTTGGTGAGTTCCAGTGCCCAAAACACACAAGTTTGTAGCTTTCCAACAGAAATGAGTAAAGCACATCCCCAGGTTTTAGAAGCACAGAAAGATCACCGGCTGCTGTAGTCATCAAAGCCATGAGCTATGGATTCATGCTCTTCTTAAACAATATCAAATGTATGATTTGATTTCACTGCCTGCTTTTAAATCCATTTGAAATTACCTGGAGAGAAAATTATTAGGGTGTAAATGTTTGAATTGACATTTTTCGTATGTGGCTTGCACTATGCCAGTTCATTGTTTTTTTTATTGTAATGTTCTCGTTTTTTTATGTGTCTGTTTTTGTAATCACTTGTTTTATTCTGTGCTGCTGCCAATCTTGGCCAGGACTCCCTTGCAAAATATTTGTAATCTCAATGGGATCTTTCCTGGTTAATTAATAAAAATGTAATACAAAGGATGTACCCTGGATTAGTAAGACTTTTCCATTCCACTATCAATGATGGAATCTCATCACTTAATGGTAAAAGGTCACTTCCGACCAGTAAACAAAGAACTGGACTTTCAGACAATTATCAGAACCCATAGTAAATATCATTCACATAAATGTCAAAACCTGTGCACAACCAGAGAGAAGAACGGAACCAAAAAAAGTGTAACCATCTGGAAAAGGGAATGATGATAGCAGGCAGGAAAGAGTTGCTGACATTGTGTGGATGGTTTGATAGCTTTTTAGGAAGGGGAGCTGTACTCCCACATCACAACATGTACCTGGAGAGAATGCAAGGCACGGAACTCTTTGGTGATAAATAACCTCCTCTTCCGACTGTCACAGGAAACCAGCGTCACCACTCATTTCCTCTCTGTCCGCTTCAAATATGCAACGACAGTATGCTTTCCTACCTAGGGCTTGTAACCTCCATTCCCTCAAAATGAGTACATTGCTTTGTCACTTCTAATTCCTAGTATTACCTATTTGTCTTACAATATTTCTAATTCCTATTCGTTCTGTCCACAAACATGTAGTACCTCCTCCTTCCTCTCAGCCCAGGGAGCTCCCTTTTCCTCAGCCCTGGGTCCCCTGCTGCCCCCCCCCCCCCCCCCCCACACACACACACACACACACACACACACACTTAGTAATCACCATAAAAGCCCTGCAGTCTCACCCCACTCTGTGAATTCATAATATGGTGTTAGTAACACTTCCTTCTGTGTTGGTGTGTGTAAAAGCACCTTCAAACCCCTCACTTGTGCCTATATTTACACTTTAATCCCTTGTGCCATCACTAAAATTAAGTAATATAAAAGACAACCATTCTCTGCATTCACACCTTAACTGGTAACATGGCCAGTGGCTAAAGAAAAATCCAGCCCACCTTCTACCCTTCACTACACTATTATTTGTCGTAAATCTTTCGCCCTTCCTCTTTCAAATTGTATTCTCATCTCTGCTTAAAAACGTAGATAACTTTTTATAGTAAATGGGAAGGACACTGTGTGGCGTGGTGACTTCGGAAATTAAATTTGGAAATTAAGTTCAAAATGTTCCAAATGTTTGAACTTTTTCTTGCAGCGTCTGTGTCAAAGTGAAGCAATTCAAAGCCTTGATGTGTAAAAATAATACACTAAATGTCTGAAGTGCCTTTGGAAGTTCTCAAGGACGCTGTGCAGGAGGACCTAACTGAGGACATGATGATTTCTTTTGCATAAAAGTCTGGTAGCTGATGATGATGAGGATGATAATATATTATGTTTATTTAGCACTCTTCCAAACACAAAGCACTTGACAGGAGAGGGGCACAAATGACAAACCACACAGTAAGAGGAGTACAAAAGATAAGAAGACAACAGCACATTGACAATGAACCGACAGGGGAGCTCGGGAAGAAACGTAAGCTAGACACAAGGGGGACCTGGGCGTGGATAGCCGAAGGTGGAGCGAGTTAAAGCCAAGTTAGAGAGGTGAGTTTTGAGACGAGACTGGAAGCTTGTAATGGTGTCTGACTCTCTGACTGATGGGAGGAGGGAGTCCCAGAGCCTGGATCCCACTTTGGAGAATGCTCTGGAGATTCAGGGTGTGTTACGAACACAGCATAAACAAAAACATTCGCTTTTTGCTGTTGAGCTGGTTTGCCTCTATCGATTGTTTGTGGTTAAGTTTCCTTACCGAATCAGAACTAGTCTATTCGCCCAAAAAAACTAAATACTATTACTTATTATCATTTGTTTCCTAACCTTAATTTTCAATATTGGAATGTCGTTCTGTTTTCCCAAGCGCCGACACAACTGCACAAAGCCCACAGCACTTCCTTCACTTCACTCTCACTTCTACAAAGTTGCCCACACGTGATGCCCTCTCCCATGAGCCTTGGCGGTCAACGTAAACCATTGACCTCGGCTTCACTGTGCCAGCCTTAGGTCAAGCAGTTTTGATTCCTTGTTCTCAAGTTGACCTCCAAGGCGCTCGTACGTTATCAGGATCGGTGCACTTTAACTGATCACACCCGAAATAGAACCGGGGCACAAAGAAAGTAGGGCTGACTGACACCCAGCTAAGGGACTGTTTCAAAAGCCGGGTTTCAATCATATAAAAACCCTTGACAAAATCACAACAGATCACAGCGCAGAGTGCCTGGAGGAGATGAGACTGCTTTTGGGAATGCTTTGTGTATGCTCAATGGTTCTGGTGCTGTAGGCCAATGTTCTGGTGCTGTAGGCCAATGTTCTGGTGCTGTAGGCCAATGTTCTGGTGCTGTAGGCCAATGGTTCTGGTGCTGTAGGCCAATGTTCTGGTGCTGTAGGCCAATGGTTCTGGTGCTGTAGGCCAATGTTCTGGTGCTGTAGGCCAATGTTCTGGTGCTGTAGGCCAATGTTCTGGTGCTGTAGGCCAATGGTTCTGGTGCTGTAGGCCAATGTTCTGGTGCTGTAGGCCAATGTTCTGGTGCTGTAGGCCAATGGTTCTGGTGCTGTAGGCCAATGTTCTGGTGCTGTAGGCCAATGTTCTGGTGCTGTAGGCCAATGTTCTGGTGCTGTAGGCCAATGGTTCTGGTGCTGTAGGCCAATGTTCTGGTGCTGTAGGCCAATGGTTCTGGTGCTGTAGGCCAATGTTCTGGTGCTGTAGGCCAATGTTCTGGTGCTGTAGGCCAATGGTTCTGGTGCTGTAGGCCAATGTTCTGGTGCTGTAGGCCAATGTTCTGGTGCTGTAGGCCAATGGTTCTGGTGCTGTAGGCCAATGTTCTGGTGCTGTAGGCCAATGGTTCTGGTGCTGTAGGCCAATGTTCTGGTGCTGTAGGCCAATGGTTCTGGTGCTGTAGGCCAATGTTCTGGTGCTGTAGGCCAATGTTCTGGTGCTGTAGGCCAATGGTTCTGGTGCTGTAGGCCAATGTTCTGGTGCTGTAGGCCAATGTTCTGGTGCTGTAGGCCAATGTTCTGGTGCTGTAGGCCAATGGTTCTGGTGCTGTAGGCCAATGTTCTGGTGCTGTAGGCCAATGTTCTGGTGCTGTTCATGGATCTCCCTCAAAAATCAAAGCGCCCACAACGGACGATGAATTTGGAGATGGAGCATACATAACATCATTTGTTCCTCTTATTGATGGATCCATTGCCCCTAGGGCAGCACGGACTTCTCTTTTCTCAATGCCAGCTGTTTCCGGAACATTTGCACTGTTGTCTTATAAACCATTTTATTTTGTGCCCCTCATCACTGGGGTGTTGGTTGTCAAGGGGCGAAATTACATGTTCTAAAATAAAGATTATTAAAACAACCTCCCCCACACTTGTTATCTAGTCTGATAGTCATTTTGGCCAGCTAGATAGTTTTAATATTTACTACCTAACCTCAGATCTTTTCCACTGTTTAAATGCAGTTATATGAAGTACTGATGACTGCATGCACTGTAGCAGTTGCATATGAAGGTTTTCTCTGAAGTGTTCATCTGTCTGCAGTTTAAACCAGCTGACTCATTGTATCCTATGTGGACCCAGAGGTTTTAAAGGAGGCCTCCATCTGCCCTGTGAGTTGAATCAGGGTCAATGATGGAAAGAAACAATAACTTGGCAAATCAAGAAAACAGCCTGAGAAATATCTTAGCATAGAACAGGTGTATTTAAAAGGCAACAACTTAAAATCGAATTTTTCATTCATGTGTGCATGGTATCAGCTATAATGCAAATGAAAACCTTTGAACTGTTTGAAATTGATTTTTCACTTTATTTTTTTGAAAGCCCTGAAAAAGAAGCCTAGTTAAATAAAGGTAGAATATCACAAAATAAAGCCTTCTTATATTGTGTTTGAATAATTTTGTAAAATAAACAGTGTTTCTCTTCAGAACTTTTAATGCCGTCACTTTTTTGAAGGTGGTTGATCGTAATAATGTAGGAAAAATCTGTAAAATAACAGTGTTATGCTGCAAAAACTTTCCTGAAAATGCCTATGCATTTGTTGTTTTTGCACTTTATTTGAGATATTGTACTAAAATTTTAAGTTTTTTGTTTTGTTTGGCAGCCATTGCTGCCAATCGTTTGCCTGTTTTTTGATGATTTTCTTTTTTAGTGTCGGCTGACTCAAGATCGGCTATTGAGGAAAGCCTTGGGAAAAACTAGGAAGTGTTCGGCCAGTCATGAGTCAAAGGGTGCGTTCATTATTTCAATTCAGTACCACGAATTACATTAAAAGTAACCTTAGTTTCTCAAGAATCACATTTTTGATCAATAATCCGCCACTCATTGCTCTAACACATTTTTACATTAACAAAAAGCATAGACTTGTAGATTGTAAATAAACTTATAAAGATTTGAACTACACATCACTAGAACATTAGTTCATTAAGTTAAATCTACTATTCGTAATTTTCTGTGGGAGGTGATTTGGGCGCCCCTTGGCGCTTGGTGTAATTATTTTCCCTAACTGTCGCAAAGAAGACGTGCAATCGTGCATTTTTATGCATTGCACTTATGCATTCCCTCGCACAATCACTGACTATGAAGCCACCAAAATAAATCTCTTCCTGATTTAGTGACGCACTTCCTTGTGCAGTAAAGCAATTCGCGGGAGCTCGTACCCGTGGGCAGATCAAATGAATATGAAATAGAGACTTCAAGAGGACTGATCTGAACCACGATTTTTTTCAGTCTCCCATTGACATTACAATGTGCAATCAGAAGAACTGTATTGATAACGTTTGCAAAATAGTTACCTATTGTAGCTTTAACACATTTCAACATGACATGAACATACGTTTTCCGGTGAGGTAGGCGGTGGTATGTGTTTATGGAAGACGTGGAGTTTCAGTGAAATAGTAATAGAGTGGTTACTTCCCTTATTATTAATATGCTAATTAAAATACACATTTGAAAAGCAGTTTTATAAAATCATATTTATTTGAGTGAATTTAAACCAAATTAACAAAACATCAAAATATGGAAATCAGTTGATTTAAAAAAAACTGAAAGTGGTGTCAATGTTTTATAATGATATCAAAATATATAGGCCTATGCTTTTCAAAATATTTTTTGGTGTATTTTATTAATAAATGATCTTGACATAAATTGAACAACAATATTTACACGGCAAGAACATTCAAAAGCGCGTTGCTTTTCGACGAGCTCATCCTTTTCCCTTTTTCATTTACCAACTCCTTTTCATTTTAGTTAGAGCAAGAGGGGACCCATCGTTGATCAAAGAAGAGCTCTCATTGGCTCTCGTTTTCTTTTTGACACACCCCTCCCCAGACTGCGCGTCCTTGGGTTCCACCGAACGAAGACATTTGGTAATGAGTGACATCTTTTGTCTGCCACAGTTATTGTTAAACGGCTACAGATGATGTGATCAAAACTAAACATTTGATTTAGTTATAACAATGACAACTATTTACATTTTTTGTTGTTGTTAATATATCTTGTCTTTTAGAAGGAGAAAGTGCTCCCTTCTGTCTACATCGGCAGAGCTTGCATCTGGCTCCAGTCATCCCCGTATGGCTTTCTTATACCCCCCAAAATAGAATCTCTGCATGAAGAGGGCAGAATATTCCAGAAGCCAACACCTGCACCATTACTTAGAAAGTGACCGATATACCAACATTATGATTCAAAGCACATATGTCTAATACTCTGGCATACTCTGGGGGGGCACTTTTGGCCGTTCTTAGTGTTGCAGATGAGAGAAGGCTCTGCTCCTTAATTTGGAATTTTAAATTATATTAATGATAAGGAAAGAAACTACCCTATTACTATTTCACTGACACTCTGCGTCTTCGATGTGCGTCAGGGCTTGTTGCAAACAGGCAAACACAACAAAAAAAGAGTCTTCATTAGGCCAGCCTACCATGCAAACAGTGTGCCACTTGACTAGAACTCTACTTAAGTCGCGACTCCGCAAAAAAAGCAGGAGAAAGCTAAAAGAACCTTATCCAGCGACAGTGAGGTCAAAACTATAGATGCTTCCAACAAGCAAGAAAATAAAGTCTAACCTCAAAACTAACACCGGGCAATTCATTTAAACCAGAGAAGAAGCGGGTGTGGTTTATTTCTGACGTTGACAAATATTCAAAGACATTTGCCAAACACGTAGGCTAACTTTCATTGGACTAAGTAACTGGATTTGGGAAGGTATTCGGTACATCAAACTCACGGCGTATCGATGTCAGGATCGGATAAACGTGAATTCTTCTTTCCAAAGTCCTCTGGCTTTTATTCCCACCTGAGTTGTTCTGTACATGCAGGCAAATCAACCAATGTGAACAAACATAGCCCGAGATGATAGGCAACGGGTGAACTGTATCTACGTTGGGTCCGGTACTACTAAAGGAACAAGGTGAAGTACGACCTAATTCTGTTTATACGTGGGAACGTTATATGCATTTATTTCGCCACCAGATCTGCAATTCGGGGTTTTATTTTGATAAATGCAAACGTTTTTGGACTTCTATGATTATTTGGTCATGGCTCATGGGACAAATTATCACTTTTTATGACTCTAGACCTGTTATAATAATATACTAGGATTAATGGTCTAGCATGACTATATGTTTGCGACAACATGTCGGTCAAACAAGCAAAAACGCAAACATTTCTGTTACATTTACTTGGTTAACGAAAACGTTTACCATGCCATTAAGAAGTAACACCATGTCCGGATTTCAGATCCTTAATTTTTTAAATAAATAATTGAACTTTGTAATTTGGTCAGCATTACAAAAAGTTGCTATTTTCTGTTTCAGAAATGTTTAATACAGAAATGTAGGACATATCTGAGAGTTTTTTTCTAAATCTGAATCATTGTTACCCCGGATGATTTATGCCCTTCTGGAATATTATTTTTTATTACAATGGTATGATGTCTTGACGTTCAATGTGTCTCTGTCTGAGCTTGACCAGATAATGATCTATTCCATAAAATTGCCTTTTCGTAATGGGTGAGGGTCTCATTTACTTCCTTAATCTTTCCAGGTTCATACCACACAAACAAAACAGTCTGTAAATGTATTTCTGATCACTTTTTCTTGAAAACAAATTGACATTGAAATATGTCAGTCAGAAGAGGCATTGATGTGTTTTGTGCCTAACAAATAAAACTGTAATGACCCTAATGAAATACATTTTGATATTTAGAGAGATTCCTTTTTGAGGCTGAGGCTTAAGCGAGTTTTTGCTCACTGGATTGCTCTGTAGTCACAAGGATACTGCTGACTTAATTCTCTGGAAATATAAAAAATAATATATATATATATATATATATATATATATATATATATATCATATATATATATATATATATATATATATATATATATATCATATATATATATATATATATATATATATATATTTCATTTAGTTAAATATTGAGATATGTACTTTGCAGATCAGATTATGTCCTAGTGTATTCGTTCTGCATTCTAGATCTTTGATAGAAATTTGATTGGAGTTCCTTACACTGACCGGATTACAAAATGTACACACCTGTGTGCTGTATGACAGATGACTCCATTGGTGGCTCACTGGGTGAAGGCACACACCACGAAGGCTAGTCCGTACCGCAGCGGCCGGGTTCGATTCCCACCCGGGCTGTTTGCTGAATATCCTCCTCTCTCTCTCTCTCTCTCCCACCTACTGTCCTGTCCAAATAAAAAAAGAAAGCTTGCTACAAAAAAGATCTTGAAAAAGACACAATTACTGATGCATGCCAGACTAAAATCCATGTTGTGGGATCATGAGGTAGATTACGGCGATCAAACAGTGTTGATGCACAGACCTGAGGGTAGAAACCTCTTCTAAAGCTTTCATGCAAGGACCAGGACTTGTCTTAGAGCGGGCCTTCTCAACTCATGAACCGGGCACGCAAAGCCCTAGAACCCAGTGGCCATGAACCGTTATTGAGACTTAGGAGAACTTGACAAGTGCCAGACTGATTCCTACAGCGAAGCGGTCACCCTCATGATAAATAGGTACTTTCTAGTTGCATGGACAGAGAGGCTGTAGAGACATGCTGGATGGACGGAGAGGCTGTAGAGACATTCTGGATGGACAGAGAGGCTGTAGAGACATGCTGGATGGACAGAGAGGCTGAGAGACATGCTGGATGGACAGAGAGGCTGTAGAGACATGCTGGATGGACGCAGCCAATCACTGAGCGCTCCTTAAAGAAAACCTGCTCCCAAAGGCACAACACCTCAGACTGGGGTCAATGCTCATCTTTCAGCGACCTGAAGCAAGTGGCGCCGACTTCAGGACAGGTATTGAAAGTTTTTGAGCGGCACAGCAAAAGCCCAACCTGGAATCCTATAGTGGAGGGACAGGAAGATGGCAGTTAACATGTTCCCTACCTGAGGGACTCCAGGAGGGTTTGTAAAAGAGAAGAAACAACCTCAAGTCGGTAATTTAAGGCCTGAAGAGGTTAAACAGGTTATAATTCAATCCGAAAATCGCTCGAAATCAAATAAAAGGTTTGTGAGGTATTTCAGTTTCTGATTTTGTAGCAAATAGGAAATATTGTCGTTGGTTCTCGTGTGTTGATTAATGCCAACAATTAATTTATTTTCAACCGCGTGAACAAAAACAAAACATGGTACTGCAGACAGATTTGGACTTATTTAAAAAAAAAATGTATACCACATTTTTATTCAAAATGGGATTTGTATATATTTTCAATATGAAACTATTCATAGACCACTCTGAGATTTAGCTCTGATAGTCAGTGGGCGATTTTAATTTTAAGTTATTAATAGTCAAAACAATATCGTTGAATTTGTATTACATTGAATTATACCAATTCTATTTGGTTTTGGACACAGTCACACTTGGTCACTGTGTCAGGACTTAGAGGTGGTCTTTATCAGTAGATCAGTAGAATTGATCAGACATTTTGTCTTTTGGACTACAGCTTCAGGTGAAAGGTTGACAGCTCCTGTTCTGGATGTATGCATTCCAGTCAACATTAGCGGAGGACAGTTCTGTGCTGTAATGATTAACTTTCTGCTCCCTTTGCTGCGTTTCCACCTACCTTTCACCTAACATCAGGTGCCTAGCTTGATTTCACTTGGAGGCCATGTGCTTTGGGTTGATCACGCTCACTAGCATTGCTCTAATACTAAGCTAGGTTGTCAGTTCCGAACAAAAATGCACATTTTGTGAACATGATCTTAGTTAAAGAAAATGACTTGTGACCAATCAAGTCAATGTAAATGATGCATATAAATGGTGCTTGTATTTAATTCATATTTCTAAATATACTGGATACGAGGTTAAAACATACCTTCAATGCATCCTGTCTTTTCCATCAGAGTTGAACCCTGGACACTTCCAGGGCGCCACTGTCATAATCCATGCTCAGCACGTTCAGATATGCTCTGCTGGTGGGAAACTCGCTTGTGCAGTGTTGTCTTTTTTGTTTTTTATATATTTTTTTGCATTTGGGATTCTGCAACCCTAGTGCTTTAGCTTACAGCCCAGCAGGTTAATATGGTCTGCTCTGATGTACTCCTGCTGGCTTGTAAAGCCATTAGTGCGATTTACCACCAAGGCCAGTGTTATTTACTTGAGTTTTTATTCTGGTTTAGATGCACAGGCCTTTTGGCTCTTGAACCAGAAACATTCCCATTCCTTATCTATTAACTGGGATTGTTTGGTTCATTCCCAGCCACCGGCTTCTCCTATCAGGCAGATCGAATACAGTCTGAATGTATCATATATGACGCGTTCCATCAAACTCAGTTGGATGCCGCTAACACACAATTGGACCATTTAGAATCAGTTCTAGCTCTTATTTTTATTCTCAGTTTGCCTTATAGACATTTATGAAAATATCTACCGTTGTCTACATTATTTTCTATACTTTCTGTTAATAATTCTATTTCATAATTTGTTATTGTTTCAATATGATATGACAGACCTACGTTCTTTCTGTTTTAACGTATAGTGGGATAGGAATCTGCCAAGTAAGAGCATTAGGTTTGTCACCATATGATGATGGCCATGGCTGAATTGGGAGCTTTATTTAAATTTGGAATTATCAAGGTCAAGGTTATCTTTATTACCCCACTAGGGGAAAATGTGTTTGCAGCCAGGGTTCATCGAATACATAAAACAACATCGTTGACAACATCAACATGACAAAAGTTAGTCATAGAGCTACGACAGGAAAGTGAAAATTCATACCAAGTTAAAGATTCTGTTGATTCTGGTTGATGCCGACCGTTCTCTATCAGGAGGTTGAACACAGTTCAAGCTGAACAATGTGAATGTTATGTGTCTGTCAGTATGCGTAGTCTTTGATATTTAAGTCTTAAAAAAGCACTCCTTATGTCACAGTGTGCTTTGCTATTGTCTGTTGTCACAAACGTCAACAAACGTGTTCATAAAAACCATAAGACTGGCTAATACCCTTCACATTCCTGTATGTCCTCATTTGTAAAGTGCTTTGGGTGTCTGAAAAGCGCTATATCAATTAAATGAGTTGTTATTTGTATTATTACATTCCAAACGAAAGGAAATCAAATTCCTCTTTCTCCATCAGATCGTCAACGATGCCATAGGCGTCGCCTGAGAGACTTCCCGTTGTTGCCATGGCTGCCACCTCTCCGGAGAGAGCGGCCATTTTGCCGCTGCAGGACTCCAGCAGGGCGGCTGGCGGCGTCGTCTCCCCCGCCTTCAGCTCCTCGTCTTCTTCTTCGGTGCCGGCGGTAGAAGCCGGGCAGCCCGTCTGCATCCCCTCTCCCTACACCGACCTCGGCCACGACTTCACCTCCATCCCCTTTTACGGGCCCACTCTGTTTGGTTACAGTGGCGCCAGCTTGCCAGAGTGCCCCACGTTCCGCCAGACTCTGAGTCCCTCTCTGTACTGGCACGGCCACGGTCATGGGGGGTCGCCCTTACCCCTGCAGCAGCTGCAGTCCCACCCCCAGGCTGGCCAGCCTGTCCACAAGCCTTGGATGGAGCTGTCGCCGCAGGACCATGCTTTGACAGAGAATGGGTACGGTAGAGAACTCTTCATGACAAATCATGCTATTTGATCTCATTAATATTCTCACTGAACTGGATTGCAGAACGTGCGTTTTTGAGACTTTGTTCCACTGTTGCGTTCTTTTTCCCGTCGTTTTTTACATGTCGTATTTCATTTTGGAATCCATACAATTATAATAAAGAGTTTCTCACTGACTAACGTGGTGTTTGATTTGCTACTAATGTAATCCCGCCCCCCTCCAGCAAACCCGTGAGAAGGTCCTCCCATGAGGGTGAGGAGTCCACCACCACCTCAGGCAGGAAGGCGGAGCTGCACTTCTGTGCTGTGTGCAGCGACTACGCATCAGGCTATCACTACGGGGTGTGGTCCTGTGAGGGCTGCAAGGCCTTCTTCAAGAGGAGCATCCAAGGTACCTAGCCCTAACCCTAACCCTAACCCTAACCCTAACCCTAACCCTAACCACTATGGGGTGTGGTCCTGTGAGGGCTGCAAGGCCTTCTTCAAGAGGAGCATCCAAGGTACCTAGCCCTAACCCTAACCCTATCACTACAGGGTGTGGTCCTGTGAGGGCTGCAAGGCCTTCTTCAAGAGGAGCATCCAAGGTGACACACACACACACACACACACACACACACATACATCAAAGATAGTCATGTATAAACACAGGCACGCACACACACACACACACACACACACACACTCATGGACTGAGCCTGCTGAAACAGCTCCCAGAGGATCACACACACACACACACACACACACACACACACACACACACACACTCTTTCAGTGCAGTTTCTCTTCAGTCCTCTTGTAACAGAGGGACTCTTACAGACTCCAGTGTGTTCCCACGGGGCTTCAGGAATGGGTTACAATAGCATGTTTACTTTGCACTGGGAACCCAGGTCGCTCATTTTAAGGAACAAACCGATGTAAACCAGTATTTTATTGATGCAGTTGTGCCCTTTCTTTTCTTGCCCTTTCTCTTCTGTTCTAATTAATCTAGTTTACTCCGCACCTTTCTCCTCTTCATTGGTCAGGGCACAATAACTACATCTGCCCGGCAACCAACCAGTGCACCATTGACAAGAACCGCCGTAAGAGCTGCCAGGCCTGTCGTCTCCGCAAATGTTATGAAGAGGGCATGACCAAGTGTGGTATGTGTGTTTATTCCCTCTGCCTCCAGCTGTGTATCACAGAGGTAAACATTTGTTAGGACGCAGGTAATAGTTGACATCTCATGATGTCAGTTGAAGTCAAATTCTTAGGCTACTGCTACATCTTAGAGTTTTTACACACTTTGTTTCATTAACGCTAGAGAAGACATTTATTGAAATCATTTTAAATGAATACAAACCCACAGTTAGCCGTCAATTATAATTGTCTTGCAAAAAGAAAGACTTTATGTTGTGTGTATGTTTAAGAGGTGTAAATGCCATGGAAAACTACATTTCCCACCAGGTATGAGGAGGGAGCGTGGGAGCCACGGTGGCCTCCAGACCAAGCAGGCAGGGCGCTTCTCCCTGCGCGGCAGAGGAACCAGCAGGAAGAGGGACGGCGCCGAGGCCGGGGGGGCGGCGGAGGAGACGCTGACAAAGCACCACGCCTGCGCCCTCACGCCGGAGCAGCTCATCCACGGCATCCTGCAGGCGGAGCCCCCGGACATCTACCTCATGACGGACATGAAGAGACCACTCACGGAAGCCAGCGTGATGATGTCGCTTACCAACCTGGCCGACAAGGAGCTTGTTCACATGATCAGCTGGGCCAAAAAGATTCCAGGTGTGTGAGAAAACCAATCAATCATGCCCATTTATTGTTTGCGTTCTGGCTTTTCTTCTAATGCCTCACAAGCGTTTACAACTGATATGATTGATATCTGCAACACATAAAGCGACTGCTGAACAAAGCTAGTTACACAGCTAGCTAACATTCGCACTTGTACTGGTTGCAAACAAGGGTGAAGTTCCGGCTCTGAAAAAGGAAGCCTATGCGGAAGTGCCTTAAACCTGCATTCTTTCTAACAGCCAGCAGGGGGCGACTCCACTGGTTGCAAAAAGTAGTGCAATTTTATGGAAGTCTATGCAAAAATGACCCTACTTCTCTCTTACTTTATTACATCAGTAAACATTTTCCTTGCAAGTTTATGGTCTCAATCGCTAGTTTCAAGTCTTTTTCAATCCAGCATGATGTTCATTTAGTAAATGATGGTCCCTTTAGAGTAAAATAGACAATAAAGCAAGGTATGCTTTAGGGCGTGGCTAACTTGTGACTGAAACCCCATTTTGCATTTTGCTGTCACTGTTTAACACTCATTAAGTAAGGTAAGGTCCATTACAGCAGTTCTCCTGTGTTGGTCATTCCCCTAATGAGGCTATAGACCAATACCCTAACATGGCTTCTTTGGCTCCGCCCCCTCAGGGTTTGTTGATTTCAGCCTGTTCGACCAGGTGCACCTTCTGGAGTGTTGCTGGCTGGAGGTGCTGATGCTGGGTCTGATGTGGAGGTCTGTGGACCACCCGGGCAAACTTATCTTCTCTCCAGACCTCAGCCTCAGCAGGTAAACACCCCTCACCCTTTCCCACCTAGCATGTTTTACTGTTAAACTTACATTCTGCCCAAAAAGTCACCTAATTAGTCTGAAACCTAATGTGTTCCTTTGCATAGGGAAAACTCAAAAAGAACCCGCCCACTGAAACTGGGCTAGAAACACCAAATGTGGCAAACTTATGTAGTCACAACAAAAACAAATCCCAAATCCCATTTTACAATTCGGCGGCCTATTCACAAGCCGTGTGTTGAAGGCGTTGCTAATAGAGAGAGAACAGTGTGTTCCGTCTCCACGGGATTGCCAATATAAGCTCTGCAGTTTCTTTGGTGCCGCCCTCACCCAATATTCCACCACCAGAAACGTTGTCAGACATTCTTGTTGCATTTTAGTGAGGACGTATCGTCGCAGAACTGGTCCGTAAGTGGGTGTCCAAAATTGTTGTTAGAACTAAGCAATAACAAGTGTGTGTGTGTGTGTGTGTGTGTGTGTGTGTGTTTGTGTTTGTGTGTGTGTGTGTGTGTGTCTGTGTCTGTGTCTGTGTCTGTGTCTGTGTCTGTGTCTGTGTCTGTGTCTGTGTCTGTGTCTGTGTCTGTGTCTGTGTCTGTGTCTGTGTCTGTGTGTGTGTGATGTTCCTCCCTGGCAGAGCAGAGAGCAGCTGTGTCCAGGGTCTCGGGGAGATCTTTGATATGCTGCTAGCCGCAACCTCTCGATTTAGGGAGCTCAAGTTGCAGAGAGAGGAGTATGTCTGTCTCAAGGCTATGATCCTCCTGAACTCCAGTAAGTGTGTGTGTGTGTGTGTGTGTGTGTGTGTGTGTGTGCGCGTGTGTGTCTGTGACACACCATGCTCTGTGTTTGAACCCTCCAGACTGGTATCTATTTGCACAGACGATATGGGCTGAACATTACACAACCTCTGCTGTGTGTGAACGCAAACACCCTCAGACCCTCAGAGATTCTGTAACCCTTGGGAGTTGCACAGGGCTTGTCCGTTGCAGAAATCAGCCCTATTACATTTTGAATAGCGACAATTTTCTTTTGCTTTTCAGCCGCGTGTGTGCACGTGCGCATTTGTGTTTTTTTGTTTTTTTTGTCTGTGTAAAAGAAACTGAGCGGGAGAGAGATACATTTCAGTTTCTGCATGTGATGTGATGATGTGCCATCACCATTTCCCCCTGTTTCTGCATGCGATGTGATGATGTGCCATCACCATTTCCCCCTGTTTCTGCATGTGATGTGATGATGTGCCATCACCATTTCCCCCTGTTTCTGCATGTGATGTGCCAGTCCCCATTTGATTTCGTGTCATTTTATCTGCTTGGGAATGGAGAGATGGGCATGACGGCCGTCTGAAAGCCCTGCCAACACTGTAGTGTCCACTCACCATTTCTCCCTCACACATCTGAAGAAAAGCTTTGGGTTATCACGTCTGTTCTGCTATTCTCATGTAATATACTTTTAGCTCTTTAAGTCAGGTTGAGGAATGTTTAAACATTTTTACAAATGAAAATGTGCTGGATTTTCTGTATGAAAGAAACACCGATTTCTAAATGATTAAACATTCACATTTGGAGTCAGAAATGTGGGAGGGGTCAGACATCACACTGTGTCACACAATGCCATCCAATTACTGAGCTTGAGGGTTTAGTGTGTTCTTTAGTCATCTGTGTGTTTATGAATGTGTGTGTGTGTGTGTGTGTGTGTGTGTTTATGAACTTGTGTGTGTGTGTGTGTGTGTGTGTGTGTGTGTTTATGAACGTGTGTGTGTGTTTATGAACGTGTGTGTGTGTGTGTGTTCATAAACGTGTGTGTGTGTTTATGAACATGCGTATGTATGCATGTGTGTGTTTATGAACATGCGTATGTGTGTGTGTGTGTGTGTGTTGTCAGAAATGTGCCCGAGCTCCTCTGAGGTGGCTGAGGAGCTGCAGAGTCGGTCCATGCTGCTGCGTTTGTTGGATTCCGTGACAGACTCTCTGGTGTGGGCCATTGCTAAGACCGGCCTGACCTTCCAGCAGCAGTCAGCCCGCCTGGCCCACCTGCTGATGCTGCTCTCCCACATACGCCACGTCAGGTGAAATAATAACCCTGACCCTAACCCTCACTCCAACCCCAACCCCAACCCTAACCCTATCCCTAACCCTAACCCTTGCCCACCTGCTGATGCTGCTCTCCCACATACTGAAGGGTCACGTCAGGTGACTGAAATAAGCCTAACCCTGACCCTAACCCTAGTCCTGACCCTGACCCTAACCCTAAGTGTAGTCCTGACCCTAACCCTAACCCCAACCCTAAGCGTAATCCTGAACCTGACCCTCATCCATACACCCAGTCTGGTGACTGTAACACTGTGCTCCTTGCACCACCGGCCCTAACCCTAACCCTGACCCTGACCCTGACCCTGACCCAGTCTGGCGACTGTAACACTGTGTTCCTTGCACCACCGGCCCTAACCCTGACCCTGACCCTGACCCTGACCCTGACCCAGTCTGGCGACTGTAACACTGTGCTCCTTGCACCACCGGCCCTAACCCTAACCCTGACCCTGACCCTGACCCTGACCCAGTCTGGCGACTGTAACACTGTGCTCCTTGCACCACCGGCCCTAACCCTGACCCTGACCCTACCACCACCATCACCACGTGTTTTTCATCCTCCGCAGCAACAAGGGCATGGACCACCTCCACTGCATGAAGATGAAGAACGTGGTGCCTCTGTACGACCTCCTCCTGGAGATGCTGGACGCCCACTTCATCCACGGCTCCCGCCTGCCTCACCAGCTCCCCAGGCAGGACTTCAACAGTCCCCGGGGAAGTACGTCCCAAAGGGCCAGCTCCAGCAGTGGCCCCGAGCAGACTTTTCCCCCGAGGAGCGGCGGCGAGGACCCTTCAGAGCCGGAGGAATGCCGCAGAGAACTAAAGGGGGGCGCCGACGCCCCGAAAAGCGGACAGGTTTCTGGGTTAGGGTTTGCCGACCGCAAGTGACGTCTCAGCCGCGTCATGGCGTACTGAACGACCCGGTTCAAGAAGCAGTGGGCCGTTTGAAAACCGACTTCTAAGCACGCGATGACTTCAAATAGTAATAATAGGGAAGCACTGAGACGTCGCCATTCTGAATTTGTACCCTTTGTCATTTGTTACACTTTTTTAAGCAACTTTGTGGGACTGTAGCCAATGGGTGTCGATGTTTTTAACTGCGGTGGAACTGATGGCTTTAGAGAACAGCTAGTTATCGATCTGGGAAGGCTTCACTTGGAAGTTCTATAGGAGGCACAAGGCAGGTTGGTAGGATCTAACCATTGTCATATGCACATATGGTGCCATTAAGTGTAAATCACTGAGGTTCCCCGATTGCATTGTTTGAGGACCAAAAGCCTTTTCCAATTATCAAGCATTAAAAAAACACAAATACCATGACATGTTGATGATCTGATGTTTGAAAGACAGCTCTGTTGGTATTATTTGTATTACCTTCATGTCTGTAGTGGATAACCCCTTTTCCACATAAGATACACTGATAAAAAAAAAGTGTTGGTTTACTTGTAGTCTAGAGAGGCTTGTCACTAATGTTAATTGGACTTAATGTTATGCTCTGAAAACAACATGCTCTAGGCTATCAGCCCTGAATGTTACCAGCTAAATGAAAATGCAAGCTTTCTTAACTTTTGATATTAAGGTCCGAGCAAGGCTTCTCTCAGCTGTCAAAGGGTAAATACTTTTTTAAGGTAATTCCTTGTCAATAGGGCTTTCTTTTATGCCAGTGGCGCTTACTGTATGTGCATTAAAAGGCTACTGCTCCTCTTTGTATTATATCCCATAATAGTGTTTTCCAATATTATAGAGTATTCTCTTTCATTTATAAAATGGTTTAGTTGTTGAAGGTTGAGATAATATTGAGAAGCTTATGTGTACATTAGCATATCAATTATGGTTAAGGTTAGGGTTTGCATGAATGCTCTAAAAAAATATGCATCAACTCCTTACATTTTTTTTCTTCCACACTCTCGTTTCATAAGGTCCTACCAGGTGAAAGTAATAACTAAAATAATCGAATCTTCTCGAATCAAATGAAATGTTAGTTTTTCAAAAGGACAACGTTTATTGGCAGATTGGGGTCATGCACTCATTTTATGATCATAAATACGTTTTTAAGCACCTTAGGCTATTCACACTCGTAATCTTCATAACTGTCCCCAAAACAGAGACCAAAAATGACTCATTAGTCAGTTATGTAAAATTACACTATAAATTGTCAGAATCTTACACTTGTGGCCTGTAATTTAATTCGGTATGTTAAAAAGGATTTTTGGGGGGGTGAATGTAACTTCTGAAAACACCTGGCATGACCAATACAAAGTAATCTTGACAAATAATAATAGTCAATACAAAAATCAGTCATACTGTAGCCTTGCACATGTATACACACTGTCAACATAAAGCACAGATGTATACATACTATCAACAAAAGAGACCAGTTCAGAACATGGACCATGCAGTCAGACCTTTGAAATGAGACGTATTACAGCGCTATGGATTTTTTCAAGGGAATAAATAATCCTCCAAAATCTAATAGATATTAGAAAGCAACGGATGAGTCCCTTTCAGGGGGGGGGGGGGGGGCTTTCCGTCTGTGTTTCAGCCCACGGTGTGTGGACCCCCGCCTCAGGTGGGGGGCGGCCCGTTGGTGTAACGTAGCATGGGGTAGAAGGACTGGGCGAAGTTGTTGGACAGGGCACAGCTGTGGGGGCTGTCTGGCACAGGCACCAAGCAGGTGAGGATGAGCAGCAGGATGAGGAGGAGGTGGAGGGGGAAGGCAGCACGCAGAAGGCGACAGAACAGGGAACGCGGCGGGGATGGATCCCTCCTCTCCGCTCTGGAACAGTCAGAAACAGAGAGTGGTGTATGATATCGATAATAATAAAGATAATAATATTGTATGTTCTCAAGTGCAGGTTCTTGTGTGTTGTAACATGTGGTAGCTAACCATCGCATGTGGAAAGCCGTTGGGTCTTAGAAGCACTACATCTCCATTGAATTAGTACCAAGCCAAGAAAAACATATACCAACTGCTGCTGACTGACAGTCACTGTGAGAAGGATTACATGCGTTTCTCTGATGAAGGCCACCAGGCCAAAACGTTAGCAGTAGTATTTGCCTGAATAAATGGAGAAAAAGACCTTTGTGCGGAAATCCTTTTTCGTTTGTATGTGCAACCTTTACCTTTGGGACTTTTATGGAAATCTATGTTTTTGGTCGAGCACCACTAAAAACCACACTGGGAAGACGCATCTTTTTTCTAATATCGAAGGATTAGATAGTCTTTACAGAGTGGGTGGCCTAAACAGACCAACATTTACTTTCAAATGATCTCAGGCTCCATCATTGTCCTTGCTTGCCCCAATTGCTTGTGAGGATGGGCTGCAGTCAAAGTTTTATAGATTTCTCTTCAGTTATTACCCCTCCATCTATTACCCCTCCATCTATTACCCCTCCATCTATTACCCCTCCAGTTATTACCCCTCCAGTTATTACCCCTCCACCTATTACCCCTCCATCTATTACCCCTCCATCTATTACCCCTCCAGTTATTACCCCTCCAGTTATTACCCCTCCATCTATTACCCCTCCAGTTATTACCCCTCCATCTATTACCCCTCCAGTTATTACCCCTCCAGTTATTACCCCTCCATCTATTACCCCTCCATCTATTACCCCTCCATCTATTACCCCTCCAGTTATTACCCCTCCATCTATTACCCCTCCATCTATTACCCCTCCAGTTATTACCCCTCCAGTTATTACCCCTCCAGTTATTACCCCTCCATCTATTACCCCTCCAGTTATTACCCCTCCAGTTATTACCCCTCCATACCTCCTCGTGGCAGCGTCTTGTCTTTGACTTGCCCCCTCCTCACTAGACGGGCCGGGAAGGTTCTGGTTGTCTGTGGATCGCTGATCCTCTTCGGCAGCAGAGTCCTGCATCAAGGCGACACAACCAACAAGGACACTCACGTCTCCCTATCACTATTATTATCATGCTGGTTAACATTTGTTAGTCATTTGGAATGAGCCATTAACTAGTTTAATATACGCATATATTTTTTTAAAATATGAATATTATTCATTACTGAATAAAGAAGAACATCATAACCATAAATCTAAACAGGGCATTTTGATTGCATGAATACGTTTTTCTCGGTATACCATAAGACAGTGTTTTCAGTTGTGGTGACCTACCAGGCGCTGTTGAAGCACCCCGAGGTCCTGGGTCACCTGTCTCAGGAGCAGCTTCAGCCTGTTACCCGTGACGTGGAGCTTCTCCTGGGCCTCGACGCTCTCCCCGGGCCCCTCATCTGGCTGGAGCTCAGACCACAGGCTCTGGAGGCCGACCACCTGGGCCTGCTTGCTCCGGAGCTCCCCTTGGAGCCGCTGGACGTCATCAGAACACAGAGGAGACACGGCGTGGCACAGGTCACATGGAGGATGCTGCTAATAACACGTTCACTTCCATCCAAATCTTTTTCATGGTCGCCCTGAGGTTTGGTCTGTGCTCTTGTCAGAAACGTAACATAACGTTTAAGATTTGTTCTATGGCTCAGATAATAACATTTATACTTTCATAGCTGCCATAGTGTTATTTAAAGAGCGGGCTGTAATTTCTTCAGACAGGTACTACTTACAGTAAGGCTGTAATATCTTCAGACAGGCCTACTTACAGTAAGGCTGTAATACCTTCAGACAGGCCTACTTACAGTAAGGCTGTAATATCTTCAGACAGGCCAACTTACAGTAAGGCTGTAATACCTTCAGACTGGCCTACTTACAGTAAGGCTGTAATATCTTCAGACAGGCCTACTTACAGTAAGGCTGTAATACCTTCAGACAGGCCTACCTACAGTAAGGCTGTAATACCTTCAGACTGGCCTACTTACAGTATGGCTGTGACACCCTCAGACAAGCCTACTTACAGTAAGGCTGTAATACCTTCAGACTGGCCTACTTACAGTAAGGCTGTAATACCTTCAGACAGGCCTACTTACAGTAAGGCTGTAATACCTTCAGACAGGCCTACTTACAGTAAGGCTGTAATACCTTCAGACAGGCCTACTTACAGTAAGGCTGTAATATCTTCAGACAGGCCTACTTACAGTAAGGCTGTAATACCTTCAGACAGGCCTACATACAGTAAGGCTGTAATACCTTCAGACTGGCCTACTTACAGTATGGCTGTGATACCCTCAGACAAGCCTACTTACAGTAAGGCTGTAATACCTTCAGACTGGCCTACTTACAGTAAGGCTGTAATACCTTCAGACTGGCCTACTTACAGTAAGGCTGTAATACCTTCAGACAGGCCTACTTACAGTAAGGCTGTAATATCTTCAGACAGGCCTACTTACAGTAAGGCTGTAATATCTTCAGACAGGCCTACTTACAGTAGGGCTGTGATATCTTCAGACAGGCCTACTTACAGTAAGGCTGTAATACCTTCAGACTGGCCTACTTACAGTATGGCTGTGATACCCTCAGACAGGCCTACTTACAGTAAGGCTGTAATACCTTCAGACTGGCCTACTTACAGTAAGGCTGTAATACCTTCAGACAGGCCTACTTACAGTAAGGCTGTAATACCTTCAGACTGGCCTACTTACAGTAAGGCTGTAATATCTTCAGACAGGCCTACTTACAGTAGGGCTGTAATACCCTCAGACTGGCCTACTTACAGTAAGGCTGTAATACCTTCAGACTGGCCTACTTACAGTAAGGCTGTAATAGCTTCAGACAGGCCTACTTACAGTAAGGCTGTAATACCCTCAGACTGGCCTACTTACAGTAAGGCTGTAATACCTTCAGACAGGCCTACTTACAGTAAGGCTGTAATACCTTCAGACAGGCCTACTTACAGTAGGGCTGTAATACCTTCAGACAGGCCTACTTACAGTAAGGCTGTAATACCTTCAGACAGGCCTACTTACAGTAGGGCTGTGATACCTTCAGACAGGCCTACTTACAGTAAGGCTGTAATACCTTCAGACAGGCCTACTTACAGTAGGGCTGTGATACCTTCAGACAGGCCTACTTACAGTAAGGCTGTAATACCCTCAGACTGGCCTACTTACAGTAAGCCTGTAATACCTTCAGACAGGCCTACTTTCAGTAGGGCTGTGCTACCTTCAGACAGGCCTACTTACAGTAAGGTTGTGGTGGTGCTCCGTCAGGGCTTTGGGCTGCGTGTCAGAGTGATGGATGTCCACTGCAAACCGCCTGCTCTCCGCGTGGGCCAGCCAGAGGAGCAGGGAGTGCAGTGTCTCGTGAAACTCCTGGAGGGGTTCAGAGGTCAGGGGTTAAAGGTTATCTGACCATCGTATGTTACCCTATCTTGGCTTGATAATGGTGCGGTCCAGGGTTAGGGTTAGAGAGGAAGGATGTTACCCTATCTTGGTTTGATAATGGTGCAATCCAGGCTTTCCAGTAGTTTTTGTATCACAAACATATGCAAATATAGTTAGTTGCGATAGTCCCTCCATCTCATGTAATTAGAAATCAATTATTCGTGTTAATGAACTCATCACCGGCAAACACACTTGTCACTTCAGTCAAGGTAGGTGATGACAAAGGTAATACACGCCGATGTTTAAATTGTTTCACACACAGCCAGCAAAACAATGTTGGGCGCATTAATCACAGCCGGTATTGTGAACTCGATGACATCTCACCTGGCAACGCAGGATCTTGTGTCGTAGGCTGGTCTTCCACTCCTCCAGGCCAGAGGAAGCTCGAGCCCAGCTCTGGTTCACGTTCCCCAGACCCGCCTGTAGCTCCTGCCCGTCCAGACTATCAGAGCCCTGCAGGTCCCTGGAGCCCAGGTTGAGAGAGAGCAGGACAGCCTTGTAGCAGTCAAACTGCTTCTGCATTTCCTAGAACAAGCAACAGAGAGGGTAGACGTATGTATGCAGGCGTTTTATAGGCGGGTGTGTTTTGTAAATGTAGAAAACACCAGACCATCACTCATCAGCCACAGTCCGTGAAGATAATTTCAGTACCTAGCAGACTGTCATTTAAAATGAGATACGGTTAAAAAAAGGAAAACATTTGATTTGTGGACTGGATTCAAAGACAGATTCATCTCAAAATGCACGTATCTGGATCATCTTGAGTGTTCTTGTTTCTGATAATTACAGTGCATCCGGAAAGTATTCATACCCCTTCACTTTTTCCACATTTTATTATGTCAAAGCCTCTTCCAAAATGGATTAAATAAAAAAAAATTCTCAACATTCTACACACAATACCGCATAATGAATTTTTAGAAAATCTATTAAAAATAAAAATATAAAATATCACATGTACATAAGTATTCACACCCTTTGCTGTGACACGGAAAATTGAGCTCAGGGGCATCCCGTTTCCACTGATCATCCTTGAGATGTTTCTACAACTTGAGTCCACCTGTGATAAATTAAATTGATCGGACATGATTTGGGAAGGCACACCTGTTTATATAAGGTCCCACAGTTGACAGTGCATGTCAGAGCACAAACCAAGCCATGAAGTCCAAGGAATTGTCTGTAGACCTCCGAGACAGGATTGTATCGAGGCACAGATCTGGGGAAGGGTACAAAAACATTTCTGCATCATTGAAGGTCCCAGCGAGTACAGTAGTCTCCATCAGTCGCAAATGGAAGAAGTTTGGAACCACCAGGACTCTTCCTAGAGCTGGCCGCCCGGCCGAACTGAGCAATCGGAGGAGAAGGGCCTTGGTCAGGGAGGTGACCAAGAACCCGATGGTCACTCTGACAGAGCTCCAGTGTTCCTCTGTGTAGATGGGAGAACCTTCCACAAGGACAACCATCTCTGCAGCACTCCACCAATCAGGCCTTTATGGTAGAGTGGCCAGACGGAAGCCACTCCTCAGTAAAAGGCACATGACAGCCCACATGGAGTTTGGGCGAAAGGCACCTAAAGGACTCTCAGACCATGAGAAACAAAATTCTCTGGTCTGATGAAACCAAGATTGAACTATTTGGCCTGAATGCGAAGCGTCATGTCTGGAGGAAACCAGGCACCGCTCATCACCTGGCCAATACCATCCCTACAGTGAAGCATGGTGGTGGCAGCATCATGCTGTGGGGGTGTTTTTCAGCGGCAGGAACTGGAAGACTAGTCAGGATCAAGGGAAAGATGAATGCAGCAATGTACAGAGAGATCCTTGATGAAAACCGGCTCCAGAGCGCTCTGGACCTCAGACTGGGGCAAAGGTTCACCTTCCAACAGGACAACGACCCTAAGCACAGAGCCAAGATAACAAAGGAGTGCCTTCGGGACAAGTCTGTGAATGTCCTTGAGTGGAGAGATCTGAAAATGGCTGTGCACCGACGCTCCCCATCCAACCTGATGGAGCTTGAGACGATCTGCAAAGAAGAATGGGAGAAACTGCCCCAAAATAGGTGTGCCAAGCTTGTAGCATCATACTCAAGAGGACTTGAGGCTGTAATGGCTGTCAAAGATGCTTCAACAAAGTATTGAGTAAAGGGTGTGAATACTTATGTACATGTGATATTACATTTTTTTATTTTCAATACATTTGCAAAAAATGGTAAAAATCTTTTTTCACTTTGTCATTATGCGGTATTGTGTGTAGAGTGTTGAGATTTTTTTTTTATTTAATCCATTTTGGAATTAGGCTGTGACATAATAAAATGTGGAAAAAGTGAAGGGATATGAATACTTTCTGGATGCACTGTACATTGCCTTAACTCTCTTAAGTCTAATCATTTCAATTGTTATTTGTTGTCAATTGTCACTTGTATGTTTTCATTTTTGATGTATTGTGATTCAGGTCGTTGCTGTAAAAGAGGACTTGTTCTCAGTCAATTTACCTTGTAATTAGTTAAATATGTTTCAATAAATAAATAATCTCACGTTATTTCAGTTTTCATTTTTCAAAATGGTGGGGTATGGCGCGCATTGTCCATCCTTCATGCTTGGTTAGGGTTCCAAAGTTTACCTTGAGGTGCTGGACCTGCACCTCCATGTCTCGGGTGCTGGACGGTGTGTCGGACCCCTGTAGACGTTCCAGATCTGCCATCACGCTCCCTAACCAGGGGCTGATGCTGGCCAGGTCAGAGGTCATCTGCCGAAGGTCACAGGGGCCTGCCATCTGGTCGCTCATGGCCTGAGCCTGAAACAGCTCCCAGCGCTCGATCACTCCTGAGGATAAAACGTGCGCATGCACACACGCACGCACGCACGCACACACACACACACACACACATAGTCTTGAAGTGTCCTGAAGTAAGAAATTGACAAAGATATCTGACATGGGTTTTCAACTTCCTCACTTTTCCCAAAGAAAGTATCAAAACCATTCACTACTCTCTTCCAACAACCCTAGCAGGCATTTTTGAAACCTCCTGCATGACGTGTGCCACTATAAAGGAGAAGTACTTATTGAGCTAATTTTGCCGAAGAAGAAGTGTGCACATGGTGAAGAAATGCAGCTTAATTTAGTAGCTTAAGGAAAACACTGTCTCAGTCAACTGTGCCCCAGTCTGTGCAGCCATCAATGTGATATTGATAGGGGTCAAATTCGATATTGTAAGGAATTTTCCTTTGGTTCCAGCCTACAAACTGATATAGCAAGCACTGGCAACCTTCCAGCTGAATCCGACCTGGTTGATGTTCTCTTACCGGACTGTTTATCAACAGCGTTGAGGGCAGTGAGTCCTTGCTCCTCCTCTTCTTCCTGGTCGTCGAGGATCAAAGACATGCGTTTGACTTTCTTGATGCTGCCGCTGCATTCGGACATGAGGTGAGCCTGGAACACACACACACACACACACACACACACACACACACACACACACACTGTTAAGCTTTTGTTTATGTGTGACTTTTCTCAGCGTCATCTAATGTAGGCGGTGGTGGACTTACATAGCCCTCTTTGAAGGGGGTACTGGTATGAGAGGGGCTTAAGTCCTTGGCTGTATCCAGGCAGAGATGCTCCCTCTCTGGGTCATCTGACAAGTGCCAAGCCAGAGACTCTTGTATGGCCATGGACCTAACTGGAGCTGAGATATGCACACACGCGCACACACACACACACACACACACACACACACACACACACACACACACACACACACACAACATCTTCAGATTTTTTACTATAATACATATACACACCAATGGACACTACATCGCAAGCGATTACAAGACTACAGATTTTGTTTTGCTAAGAATACTGTATTCTGCAACCTTACAGTGTGTTTGCATGCTAACAGAACTAGCACTGTCTGCTACCGCACAGTGTGTATGCATGCTAACAGAACTAGTACTGTCTGCTACCTGACAGTGTGTATGCATGCTAACAGAACTAGCACTGTCTGCTACCTGACAGTGTGTATGCATGCTAACAGAACTAGCACTGTCTGCTACCTGACAGTGTGTTGAAATATTCCTCCTCCTCCTCCTCCTCATGGTGCTCCTCCTCCTCATGGTGCTCCTCCTCCTCTTCATGGTGCTCCTCTTCATCCTCGTGGGACGAGGAGCTCCCCACGTCCCCCGTGGGGTCCCACTCCAGCGGGAGGGAGTCCACGCTCACAGGGGTCTCCCGCCCCGAGCGCTCCAGGGGAGGGGCCAACAGGTGAGTGGGTGTGGCCGGCAGAGTCCCCCGCCCCTGCCAGGGACGACCCCCCAGGCCGACGCTCTCTTCTACGGACGCAGCGCCGACACGCCCCTCTGGCACCTCCTCTAGAGTCTGAGGTGGAGACATTAACACAGAGAAACATCTACGCTCATCATGGGGTCTACCTTGTTAGCTGTACCATTATGCACAGATGCAGTGTGTCTATATCTTTCAATGTGACTTTGAATACGCAGAAGTCTGTGTGTATATAGTCTTAATGTTATGTACACTACATGCTTCTCTCTGTGTATTGTCTGGAGGACTCAACCTTTTTGTCTGTGTGTCTGTATGTTGGATCTATCTACTGTACAGTGTTATAGCATGTGTGTGTGTGTGTGTGTGTGTGTGTGTGTGTGTGTGTATGCTGTATCTATCTACTGTACAGTGTTACAGCATGTATAAATGTGTGTGTGTGTGTGTGTGTGTGTGTGTACAGTGTTACAGCATGTGTGTGTGTGTGTGTGTGTGTGTGTGTGTGTGTGTGTGTGTTGTATCTATTTAAAGTACAGTGTTACAGCATGTACCAGTGTGTGTGTGTGTGTGTGTGTGTGTGCTGCTGACCGGCGGCTGTGTGAGGCGCTGGTGGAAGCGGACCACCCGTCCAAACACCTCCTGGCAGTAGGAGTGTAGCTCCTCCAGCTCCTCCTCGATCAGGACGGCGTCCGGCGGGCTGCTGCCCTGGATCAGGCCCTCGCCGAACACGATCAGCCCGTCAATGCGCTCCGTATTCAGGGTGATCTCCTTCTGGAAGCCCTGGGAGGATGGAGCAAGGTGGGACTCATATCCACGTTCTGCTCTGAAGGCTCGTCGCTGACTCATCGGACTACCGTTGAGTGAATAGGCACATTTCAACTGCTGGAACTTTCCTCAGGAACTAGGAACCTTTGGGGATACTCAGTGCGTTTTGACCGGAGGGACCAGGGTCTACATTTAGTTCCGGGGACTAATATTTCAGCCGCTATTTTAAAAACCTACTTTGCCTAATCCTCACAGGTCTTTAGACTGCGGTCAAAACACAGACAACAAGGGGCTGAAGGAACCTTTTAGTTCCTTGAAAAGTAGTTCCTGGGACTATAAGGCCCGGTGTCCTTTAGGTGGAAACGCGCCTACATACTAACATTGAAGTGAATGTCTTTGCCATGGTGGCTGTGACTAGGACCTCACATTGAGCTGCTGCGTCTTGTGCTGGACGTCCCTCTCTGAGAAGTGCTCCACGTTGGTGAGCTGCAGGTCCAGCTCGGTCAGCCACACCAGGAGGCTCTCCCTGGTGCCCTCGAAGGCCTCCCTCTGGCCCGTGAAGTGCTGCCCGACAGGAAGGTCAAAGGTTATCGTACTGTACTTGGCCGACGGGAGGCGCAGGGACAAAGTCAAAGGTCAAAGGTGAAATCTAAGCAAGCTCATATATATCAAGCCAATACATCTAATATTTCTTAATATAAGAGAAAGGATCTTTCTAAGACTAAACGCAGATGTGGATGTTGGATTATTTTATTTATTTCAAGACGTACTTATCAAGATCATTTTCTTGTTCTATTGGCAGATCATTTTGCTTGTTTGTTTGCGTTTACCTCTTCAATTCCATATGTTACATCTACAGGTATGTTATCATTTGTCAAATGTCTTTCTTAGTTTATTTCATATGTGTTTGTTCTATGTATCTGTTCTAGTATGTCCTCAGTTAAGTGCTTTGGGTGTCTAAAAAGCGCTGTATACATTAAATGAATTATTTTTATTATTATTATATGTTATTTCTCATTTCTTGTGAGGTATTTTTTGCAGTGTATCGTACGGTCTTTGGAGTCAGAGAGACAGACAGTGTGTCCTGCCTGGGAGGCAGAACGTGTCTATGGGACTAAAGTGTGGAGGTTGTAACTTTATGGGGGGACGTTTGAGACCATCATATTTGGTCATTCTAACACCACCACAAGTTCATTCCTAGCAAGATGTCTTTCTAGGAAGGTCTGACTGAAGTTTAGATTAAAACAACGGACCGGTCTTTCTTTAACCAGATAGTTACTATGTTTAAAGTAAGATGACTTTAGTTCATTTTACCAGATAGTTACTATGTTTAAAGTAAGATGACTTTAGTTCATTTTACCAGATAGTTACTATGTTTAAAGTAAGATGACTTTGGTTCATTTTACCAGATAGTTACTATGTTTAATGTAAGATGACTTTAGTTCATTTTACCAGATAGTTACTATGTTTAAAGTAAGATGACTTTAGTTCATTTTACCAGATAGTTACTATGTTTAAAGTAAGATGACTTTAGTTCATTTTACCAGATAGTTACTATGTTTAAAGTAAGATGACTTTAGTTCATTTTACCAGATAGTTACTATGTTTAAAGTAAGATGACTTTAGTTCATTTAACCAGATAGTTACTATGTTTAAAGTAAGATGACTTTAGTTCATTTTACCAGATAGTTACTATGTTTAAAGTAAGATGACTTTAGTTCATTTTCCCAGATAGTTACTATGTTTAAAGTAAGATGACTTTAGTTCATTTTCCCAGATAGTTACTATGTTTAAAGTAAGATGAATTTAGTTCATTTTACCAGATAGTTACTATGTTTAAAGTAAGATGACTTTAGTTCATTTTCCCAGATAGTTAGTATGTTTAAAGTAAGATTACTTTAGTTAATTTTCCCAGATAGTTACTATGTTTAAAGTAAGATTACTTTAGTTCATTTTACCAGATAGTTAGTATGTTTAAAGTAAGATTAGTTTAGTTCATTTTACCAGAGAGTTAGGATGTCGAAAGTAAGACTCCTTTAGTTTCTTGATGATTACTACTGTAAGTAATACTGTACAGACAGGTTTTTCTTGAGATCACACTAATGGAAGTCCTTCTATTTGTGTTACAGCAGAGAAACCCTGTGTTTGTGGCAGGGTGCTGTGTGGCTGCACTTAGGGTCTTCTCGGAGCACTCTACCAGAAAACCCAAGGCGGGCTGACACCATTCTTATTTGAAAAGCCCCCAAAACACGTGTTTATCGAAACTAATTCAGCTTGCTCTTGATGCTTGTATAGTTTTTACATGGTTTAGTTATGTTATTTTGTTGTATATTGCTTTATTTCTGTGAATGTGTATTTGGTTCTATTGTTCTAATTTTTGTGTATTTTTGAATGTATATATATATATATATATATATATATATATATATATATGTTTATTAAAGAAAGGCGCCTATGAATAAAGGTATACAGTATAATGAATGATGCATTTGATGCATATACTGTGTAATGTGGTTTAATTAAAGAAAGGTGCTGTATGAATAAAGGTATACAGTATAATGAATGATGCATTGGATGCATATACTGTGTATTGTGGTTTAATTAAAGACAGGGGCTGTATGAATAAGGTATACAGGATAATGAATGATGCATTTAATAATAATAATAATAATTCATTTTATTTATACAGCGCTTTTCTTACACCCAAAGACGCTTCACAACAAGAGAACAGGCAAATAAAACAGAAATACAAGACAAACGGATAACAGGAGAACAGGTCGAGACAAGACAGCAATACAAACTACAGTAAAATTTGACAGAAATGTTGTAGAGGTAAGGGGCGTTTGAGTTAATTTGAGTAGGCTAGGGTGAAAAGGTCGGTTTTAAGATGGCTTTTGAAGATAGGAAGTGAGTTTGAATCCCGAATGAAAGGAGGAAGAGAGTTCCAGAGTTTAGGTGCTGCCCTAGAAAAGGCACGCTCCCCAAAGTTTTTTAGTTTTGCTTGTGGGGTAACCAATTTCATTTCAGAGGAGGAACGGAGTGTCCGGGTGGGAAGATAGAGCTGTAGAAGATCCGAAAGGTAGGGGGGGGCCAGGTTATGTAAAGCTTTGAAGGTGAGGAGAAGGATTTTATAAGTAATACGATGATTAACTGGGAGCCAGTGAAGGGACGAGAGAATGGGGGTTATGTGCTCAGAGGATTTGGTCGAGGTCAGGAGACGGGCTGCAGAGTTCTGAACAAGTTGGAGTTTATGGAGAGCGGTTGCACTGATGCCGACTAGGAGTGAATTGCAATAGTCAAGACGGGAGAAAATGAAAGAGTGAATGAGTTTGGTGGCTGCGCTTTGGAAATGGAATGTCATTTAATGTCATAGATGTATAGACTGTGTGTATTGTGGTTTTATTAAAGAAAGGTGCTGTATGAATAAAGGTATACAGGATAATGAACGCTGTATTTGATGCATATACTGTGTATTGTGGTTTTATTAAAGAAAGGTGCTGTATGAATAAAGGTATACAGGATAATGAACGCTGTATTTGATGCATATACTGTGTATTGTGGTTTTATTAAAGAAAGGTGCTGTATGAATAAAGGTATACAGGATAATGAACGCTGTATTTGATGCATATACTGTGTATTGTGGTTTTATTAAAGAAAGGTGCTGTATGAATAAAGGTATACAGGATAATGAACGCTGTATTTGATGCATACACTGTGTATTGTGGTTTTATTAAAGAAAGGTGCTGTATGAATAAAGGTATACAGGATAATGAACGCTGTATTTGATGCATATACTGTGTATTGTGGTTTAATTAAAGAAAGGTGCTGTATGAATAAAGGTATACAGGATAATGAACGCTGTATTTGATGCATATACTGTGTATTGTGGTTTTATTAAAGAAAGGTGCTGTATGAATAAAGGTATACAGGATAATGAACGCTGTATTTGATGCATATACTGTGTATTGTGGTTTTATTAAAGAAAGGTGCTGTATGAATAAAGGTATACAGGATAATGAACGCTGTATTTGATGCATATACTGTGTATTGTGGTTTTATTAAAGAAAGGTGCTGTATGAATATATATATATACAGGATAATGAACGCTGTATTTGATGCATACACTGTGTATTGTGGTTTTATTAAAGAAAGGTGCTGTATGAATATATATATATACAGGATAATGAACGCTGTATTTGATGTACTTCTTTGAACTCAGGACCCTTCGAGAGGTTGGGGAGTAGGAAGCCGGTCTGTGTGGGAGAATCTAGTAGGGGTAGCCAAACAACGTTAGGAATGAAATGTGCGTGAGCGAAAGAAAATAACAAAATAAATCATGCACGTAGAAGAAAAGATGGTCCTGGAAAGGAAGATCACACCAAGCAAAGAACGACTGGTTGGGGGAAAGGGAGATTAGGAGATATGAGATGAAATATAGAGGGACTTAAGGGCATCTAAGGAGAGGGAAGAGAACAGGAAGCTGTAATAAATTATTAAGGCAGCGTGATGAAAACGTTTTCCTGTGCTAGAGTTGTAGTGCACAGGCCAGATTTAGCCATTATACAAGAAAAATTTTTATATAATACCTGAGGTTTTGTTTTTTCTGTCTGAAATAAACATGCATTCACTGGCGTTCGGAAGTTTAGTGTCAATATTTTTCATTTTGCCCTTTTCTGGCAATGTTCTGAATAAAATGAATACCATTCTCTCTCTTCTTTGCGCATGTTAAATTTGGGTCAACAAACACACAAACAATTTTTGTCAACAGGTTTAATTGTGTTTTGTTTGAGTACGAGTGAGGTTTTTTTCTTGTATGTGACTAGTTCTTCACTGACAATACCACTGGCTTCTTCAGATACCTAAGATCTAGATCAAAGACTAATCACACACTTTTTTTTTTAAGCTTCTGAATTCCACAAGCATCAAATGTAAGACTACAAACGTCATATATTTATTTACGAATATGACTTGGTCTAAAAGGAAGCGGTTGGGGCCATACCTTGAGCCGACGTAAAATGGCCCCCACTCTTCTGTGCAGCGTGTCCCAGCGTCGGTTCCCTTGGTGGGCCATGGCTTTGAGCTGGCTGGCCTGGTCGCTGCGGTTCTCCCGGGCCAGACGGCGGTACTGGTTGTTGACCAGTTCCAACTGGGTCAGCTGCTCCAAGACCTGCCTCTCGAAGCCCTGGTGATAAGAGGAGGGAAAAAAAGATCAATTCTCCCACCAAAGGTACAAACAAACGATTCATTCTGCCAAAAGCAACCGTAACACATACATAAATCTTCATAACGTGTTGTGGTGTAATAATGTACCTGAATTAGAGTATTTAAACATAATTATTAATAAATATTGTGCGACTACGCCACACCAACACGTTTATGGACCCCTGAACACACCTCAAACTTCTTGAGTTCCTCCTTAGCGACCGTGTAGATGACCTCCGCTGAGTTGGGGTTGGCGGCGGTGTGTTCAGCCACCTTAAGCCAGTCATCCAAACGGGAATAGTCGTCCAGGAACTTGCTCCAGAGTCTCCCGGTCTCCTCGATTCTAAAAGGACATGACGTCATGAACACCATGAATATTAGCCTGAGGTAATTCCCTTCAGGTTTGGCACGGTGGTGACAAGTCACAGGGGAACTGGAACGCGGTGCCGTCAAGGGCAGCAGAACCATTGAAGTCAGCTCTTGGCCAACTGTGGGGCGTTCTTGTGTGTCGCTGAGCTGGATGCACTCTGGGGCTCCTGGTTCTACCTGTCAGTCACCCCTCAGATCACCTGACTCTCTGGGGGAAAGTTAGGGTCCTACGTTCACCAGGAGTTTGGTTTCAGAATATATGATCAAATGTCTCTCGTATGTGTGGTTGTGTGTGTGTGTGTATGTGTGTGTGTGTGTGTGTGTGTGTTGCCCCCCCCCCCTCAGCCTCCTCTCCAGTGTGTGTGTGTGTGTGTATGTTGCCCCCCCCTCAGCCTCCTCTCCAGTGTGTGTCTGTGTGTGTGTGTTGCCCCCCCCTCAGCCTCCTCTCCAGTGTGTGTGTGTTGCCCCCCCCCTCAGCCTCCTCTCCAGTGTGTGTGTGTCTCCCCCCACCTCAGCCTCCTCTCCAGTGTGTGTGTGTCTCCCCCCAACCTCAGCCTCCTCTCCAGTGTGTGTGTGTCTCCCCCCAACCTCAGCCTCCTCTCCAGTGTGTGTGTGTCGCCCCCCACCTCAGCCTCCTCTCCAGGGCCAGGGAGCAGATGGTCCTCCATCGCTGGTCCAGGCTGCTGCTGGTCCGCCGGAGGGAGTCGCTCTCCGCCTCGCCGCCCCCGCCCCCGCCCCCCCCACCCGCGTCCCCGCCCTTCAGCAGGACGTCACACAGGGACAGGACGGACGCCACACCCTCGGCGTGTTGCTGGATGTCCTGCTGCAGCTCCTGGACACACAGAAGGACAGTGAGGGGACAGCCATGGACACACAGAAGGACAGTGAGGGGACAGCCATGGACACACAGAAGGAGAGTGAGGGGACAGCCATGGACACACAGAAGGACAGTGAGGGGACAGCCATGGACACACAGAAGGACAGTGAGGGGACAGCCATGGACACACAGAAGGACAGTGAGGGGACAGCCATGGACACACAGAAGGACAGTGAGGGGACAGCCATGGACACACAGACGGACAGTGAGGGGACAGCCACTACGACCGGATCAACGGACACTCTCCATCCCAAAAGCACTTACACCCCCCCCCACTCCAACACACACACACACATAACTCCGGCACCTCAGGTAAGCTAAAGAATCCATGTGATATCCGGCCTTTCCACGGTTGGCTCAGTGAGCGGAGTCCATACCTGCTGCTCAGGTACGCTAAAGAGCCCGTGTTGACTCCCCCCTGAACCCCGGGTTGGCTCTGTGTCTCGGGGGCCCTACCTGCTGCTCGGCCAGCCTCCTGTGGATCTCCCCCTGGTGGCAGACACTGTAGGTGGCGGGGCGGCCCAGCTCCACTTCCACACGGGCCAGCCAGACGCGCAGGCTGCTCATGCTCTTGTCCAGATGCTGCATGGTGAGCAGAGTCTCTTTCAGCTTGCTCACCCTGCAGAAAGCAAACACACACACACGCAAGCACGCACGCACGCACGCACGCACGCACACACGCACACACGCATACGTCAGCTCGATAAAATACAAACACTCACACCCACATGAGAAAATCTGGCAAAAAACACTTGGAGTAAACTTGTGTTGTTTTGCAGACTTGAGAATTTTCCGAACCAACCTTAATTAGTTCGTGTGACGCACGCATATAGTCACATATAAGAAAGACCAGCACACATAAACGCACACACTCAGCGCAAAGACTTCACCATCTAGAACACAAAGCCTGTTGCTAAAGTCTTTCCAGACTTTACAGAAGACAACCCTCCATTACCAGAACCTTTCACGTAGGAAGTGCCCAGCAGACCCTTATAGCCCACGGTGCCTTATTCCTCTCCCAGGTGTCTCAGTGGCCTACCTAGGACACCATGGCAACAGGACCACACATGCGGTGTGCTGCACTCAAGGACAAGAGCTGTAGAAATGCAACCGGCTTTCTGTGTCCATTAATCCTACAGCGCCGCGAGCCGGAGGTGAGAACAGCTGGAGGAGCACAACCTAACTCTCCCGTTGGCCCTTGGGTTGATTAGGACACCCCGCGGCCTGCTGGCTCCCAGTGAAGGAGAGTGTGTGTGCATTAGAGAGCGAGAGAACTCCAATGTTGAGTTTGTAGTGAGAGAAAGAGTGTGAGCACGCACGCACGCACGCACGCACACACACGCACACACGCACACGCACACACGCACACACACACCGCCTCTTGCACTAACTCTATCAGGCCACACTATCAAAGGCAGGTTTCCCCACTGAGAGACTCTATAGGAGGAGAGAGGGGAATTCAAAGGAGGAAATAAAGGGCTAAGGGTTAGGGAGGAGATGTGGTCGGAGTATGGAGCTGACAAACTAAAGTCTGTAACAGGCTTAAACTTCAAATAACCAAGTCTGTAACAGGCTTAAATTTCAAATAAAGTCTGTAACAGGCTTAAACTTCAAATAACAAAGTTTGTAACAGGCTTAAACTTCAAATAAGACAAAGTAAAGTCTGTAACAGGCTTCAACTTCAAATAACAAAGTTTCGAACCGGCTTAAACTTCTAATAACCCAAAGTAAAGTCTGTAACAGGCTTAAACTACAAGTAAGTGTAAGACATTGGGATGGTATATGTTAAATAAGCAAATCACGAAGTCAAGTAACAATTCTGATCACTATCAACACCCACATTAGCTGAAAAACAGGAAACGTACGCACTGAATTTAGAAGTAACACTCGCTCTACAATCCATCTCTAATGCCAGTGGAGCATACCCTAACACTGACATGGACGGCCAGTCTTGGTCCAACTCGGTATCTGCCCAGCCGGAGGCCACCATGAGCAGGAGACAACTGAGACACCAACGAGGTGTTCTGGAGGAGGATTAGCATGCTCCGGTTGCAGTGGGGGACAGACCGTGAGAGGCCAGCGCTGCCATGGTTATGGTTGGGGAGGGCGGGTGGTCCCTGGTGGTTCCCCCCGTGAGCCCCTGCTGCTAACTGGCTAACAGATGTGTGTATGGGGTTAGCTGGTCACGCTAATCCTACTGTCGCCCCAGCCAGTCCCACGTCACGGTTAATGTGGGGCAACAGCTACCCCCGCTACCCCACTACGTCCCCCCCTGTCCCCCCCTGTCCCCCCGTCCCCCTGCCTGGGCCACATCTCCTCTGGGCCCCCTCCCCTCTGGGCCCCCTCCCCTCTGAGCCACCTCTCCTCTGGGCCCCCTCTCCTCTGGGCCCCCTCCCCTCTGAGCCACCTCTCCTCTGGGCCCCCTCTCCTCTGGGCCCCCTCTGCTCTGGGCCCCTGAAAAGGGGGGGCTACGTGTAGACATGCTGCCATATGGTGCGGCTCTAGTTGGGGGCAGTGGAGTGGGGTCACACCAAGCCTCTCCCGATTCCGGGACTGTCCGTCTGCTCCGGGGTGGAGTTTTCCAGATGGAATCCGTGGAATATCATAACGTGTTCATTCATAGACAGCGTCTACAGTGTGTGTGTGTATATGTGTGTGTGTGTGTGTGTGTGTGTGTGTGTGTGTGTGTGAGGGACAGCAGGTGTGGCGAGGACACTGTGACTTCTGTTTTTGTTGGACTCCTTTTTGATCAGAATGTCTTGTCTGTGCTTTCTGAGAGACACCCAGAGTAGGATTATAATAGTTATGATTATAATATAATAGGACAGAGTAGGCGCTCCCAACATTTTGTCAGAGATGTGGAGAAATTAGAAGTCTACAAACGTATAGAACTAGAATAAATAGATCACAATAGAGATGCCCGTTTAAATGTCAAAGCCTCACTTTCACACATTTTTACCTTATTTCGTAAGGTATCCAGATAACTTCTATATCAATAAAAATCCAGCATCGTTTAGAATATTTCAGTGTCTGTGAATTCGGGATACCAATAGAATTTTTTTTTTAATTCAGAACAGGCTTGTTAGTCAACTTGTTAGTCAACTGGGCCCCACACCTGTGTGGAGTGTGATGGACTGCACTTAGCGCTTTCATTAACTTTCATAGTTTCCAAAGCACTTTACAATTTAGGCCTCTCCCCATTCACTCACAATCACATTTACAATCCCATTCACACTCACAATCACATTCACACACCCCTGCGGACAAAGCTGCCATGTAAGGAGCACCTTAGTTTTAGGGTTAAGGTGCGGCCATGCTGTCAGGAGCACCTTAGGGTTAGGGTTAAGGTTAGGGCACAGCCATGCTGTCAGGAGCACCTTAGGGTTAGGGTTAAGGTTAGGGCACGGCCATGCTGTCAGGAGCACCTTAGGGTTAGGGTTAAGGTTAGGGCACGGCCATGCTGTCAGGAGCACCTTAGGGTTAGGGTTAAGGTTAGGGCGCGGCCATGCTATCAGGAGCACCTTAGGGTTAGGGCACGGCCATGCTGTCAGGAGCACCTTAGGGTTAGGGTTAAGGTTAGGGCGCGGCCATGCTATCAGGAGCACCTTAGGGTTAGGGTTAAGGTTAGGGCACGGCCATGCTATCAGGAGCACCTTAGGGTTAGGGTGCGGCCATGCTATCAGGAGCACCTTAGGGTTAGGGCACGGCCATGCTGTCAGGAGCACCTTAGGGTTAGGGTTAGGGCGCGGCCATGCTATCAGGAGCACCTTAGGGTTAGGGTTAGGGTGCGGCCATGCTATCAGGAGCACCTTAGGGTTCAGTGTCTGGCCCAAGGACACTTTGACATGTGGTCAGGGGGAGCAGGGGATCGAACCGCCAACCTAGTGGACACGCCGCTCCACGCTCTACCTCCTGAGCCACAGCCTCCCGAGAGTGCAGTGGACCTGAATGGATGTAGATGTGTCCTCACCGGGCCTCCATGTGATAGACGAGGTTCTGCCAGCGCTGGTTCCCCTCCTGCAGTGTGCCATGGAGCTGGCTCTGCTTGGCCTGCTCGCTGGCTAGTATCAGCTGCTCTCCCAGCTGCTGCAGGTGCCTCTTGTTCTCACTGAACACATTGATTTCCTCCATGCAGTCCTACGAGAGCAAGCATATCATGAAGTGTAGTCATCCACACCTGGGACAGTATGCATGTGTCTTTGGTGGGTTGTGTCGCTGTACTAAACAGTGAAACTGCTGTTACTTATTATAGGTACAGCATCTAAGAACCTTACTGCTTTAATAGTCGTTTACCTTGTGTTTAAAGCGAAGGCACTCCACGATAAGACTTTCCAAATGCTTCCAAACCAAAAATACCTTTTTGTTTAAAAGATTTTTGATACTGTACTTACTATTCCTGATTACATTGGGATCTCCCTATTTGGTTTCAGTATTAAAACAAACACTTGTGTTTTAATTGGTGCTTTAAACCCCAGGAAATGTGGACTAATAGGAAGGGATATCTCCAAAATTCACCTAAAATGTTCACCCTAACAGTGGTGATGCACTAATTATTGTGTTTGGTGATGAGGATGAAAGGAAGGGCAGTATGTGGGGGGCAATAGAAAGAGCCATTCAATTACAGGAAAGGGGATGGCAAATGACAAATGGCTTGTGGACTTACAGTATGAACAAAAGTTACTAGAGGACTTTGTACTCTGGTTGTATGCCTTAGAGTATCGGGTTTCTATTTCCCTAGTACATCAATCTGTTCATGTTTCAGTTTATTTCGTTTATTTTTAGGACAAAGCTGTTGAAAAATCATCAAGATCTGTGAGGCTCGAACAGAGGCTATCTCTGCCATGCAAACACACGTGATCCCAAAAAACAAAGGCCAATGAAAAGAGCGTCACGTTTGTAATTCTGACCAGCGAATCAGAATCGTGGGGCAGTGAAATCCGCCAGGCAGTGAAATCGGGTAGCGACACCGGCTTGTAACACCTGACTGCCGCTCGTGGAGAGTTTGCTTCCACCAACCTTCTTTAGTTTCTCCACCACTTCCTCGACGCTGAGCTCCCCGCTGTGTGACACCTTGCTCTCCATCTGAGCGAGCCAATCACAAAACTCCTTGTTCTTCCCGTTAAAGATGGTCCAAGCGCTGAGGCGGTCAGCAACTTCCTGTCTGCGAAGGCAGACCTGGGACAGGAAGAGAACAGGAAGAGGACAGGAAGAGGACAGGAAGAGAACAGGAAGAGAACAGGAAGAGACGACACAGGAAGAGGACAGGAAGAGGACAGGAAGAGACAAGACAGGAAGAGGACAGGAAGATAACAGGAAGAGGACAGGAAGAGACGACACAGGAAGAGAACAGGAAGAGACGACACAGGAAGAGAACAGGAAGAGGACAGGAAGAGACAAGACAGGAAGAGGACAGGAAGAGAACAGGAAGAGACGACACAGGAAGAGGACAGGAAGAGGACAAGAAGAGACAAGACAGGAAGAGACAAGACAGGAAGAGAACAGGAAGAGACGACACAGGAAGAGAACAGGAAGAGACAAGACAGGAAGAGACAAGACAGGAAGGTAACAGGAAGAGACGACACAGGAAGAGAACAGGAAGAGGACAGGAAGAGACAAGACAGGAAGAGACAAGACAGGAAGAGAACAGGAAGAGACGACACAGGAAGATAACAGGAAGAGACAAGACAGGAAGAGACAAGACAGGAAGATAACAGGAAGAGGACAGGAAGAGACAGGAAGAGAACAGGAAGAGACGACACAGGAAGAGAACAGGAAGAGACAAGACAGGAAGAGACGACACAGGAAGAGAACAGGAAGAGACAGGAAGAGACAGGAAGAGAACAGGAAGAGAACAGGAAGAGAACGGAAGAGGACAGGAAGAGGACAGGAAGAGAACAGGAAGAGACAGGAAGAGACAGGAAGAGGACAGGAAGTGATGACACAGGATGAATATAATTGGTTCTCCTCATTCTTTTAAAAAGCATAGACAACAAAACAAAATGACAATCCTACAATTAATCTCTCACAATTATGATGATACTAAAATACTGTGCTTTGCATGATATGACATTGTTGGGCAAATTATATAAAATCTTCCATGCCCTCCTTTTCTGAGGCTGAATCTTTGGAGTTCTCGGATGGACAATAATGGGATCTGTCCATTTCTCCATAAAAGGCACAAAGTGTGTTATCTGATTCATTTCAGAGTAGGTGTATTGGACCGTGCCAAAAAAAAGATTTCAAACTGTGCGAAAGTACAAATGCTCAGAAATGGCATCAAGCTGGCGATGAATGCAATGCTGTTCACAGCAACAACAAAAGAGACCAGTGATAATTGGGCTTCTTACAGGCTTTTACCCGGAGTGCTACCAACTCAACTAAGAAAGGTATGAAGGTCCGTTACTGTGCGTGCAGGGTTAACTCATAAAAAAAGATGTTTGAATCAGCGAATATTAAGGATTTACCTGATATTTATATACACACTGTACATTTGACTATAAAACGACCAAGTTTCGTTACATTAAATTATATTATTTATTATCGCTATTATTATTATATCTAGGTATAATACTGTATGCTTGAATCATCAGAAAGAGATTACTAGTATGTAATGCTGTTTGGTGTAATATCTCTGCCACATCCCAGAGGAACATGGAGGTGTGGACCACTGACAACAACAACCAAAACGGCGCACTTAAGTCTGCCCGTCAAAAACCCCTGTGCTGTGAGCCCATTCAATCCCCAGGGGAGCCCTTCCCATCAGCTACATTACAGCCGACCCGCTGTGACTCGGCCTTTTCACCATAAATTACCAGGGGCCATTTTCCTAATGACAGCTGATGTGATGATAACACCCCATTACAGAGCAGGGGAGAGACTTTTTTTTAGGTCAAGCAGCTTAGCTAGCCCTCGGGCTACTGTATTCCACTGTCCTCTGGCAGTTCCAAGTTTGTCTCGGCCATTCTTCAATGACTTGTTCTTTGTTCTTTGTCTCCTAGTCCCTTCAGGACCCTTTTGGGGGATTGGGGCGTCCATTTTAACCCCTGGTCCAGAGGAGTCCTGGGTACTGTGGTCCACTCCCAACAATAGAGGCTGTCCCCTGAAGCTTTGAGGCTGGCCAAGCCATCTGTTCAACCCCATTATAGTGGCTGTTGCTTCCACCTGGAACCTTTTATCCACGCGGGGGCGGGGGGGGGACGGCCATAGAAACTTGCTTCTTATGTCATATAGAAATGGATATGTAATTATGTGACATATCATTATCACAAATGTCATATCGTTATCACAGATATATAAATGATTAAGGCCAATGTTTTTTACTGTGCTGTCGTATTCACCCTCTGAAAGGTGCAATGAGTTCTGCATGGTGTCAGCCCAACCAGAACCAGCCAGTGGAGGCCTTCATTGGAACCCATTCACTTCAAAATCAAGCAGCACCAACACCGAAAACCACTTCATTATAAAAAAAAAAGGACTTTAACAAGCCCTTGTTTTTATCTGTACAGCAGCAACAGGCTGGAACTTCGAACTGTCTACTGCCCACAGACAATGGCCTTGTTGTCACGACTGCAAAACGCACTGTCATTCACCAACGGTCGACGTCGCTCGGTTTACGTCAACTTCAGAACTTCACTCCGCTCCACAACAGAGTACGTCTGAACAGAAAAGGAGCCGGTACAATTGGTAGGTGATAAATGCCGTCTCAAAATGGATTTGAACACCCATATTCTATTATTCTACCTGACAAGATGCAGACAGAACATCATTAGAGGAATCGTGCTGTTTTCCACTTCCTAGCACAGTTACAGAAATGAAACACACACCATCCGAATAATAGAAACCAAAAACAAACTGAAAACACAACACCTTTTCTATGGAAACAATTCCTGTTTTCTGGGTACAAAAAACATTTGAATGATGTAATGACAGCAATTATATATGCTAACAAAAGCTACCCCCTATTTGAGTTTTCTCTCTAAGTTGGCTGCTGCTGCTGTGTGTGTGTGTGTGTGTGTGTGTGTGTGTGTGTGTCACCAGACCTCGCAGTGGGGGCTATCCTTTGTGTTGACCACAGCTAAAGCCCCACCAGCAGAAACTTTTCCCTTCGACTCTCCCTCTCCCTCATTACTGCTTTCTGTCCCTCCTTTCCGTACCCCCCCCCCCCCACCCACCCACCCCTCCCTCCGTTCCCCTTATCGCACTGACCTTGAGGCAGAGTTCCTCCCATTCCCCGTGAAGCTCCTCCACCTGTTCCCGCAGCAGGCACGTGTTGCCGACCGCGACGTGCTGGGAGAGCTCTGTCCTCATGGTGGCCCACTCCATTAGGCTCTCAGCCCAAGTCTGCAGGGAGCTCTCCTTCTCCTGCACAGCACCGATCCACGCAGTCACAGGCCAACACACACACACACACACACACACACACACATACATACATTCAACGGACTAGTCAGACACCCCTATCACCATATAGACGACTCTCTGACACTTTCTGTGTGCCTGTGTTTCCTCTGTCTCTCTCCACCTTGCTGCATTAAGGAGGGGGTGGGGAGTAACCAGAGGGGGGCAAGGGGGTGAAGGGGGGAGGGGCTCTCTGCCGGACGGTTGCTGTAGGGGTGGGGGTGGGGGGGGCCTCAAACCTGTTGGTCACTCATCTGACAGGGCAGAACATCTCTTTTGAATCGGGAAGACGTGGGGGGGGGGGGGGCGAAGAAACTTTGCAGTCGTGTTGAAAAAGCACTTTCACTGGATATAATGATTATGGTCCATTGAAGTCATGGTTAGAACGTTCTTTCTTTCTGAAATGCTGAACAGTAGAGAACTGAGCAGGCTAGTGTCAACAATATGTTTGTAAACCTGTAATGGGTTTTCAGGATAAAAAGTCCTTGGTTACCACACACAGCCACACCAGCTGCATTCTCAGCATGAAGTGTCTGTGTGGTTTGGATGTTTTAGGCCTTTTTTAGTTCCAGGCCTTACGGCTTTGTTGACTAGTTTCAAACCACCAGCGCTGCTCCTAAGAGCCCAGTAAACAACAAAGGTGTGTAACTCCAGTCTCTGTTGGGTGGCAGTGGACTCTCAGAAGACCGTCTGGGTTGTATAAAATGATCTATGGATGACACGGTACAGAGCACACACTTCCTAACACACACACACACACACACACACACACAATAATCACCTTCATGATTTCCTCTTCTATTGTCCCCTCCTGCAATTCCTCTGGCAGCGCCTGTGTCAGTTCCGTCTTAAGTTCATGGAGTTTGTTTCTGCTATCGTCTAGTGCTGCCTGGCAGTGGTCCCATTTCTGAAAGAGCAATAAGGGATGGACCCCAACAAAAACAGCAGCTGTTATTGATATGGCATATGTATATATTATGGCACTAAAGCTTTGGTAAAGACATGGAGGCGCCCGGACTTTTATTGAACATCTGGGGATTGATCTGTCTTCTCTCCCGCGGTTTCAACTTGGGCTCCTTCTAACGCACTGTAGCTGGGCGGTCGGCGTGGTTACCTGAAGGACGTCGTTCAGAGCGGCCCTGCTGTTCCCCAGTCGCCCCAGGCCAGGCGGCCAGGCCTCCTGCAGGGCCTGGAGCTCCCTCTGCAGCTGGCCCTGGCACTGGGGGCTGGTCACGGAGGCACACAGCCGCCGCCCCGCCTCCACGGTCTGGGTGTAGAGGCTCCAGTGTCGGCACAGAGTCTCCTCAAGGCGCTGGAGACAACCGGATAAATAAATGAGCAGAGAAAAACGAAAAATATGGCCAGTATTCTACTGTTTTTTGTTCTTTTTGAAATATCAACCGCTCTGCGGAAGGTAGTAACACAGAAGCGTTTCATTTTTCAATTATCATTTTTAAATCTAAGTGTTTTGTTATCCCACCATTTCTTTGCAATATTTCCACTACACTGTTACTACCTCAGAGTATAACACCACTACACTGTTACTATCAGAGTATAACACCACTACACTGTTACTACCTCAGAGTATAACACCACTACACTGTTACTATCAGAGTATAACACCACTACACTGTTACTATCACAGAGTATAACACCACTACACTGTTACTATCAGAGTATAACACCACTACACTGTTACTATCACAGAGTATAACACCACTACACTGTTACTATCAGAGTATAACACCACTACACTGTTACTACCTCAGAGTATAACACCACTACACTGTTACTATCACAGAGTATAACACCACTACACTGTTACTATCAGAGTATAACACCACTACACTGTTACTATCAGAGTATAACACCACTACACTGTTACTATCAGAGTATAACACCACTACACTGTTACTATCAGAGTATAACACCACTACACTGTTACTATCAGAGTATAACACCACAGCACTGTTACTATCAGAGTATAACAACACTACACTGTTACTATCAGAGTATAACACCACTACACTGTTACTATCACAGAGTATAACACCACTACACTGTTACTATCACAGAGTATAACACCGCTACACTGTTACTACCTCAGAGTATAACAACACTACACTGTTACTATCAGAGTATAACACCACTACACTGTTACTATCAGAGTATAACACCACTACACTGTTACTATCAGAGTATAACACCACTACACTGTTACTACCACAGAGTATAACACCACTACACTGTTAATATCACAGAGTATAACACCACTACACTGTTACTATCAGAGTATAAAACCACTACACTGTTACTATCAGAGTATAACACCACTACACTGTTACTACCACAGAGTATAACACCACTACACTGTTACTATCACAGAGTATAACACCACTAAACTGTTACTACCACAGAGTATAACACCACTACACTGTTACTATCACAGAGTATAACACCACTACACTGTTACTATCACAGAGTATAACACCACTACACTGTTACTATCAGAGTATAACACCACTACACTGTTACTATGAGAGTATAACACCACTACACTGTTACTACCACAGAGTATAACACCACTACACTGTTACTATCAGAGTATAACACCACTACACTGTTACTATCAGAGTATAACACCACTACACTGTTACTATCAGAGTATAACACCACTACACTGTTACTACCTCAGAGTATAACACCACTACACTGTTACTATCACAGAGTATAACACCACTACACTGTTACTATCACAGAGTATAACACCACTACACTGTTACTATCAGAGTATAACAACACTACACTGTTACTACCACAGAGTATAACACCACTACACTGTTACTATCAGAGTATAACACCACTACACTGTTACTATCAGAGTATAACAACACTACACTGTTACTATCAGAGTATAACACCACTACACTGTTACTATCAGAGTATAACAACACTACACTGTTACTATCAGAGTATAACACCACTACACTGTTACTACCACTGAGTATAACACCACTACACTGTTACTATCAGAGTATAACACCACTACACTGTTACTATCAGAGTATAACAACACTACACTGTTACTATCAGAGTATAACACCACTACACTGTTACTATCAGAGTATAACACCACTACACTGTTACTATCACAGAGTATAACACCGCTACACTGTTACTACCTCAGAGTATAACACCACTACACTGTTACTATCAGAGTATAACACCACTACACTGTTACTATCAGAGTATAACACCACTACACTGTTACTACCTCAGAGTATAACACCACTACACTGTTACTATCAGAGTATAACACCACTACACTGTTACTACCTCAGAGTATAACACCACTACACTGTTACTATCACAGAGTATAACACCACTACACTGTTACTATCAGAGTATAACACCACTACACTGTTACTATCACAGAGTATAACACCACTACACTGTTACTATCAGAGTATAACACCACTACACTGTTACTATCAGAGTATAACACCACTACACTGTTACTATCACAGAGTATAACACCACTACACTGTTACTATCACAGAGTATAACACCACTACACTGTTACTATCAGAGTATAACACCACTACACTGTTACTATCAGAGTATAACACCACTACACTGTTACTACCACAGAGTATAACACCACTACACTGTTACTACCACAGAGTATAACACCACTACACTGTTACTATCAGAGTATAACACCACTACACTGTTACTATCAGAGTATAACACCACTACACTGTTACTATCAGAGTATAACAACACTACACTGTTACTATCAGAGTATAACACCACTACACTGTTACTATCAGAGTATAACACCACTACACTGTTACTATCAGATATAACAACACTACACTGTTACTATCAGAGTATAACACCACTACACTGTTACTATCACAGAGTATAACACCACTACACTGTTACTATCAGAGTATAACAACACTACACTGTTACTATCAGAGTATAACAACACTACACTGTTACTATCAGAGTATAACACCACTACACTGTTACTATCAGAGTATAACAACACTACACTGTTACTATCACAGAGTATAACACCACTACACTGTTACTATCAGAGTATAACACCACTACACTGTTACTATCACAGAGTATAACACCACTACACTGTTACTATCAGAGTATAACACCACTACACTGTTACTATCACAGAGTATAACACCACTACACTGTTACTATCAGAGTATAACACCACTACACTGTTACTACCACAGAGTATAACACCACTACACTGTTACTATCAGAGTATAACACCACTACACTGTTACTATCAGAGTATAACACCACTACACTGTTACTACCTCAGAGTATAACACCACTACACTGTTACTATCACAGAGTATAACACCACTACACTGTTACTATCAGAGTATAACACCACTACACTGTTACTATCACAGAGTATAACACCACTACACTGTTACTATCAGAGTATAACACCACTACACTGTTACTACCACAGAGTATAACACCACTACACTGTTACTATCAGAGTATAACAACACTACACTGTTACTATCACAGAGTATAACACCACTACACTGTTACTACCTCAGAGTATAACAACACTACACTGTTACTATCAGAGTATAACACCACTACACTGTTACTATCAGAGTATAACACCACTACACTGTTACTATCAGAGTATAACACCACTACACTGTTACTACCACAGAGTATAACACCACTACACTGTTACTATCACAGAGTATAACACCACTACACTGTTACTATCACAGAGTATAACACCACTACACTGTTACTATCAGAGTATAACACCACTACACTGTTACTATCAGAGTATAACACCACTACACTGTTACTATCAGAGTATAACACCACTACACTGTTACTACCACAGAGTATAACACCACTACACTGTTACTACCTCAGAGTATAACACCACTACACTGTTACTATCAGAGTATAACAACACTACACTGTTACTATCAGAGTATAACACCACTACACTGTTACTACCACAGAGTATAACACCACTACACTGTTACTACCACAGAGTATAACACCACTACACTGTTACTATCAGAGTATAACACCACTACACTGTTACTATCACAGAGTATAACACCACTACACTGTTACTACCTCAGAGTATAACACCACTACACTGTTACTATCACAGAGTATAACACCACTACACTGTTACTATCAGAGTATAACACCACTACACTGTTACTATCACAGAGTATAACACCACTACACTGTTACTATCAGAGTATAACACCACTACACTGTTACTACCACAGAGTATAACACCACTACACTGTTACTATCAGAGTATAACAACACTACACTGTTACTATCACAGAGTATAACACCACTACACTGTTACTACCTCAGAGTATAACAACACTACACTGTTACTATCAGAGTATAACACCACTACACTGTTACTATCAGAGTATAACACCACTACACTGTTACTATCAGAGTATAACAACACTACACTGTTACTACCACAGAGTATAACACCACTACACTGTTACTATCCCAGAGTATAACACCACTACACTGTTACTATCACAGAGTATAACACCACTACACTGTTACTATCAGAGTATAACACCACTACACTGTTACTATCAGAGTATAACACCACTACACTGTTACTATCAGAGTATAACACCACTACACTGTTACTATCAGAGTATAACACCACTACACTGTTACTACCACAGAGTATAACACCACTACACTGTTACTACCTCAGAGTATAACACCACTACACTGTTACTATCAGAGTATAACAACACTACACTGTTACTATCAGAGTATAACACCACTACACTGTTACTACCACAGAGTATAACACCACTACACTGTTACTACCACAGAGTATAACACCACTACACTGTTACTATCAGAGTATAACACCACTACACTGTTACTATCACAGAGTATAACACCACTACACTGTTACTACCTCAGAGTATAACACCACTACACTGTTACTATCACAGAGTATAACACCACTACACTGTTACTATCAGAGTATAACACCACTACACTGTTACTATCACAGAGTATAACACCACTACACTGTTACTATCAGAGTATAACACCACTACACTGTTACTACCACAGAGTATAACACCACTACACTGTTACTATCAGAGTATAACAACACTACACTGTTACTATCACAGAGTATAACACCACTACACTGTTACTACCTCAGAGTATAACAACACTACACTGTTACTATCAGAGTATAACACCACTACACTGTTACTATCAGAGTATAACACCACTACACTGTTACTATCAGAGTATAACACCACTACACTGTTACTATCAGAGTATAACAACACTACACTGTTACTACCACAGAGTATAACACCACTACACTGTTACTACCACAGAGTATAACACCACTACACTGTTACTATCAGAGTATAACAACACTACACTGTTACTATCACAGAGTATAACACCACTACACTGTTACTACCTCAGAGTATAACAACACTACACTGTTACTATCAGAGTATAACACCACTACACTGTTACTATCAGAGTATAACACCACTACACTGTTACTATCAGAGTATAACAACACTACACTGTTACTACCACAGAGTATAACACCACTACACTGTTACTATCACAGAGTATAACACCACTACACTGTTACTATCACAGAGTATAACACCACTACACTGTTACTATCAGAGTATAACACCACTACACTGTTACTATGAGAGTATAACACCACTACACTGTTACTATCAGAGTATAACACCACTACACTGTTACTATCAGAGTAATACACCACTACACTGTTACTATCAGAGTATAACACCACTACACTGTTACTACCACAGAGTATAACACCACTACACTGTTACTATCAGAGTATAACACCACTACACTGTTACTATCAGAGTATAACACCACTACACTGTTACTACCACAGAGTATAACACCACTACACTGTTACTATCAGAGTATAACAACACTACACTGTTACTATCACAGAGTATAACACCACTACACTGTTACTACCTCAGAGTATAACAACACTACACTGTTACTATCAGAGTATAACACCACTACACTGTTACTATCAGAGTATAACACCACTACACTGTTACTATCAGAGTATAACAACACTACACTGTTACTACCACAGAGTATAACACCACTACACTGTTACTATCACAGAGTATAACACCACTACACTGTTACTATCACAGAGTATAACACCACTACACTGTTACTATCAGAGTATAACACCACTACACTGTTACTATCAGAGTATAACACCACTACACTGTTACTATCAGAGTATAACACCACTACACTGTTACTATCAGAGTATAACACCACTACACTGTTACTACCACAGAGTATAACACCACTACACTGTTACTACCTCAGAGTATAACACCACTACACTGTTACTATCAGAGTATAACAACACTACACTGTTACTATCAGAGTATAACACCACTACACTGTTACTACCACAGAGTATAACACCACTACACTGTTACTACCACAGAGTATAACACCACTACACTGTTACTATCAGAGTATAACACCACTACACTGTTACTATCACAGAGTATAACACCACTACACTGTTACTACCTCAGAGTATAACACCACTACACTGTTACTATCACAGAGTATAACACCACTACACTGTTACTATCAGAGTATAACACCACTACACTGTTACTATCACAGAGTATAACACCACTACACTGTTACTATCAGAGTATAACACCACCACACTGTTACTACCACAGAGTATAACACCACTACACTGTTACTATCAGAGTATAACAACACTACACTGTTACTATCACAGAGTATAACACCACTACACTGTTACTACCTCAGAGTATAACAACACTACACTGTTACTATCAGAGTATAACACCACTACACTGTTACTATCAGAGTATAACACCACTACACTGTTACTATCAGAGTATAACAACACTACACTGTTACTACCACAGAGTATAACACCACTACACTGTTACTATCACAGAGTATAACACCACTACACTGTTACTATCACAGAGTATAACACCACTACACTGTTACTATCAGAGTATAACACCACTACACTGTTACTATCAGAGTATAACACCACTACACTGTTACTATCAGAGTATAACACCACTACACTGTTACTATCAGAGTATAACACCACTACACTGTTACTACCACAGAGTATAACACCACTACACTGTTACTACCTCAGAGTATAACACCACTACACTGTTACTATCAGAGTATAACAACACTACACTGTTACTATCAGAGTATAACACCACTACACTGTTACTACCACAGAGTATAACACCACTACACTGTTACTACCACAGAGTATAACACCACTACACTGTTACTATCAGAGTATAACACCACTACACTGTTACTATCACAGAGTATAACACCACTACACTGTTACTACCTCAGAGTATAACACCACTACACTGTTACTATCACAGAGTATAACACCACTACACTGTTACTATCAGAGTATAACAACACTACACTGTTACTATCACAGAGTATAACACCACTACACTGCTACTATCACAGAGTATAACACCACTACACTGTTACTACCTCAGAGTATAACACCACTACACTGTTACTACCTCAGAGTATAACACCACTACACTGTTACTATCAGAGTATAACACCACTACACTGTTACTATCAGAGTATAACACCACTACACTGTTACTACCTCAGAGTATAACACCACTACACTGTTACTACCACAGAGTATAACACCACTACACTGTTACTATCACAGAGTATAACACCACTACACTGTTACTACCTCAGAGTATAACACCACAGCACTGTTACTACCACAGAGTATAACACCACTACACTGTTACTATCAGAGTATAACACCACTACACTGTTACTATCAGAGTATAACAACACTACACTGTTACTATCACAGAGTATAACACCACTACACTGTTACTATCAGAGTATAACACCACTACACTGTTACTACCACAGAGTATAACACCACTACACTGTTACTATCAGAGTATAACACCACTACACTGTTACTATCACAGAGTATAACACCACAGCACTGTTACTATCAGAGTATAACAACACTACACTGTTACTATCAGAGTATAACACCACTACACTGTTACTATCACAGAGTATAACACCACTACACTGTTACTATCACAGAGTATTACACCGCTACACTGTTACTACCTCAGAGTATAACAACACTACACTGTTACTATCAGAGTATAACACCACTACACTGTTACTATCAGAGTATAACACCACTACACTGTTACTACCACAGAGTATAACACCACTACACTGTTACTATCACAGAGTATAACACCACTACACTGTTACTACCACAGAGTATAACACCACTACACTGTTACTATCACAGAGTATAACACCACTACACTGTTACTACCACAGAGTATAACACCACTACACTGTTACTATCAGAGTATAACAACACTACACTGTTACTATCAGAGTATAACAACACTACACTGTTACTATCAGAGTATAACACCACTACACTGTTACTATCAGAGTATAACACCACAGCACTGTTACTATCAGAGTATAACAACACTACACTGTTACTATCAGAGTATAACACCACTACACTGTTACTATCACAGAGTATAACACCACTACACTGTTACTACCACAGAGTATAACACCACTACACTGTTACTATCACAGAGTATAACACCACTACACTGTTACTACCACAGAGTATAACACCACTACACTGTTACTATCAGAGTATAACAACACTACACTGTTACTATCAGAGTATAACAACACTACACTGTTACTATCAGAGTATAACACCACTACACTGTTACTATCAGAGTATAACACCACAGCACTGTTACTATCAGAGTATAACAACACTACACTGTTACTATCAGAGTATAACACCACTACACTGTTACTATCACAGAGTATAACACCACTACACTGTTACTATCACAGAGTATAACACCGCTACACTGTTACTACCTCAGAGTATAACAACACTACACTGTTACTATCAGAGTATAACACCACTACACTGTTACTATCAGAGTATAACACCACTACACTGTTACTATCAGAGTATAACACCACTACACTGTTACTACCACAGAGTATAACACCACTACACTGTTACTATCACAGAGTATAACACCACTACACTGTTACTATCAGAGTATAAAACCACTACACTGTTACTATCAGAGTATAACACCACTACACTGTTACTACCACAGAGTATAACACCACTACACTGTTACTATCACAGAGTATAACACCACTACACTGTTACTACCACAGAGTATAACACCACTACACTGTTACTATCACAGAGTATAACACCACTACACTGTTACTATCACAGAGTATAACACCACTACACTGTTACTATCAGAGTATAACACCACTACACTGTTACTATGAGAGTATAACACCACTACACTGTTACTACCACAGAGTATAACACCACTACACTGTTACTATCAGAGTATAACACCACTACACTGTTACTATCAGAGTATAACACCACTACACTGTTACTATCAGAGTATAACACCACTACACTGTTACTACCTCAGAGTATAACACCACTACACTGTTACTATCACAGAGTATAACACCACTACACTGTTACTATCACAGAGTATAACACCACTACACTGTTACTATCAGAGTATAACAACACTACACTGTTACTACCACAGAGTATAACACCACTACACTGTTACTATCAGAGTATAACACCACTACACTGTTACTATCAGAGTATAACAACACTACACTGTTACTATCAGAGTATAACACCACTACACTGTTACTATCAGAGTATAACAACACTACACTGTTACTATCAGAGTATAACACCACTACACTGTTACTACCACTGAGTATAACACCACTACACTGTTACTATCAGAGTATAACACCACTACACTGTTACTATCAGAGTATAACAACACTACACTGTTACTATCAGAGTATAACACCACTACACTGTTACTATCAGAGTATAACACCACTACACTGTTACTATCACAGAGTATAACACCGCTACACTGTTACTACCTCAGAGTATAACACCACTACACTGTTACTATCAGAGTATAACACCACTACACTGTTACTATCAGAGTATAACACCACTACACTGTTACTACCTCAGAGTATAACACCACTACACTGTTACTATCAGAGTATAACACCACTACACTGTTACTACCTCAGAGTATAACACCACTACACTGTTACTATCACAGAGTATAACACCACTACACTGTTACTATCAGAGTATAACACCACTACACTGTTACTATCACAGAGTATAACACCACTACACTGTTACTATCAGAGTATAACACCACTACACTGTTACTATCAGAGTATAACACCACTACACTGTTACTACCACAGAGTATAACACCACTACACTGTTACTACCACAGAGTATAACACCACTACACTGTTACTATCAGAGTATAACACCACTACACTGTTACTATCAGAGTATAACACCACTACACTGTTACTATCAGAGTATAACAACACTACACTGTTACTATCAGAGTATAACACCACTACACTGTTACTATCAGAGTATAACACCACTACACTGTTACTATCAGAGTATAACAACACTACACTGTTACTATCAGAGTATAACACCACTACACTGTTACTATCACAGAGTATAACACCACTACACTGTTACTATCAGAGTATAACAACACTACACTGTTACTATCAGAGTATAACAACACTACACTGTTACTATCAGAGTATAACACCACTACACTGTTACTATCAGAGTATAACAACACTACACTGTTACTATCACAGAGTATAACACCACTACACTGTTACTATCAGAGTATAACACCACTACACTGTTACTATCACAGAGTATAACACCACTACACTGTTACTATCAGAGTATAACACCACTACACTGTTACTATCACAGAGTATAACACCACTACACTGTTACTATCAGAGTATAACACCACTACACTGTTACTACCACAGAGTATAACACCACTACACTGTTACTATCAGAGTATAACACCACTACACTGTTACTATCAGAGTATAACACCACTACACTGTTACTACCTCAGAGTATAACACCACTACACTGTTACTATCACAGAGTATAACACCACTACACTGTTACTATCAGAGTATAACACCACTACACTGTTACTATCACAGAGTATAACACCACTACACTGTTACTATCAGAGTATAACACCACTACACTGTTACTACCACAGAGTATAACACCACTACACTGTTACTATCAGAGTATAACAACACTACACTGTTACTATCACAGAGTATAACACCACTACACTGTTACTACCTCAGAGTATAACAACACTACACTGTTACTATCAGAGTATAACACCACTACACTGTTACTATCAGAGTATAACACCACTACACTGTTACTATCAGAGTATAACAACACTACACTGTTACTACCACAGAGTATAACACCACTACACTGTTACTATCACAGAGTATAACACCACTACACTGTTACTATCACAGAGTATAACACCACTACACTGTTCCTATCAGAGTATAACACCACTACACTGTTACTATCAGAGTATAACACCACTACACTGTTACTATCAGAGTATAACACCACTACACTGTTACTATCAGAGTATAACACCACTACACTGTTACTACCACAGAGTATAACACCACTACACTGTTACTACCTCAGAGTATAACACCACTACACTGTTACTATCAGAGTATAACAACACTACACTGTTACTATCAGAGTATAACACCACTACACTGTTACTACCACAGAGTATAACACCACTACACTGTTACTACCACAGAGTATAACACCACTACACTGTTACTATCAGAGTATAACACCACTACACTGTTACTATCACAGAGTATAACACCACTACACTGTTACTACCTCAGAGTATAACACCACTACACTGTTACTATCACAGAGTATAACACCACTACACTGTTACTATCAGAGTATAACACCACTACACTGTTACTATCACAGAGTATAACACCACTACACTGTTACTATCAGAGTATAACACCACTACACTGTTACTACCACAGAGTATAACACCACTACACTGTTACTATCAGAGTATAACAACACTACACTGTTACTATCACAGAGTATAACACCACTACACTGTTACTACCTCAGAGTATAACAACACTACACTGTTACTATCAGAGTATAACACCACTACACTGTTACTATCAGAGTATAACACCACTACACTGTTACTATCAGAGTATAACAACACTACACTGTTACTACCACAGAGTATAACACCACTACACTGTTACTATCACAGAGTATAACACCACTACACTGTTACTATCACAGAGTATAACACCACTACACTGTTACTATCAGAGTATAACACCACTACACTGTTACTATCAGAGTATAACACCACTACACTGTTACTATCAGAGTATAACACCACTACACTGTTACTATCAGAGTATAACACCACTACACTGTTACTACCACAGAGTATAACACCACTACACTGTTACTACCTCAGAGTATAACAACACTACACTGTTACTATCAGAGTATAACAACACTACACTGTTACTATCAGAGTATAACACCACTACACTGTTACTACCACAGAGTATAACACCACTACACTGTTACTACCACAGAGTATAACACCACTACACTGTTACTATCAGAGTATAACACCACTACACTGTTACTATCACAGAGTATAACACCACTACACTGTTACTACCACAGAGTATAACACCACTACACTGTTACTATCACAGAGTATAACACCACTACACTGTTACTATCAGAGTATAACACCACTACACTGTTACTATCACAGAGTATAACACCACTACACTGTTACTATCAGAGTATAACACCACTACACTGTTACTACCACAGAGTATAACACCACTACACTGTTACTATCAGAGTATAACAACACTACACTGTTACTATCACAGAGTATAACACCACTACACTGTTACTACCTCAGAGTATAACAACACTACACTGTTACTATCAGAGTATAACACCACTACACTGTTACTATCAGAGTATAACACCACTACACTGTTACTATCAGAGTATAACAACACTACACTGTTACTACCACAGAGTATAACACCACTACACTGTTACTATCACAGAGTATAACACCACTACACTGTTACTATCACAGAGTATAACACCACTACACTGTTACTATCAGAGTATAACACCACTACACTGTTACTATCAGAGTATAACACCACTACACTGTTACTATCAGAGTATAACACCACTACACTGTTACTATCAGAGTAATACACCACTACACTGTTACTATCAGAGTATAACACCACTACACTGTTACTACCACAGAGTATAACACCACTACACTGTTACTATCAGAGTATAACACCACTACACTGTTACTATCAGAGTATAACACCACTACACTGTTACTACCACAGAGTATAACACCACTACACTGTTACTATCAGAGTATAACAACACTACACTGTTACTATCACAGAGTATAACACCACTACACTGTTACTACCTCAGAGTATAACAACACTACACTGTTACTATCAGAGTATAACACCACTACACTGTTACTATCAGAGTATAACACCACTACACTGTTACTATCAGAGTATAACAACACTACACTGTTACTACCACAGAGTATAACACCACTACACTGTTACTATCACAGAGTATAACACCACTACACTGTTACTATCACAGAGTATAACACCACTACACTGTTACTATCAGAGTATAACACCACTACACTGTTACTATCAGAGTATAACACCACTACACTGTTACTATCAGAGTATAACACCACTACACTGTTACTATCAGAGTATAACACCACTACACTGTTACTACCACAGAGTATAACACCACTACACTGTTACTACCTCAGAGTATAACACCACTACACTGTTACTATCAGAGTATAACAACACTACACTGTTACTATCAGAGTATAACACCACTACACTGTTACTACCACAGAGTATAACACCACTACACTGTTACTATCACAGAGTATAACACCACTACACTGTTACTATCAGAGTATAACACCACTACACTGTTACTATCACAGAGTATAACACCACTACACTGTTACTACCTCAGAGTATAACACCACTACACTGTTACTATCACAGAGTATAACACCACTACACTGTTACTATCAGAGTATAACACCACTACACTGTTACTATCACAGAGTATAACACCACTACACTGTTACTATCAGAGTATAACACCACTACACTGTTACTACCACAGAGTATAACACCACTACACTGTTACTATCAGAGTATAACAACACTACACTGTTACTACCACAGAGTATAACACCACTACACTGTTACTATCACAGAGTATAACACCACTACACTGTTACTATCACAGAGTATAACACCACTACACTGTTACTATCAGAGTATAACACCACTACACTGTTACTATCAGAGTATAACACCACTACACTGTTACTATCAGAGTAATACACCACTACACTGTTACTATCAGAGTATAACACCACTACACTGTTACTACCACAGAGTATAACACCACTACACTGTTACTATCAGAGTATAACACCACTACACTGTTACTATCAGAGTATAACACCACTACACTGTTACTACCACAGAGTATAACACCACTACACTGTTACTATCAGAGTATAACAACACTACACTGTTACTATCACAGAGTATAACACCACTACACTGTTACTACCTCAGAGTATAACAACACTACACTGTTACTATCAGAGTATAACACCACTACACTGTTACTATCAGAGTATAACACCACTACACTGTTACTATCAGAGTATAACAACACTACACTGTTACTACCACAGAGTATAACACCACTACACTGTTACTATCACAGAGTATAACACCACTACACTGTTACTATCACAGAGTATAACACCACTACACTGTTACTATCAGAGTATAACACCACTACACTGTTACTATCAGAGTATAACACCACTACACTGTTACTATCAGAGTATAACACCACTACACTGTTACTATCAGAGTATAACACCACTACACTGTTACTACCACAGAGTATAACACCACTACACTGTTACTACCTCAGAGTATAACACCACTACACTGTTACTATCAGAGTATAACAACACTACACTGTTACTATCAGAGTATAACACCACTACACTGTTACTACCACAGAGTATAACACCACTACACTGTTACTACCACAGAGTATAACACCACTACACTGTTACTATCAGAGTATAACACCACTACACTGTTACTATCACAGAGTATAACACCACTACACTGTTACTACCTCAGAGTATAACACCACTACACTGTTACTATCACAGAGTATAACACCACTACACTGTTACTATCAGAGTATAACACCACTACACTGTTACTATCACAGAGTATAACACCACTACACTGTTACTATCAGAGTATAACACCACTACACTGTTACTACCACAGAGTATAACACCACTACACTGTTACTATCAGAGTATAACAACACTACACTGTTACTATCACAGAGTATAACACCACTACACTGTTACTACCTCAGAGTATAACAACACTACACTGTTACTATCAGAGTATAACACCACTACACTGTTACTATCAGAGTATAACAACACTACACTGTTACTACCACAGAGTATAACACCACTACACTGTTACTATCACAGAGTATAACACCACTACACTGTTACTATCACAGAGTATAACACCACTACACTGTTACTATCAGAGTATAACACCACTACACTGTTACTATCAGAGTATAACACCACTACACTGTTACTATCAGAGTATAACACCACTACACTGTTACTATCAGAGTATAACACCACTACACTGTTACTACCACAGAGTATAACACCACTACACTGTTACTACCTCAGAGTATAACACCACTACACTGTTACTATCAGAGTATAACAACACTACACTGTTACTATCAGAGTATAACACCACTACACTGTTACTATCACAGAGTATAACACCACTACACTGTTACTACCACAGAGTATAACACCACTACACTGTTACTATCAGAGTATAACACCACTACACTGTTACTATCACAGAGTATAACACCACTACACTGTTACTACCTCAGAGTATAACACCACTACACTGTTACTATCACAGAGTATAACACCACTACACTGTTACTATCAGAGTATAACAACACTACACTGTTACTATCACAGAGTATAACACCACTACACTGTTACTATCACAGAGTATAACACCACTACACTGTTACTACCTCAGAGTATAACACCACTACACTGTTACTATCAGAGTATAACACCACTACACTGTTACTATCAGAGTATAACACCACTACACTGTTACTACCTCAGAGTATAACACCACTACACTGTTACTACCACAGAGTATAACACCACTACACTGTTACTATCACAGAGTATAACACCACTACACTGTTACTACCTCAGAGTATAACACCACAGCACTGTTACTACCACAGAGTATAACACCACTACACTGTTACTATCAGAGTATAACACCACTACACTGTTACTATCAGAGTATAACAACACTACACTGTTACTATCACAGAGTATAACACCACTACACTGTTACTATCAGAGTATAACACCACTACACTGTTACTACCACAGAGTATAACACCACTACACTGTTACTATCAGAGTATAACACCACTACACTGTTACTATCACAGAGTATAACACCACAGCACTGTTACTATCAGAGTATAACAACACTACACTGTTACTATCAGAGTATAACACCACTACACTGTTACTATCACAGAGTATAACACCACTACACTGTTACTATCACAGAGTATTACACCGCTACACTGTTACTACCTCAGAGTATAACAACACTACACTGTTACTATCAGAGTATAACACCACTACACTGTTACTATCAGAGTATAACACCACTACACTGTTACTACCACAGAGTATAACACCACTACACTGTTACTATCACAGAGTATAACACCACTACACTGTTACTACCACAGAGTATAACACCACTAAACTGTTACTATCACAGAGTATAACACCACTACACTGTTACTACCACAGAGTATAACACCACTACACTGTTACTATCAGAGTATAACAACACTACACTGTTACTATCAGAGTATAACAACACTACACTGTTACTATCAGAGTATAACACCACTACACTGTTACTATCAGAGTATAACACCACAGCACTGTTACTATCAGAGTATAACAACACTACACTGTTACTATCAGAGTATAACACCACTACACTGTTACTATCACAGAGTATAACACCACTACACTGTTACTACCACAGAGTATAACACCACTACACTGTTACTATCACAGAGTATAACACCACTACACTGTTACTACCACAGAGTATAACACCACTACACTGTTACTATCAGAGTATAACAACACTACACTGTTACTATCAGAGTATAACAACACTACACTGTTACTATCAGAGTATAACACCACTACACTGTTACTATCAGAGTATAACACCACAGCACTGTTACTATCAGAGTATAACAACACTACACTGTTACTATCAGAGTATAACACCACTACACTGTTACTATCACAGAGTATAACACCACTACACTGTTACTATCACAGAGTATAACACCGCTACACTGTTACTACCTCAGAGTATAACAACACTACACTGTTACTATCAGAGTATAACACCACTACACTGTTACTATCAGAGTATAACACCACTACACTGTTACTATCAGAGTATAACACCACTACACTGTTACTACCACAGAGTATAACACCACTACACTGTTACTATCACAGAGTATAACACCACTACACTGTTACTATCAGAGTATAAAACCACTACACTGTTACTATCAGAGTATAACACCACTACACTGTTACTACCACAGAGTATAACACCACTACACTGTTACTATCACAGAGTATAACACCACTACACTGTTACTACCACAGAGTATAACACCACTACACTGTTACTATCACAGAGTATAACACCACTACACTGTTACTATCACAGAGTATAACACCACTACACTGTTACTATCAGAGTATAACACCACTACACTGTTACTATGAGAGTATAACACCACTACACTGTTACTACCACAGAGTATAACACCACTACACTGTTACTATCAGAGTATAACACCACTACACTGTTACTATCAGAGTATAACACCACTACACTGTTACTATCAGAGTATAACACCACTACACTGTTACTACCTCAGAGTATAACACCACTACACTGTTACTATCACAGAGTATAACACCACTACACTGTTACTATCACAGAGTATAACACCACTACACTGTTACTATCAGAGTATAACAACACTACACTGTTACTACCACAGAGTATAACACCACTACACTGTTACTATCAGAGTATAACACCACTACACTGTTACTATCAGAGTATAACAACACTACACTGTTACTATCAGAGTATAACACCACTACACTGTTACTATCAGAGTATAACAACACTACACTGTTACTATCAGAGTATAACACCACTACACTGTTACTACCACTGAGTATAACACCACTACACTGTTACTATCAGAGTATAACACCACTACACTGTTACTATCAGAGTATAACAACACTACACTGTTACTATCAGAGTATAACACCACTACACTGTTACTATCAGAGTATAACACCACTACACTGTTACTATCACAGAGTATAACACCGCTACACTGTTACTACCTCAGAGTATAACACCACTACACTGTTACTATCAGAGTATAACACCACTACACTGTTACTATCAGAGTATAACACCACTACACTGTTACTACCTCAGAGTATAACACCACTACACTGTTACTATCAGAGTATAACACCACTACACTGTTACTACCTCAGAGTATAACACCACTACACTGTTACTATCACATAGTATAACACCACTACACTGTTACTATCAGAGTATAACACCACTACACTGTTACTATCACAGAGTATAACACCACTACACTGTTACTATCAGAGTATAACACCACTACACTGTTACTATCAGAGTATAACACCACTACACTGTTACTACCACAGAGTATAACACCACTACACTGTTACTACCACAGAGTATAACACCACTACACTGTTACTATCAGAGTATAACACCACTACACTGTTACTATCAGAGTATAACACCACTACACTGTTACTATCAGAGTATAACAACACTACACTGTTACTATCAGAGTATAACACCACTACACTGTTACTATCAGAGTATAACACCACTACACTGTTACTATCAGAGTATAACAACACTACACTGTTACTATCAGAGTATAACACCACTACACTGTTACTATCACAGAGTATAACACCACTACACTGTTACTATCAGAGTATAACAACACTACACTGTTACTATCAGAGTATAACAACACTACACTGTTACTATCAGAGTATAACACCACTACACTGTTACTATCAGAGTATAACAACACTACACTGTTACTATCACAGAGTATAACACCACTACACTGTTACTATCAGAGTATAACACCACTACACTGTTACTATCACAGAGTATAACACCACTACACTGTTACTATCAGAGTATAACACCACTACACTGTTACTATCACAGAGTATAACACCACTACACTGTTACTATCAGAGTATAACACCACTACACTGTTACTACCACAGAGTATAACACCACTACACTGTTACTATCAGAGTATAACACCACTACACTGTTACTATCAGAGTATAACACCACTACACTGTTACTACCTCAGAGTATAACACCACTACACTGTTACTATCACAGAGTATAACACCACTACACTGTTACTATCAGAGTATAACACCACTACACTGTTACTATCACAGAGTATAACACCACTACACTGTTACTATCAGAGTATAACACCACTACACTGTTACTACCACAGAGTATAACACCACTACACTGTTACTATCAGAGTATAACAACACTACACTGTTACTATCACAGAGTATAACACCACTACACTGTTACTACCTCAGAGTATAACAACACTACACTGTTACTATCAGAGTATAACACCACTACACTGTTACTATCAGAGTATAACACCACTACACTGTTACTATCAGAGTATAACAACACTACACTGTTACTACCACAGAGTATAACACCACTACACTGTTACTATCACAGAGTATAACACCACTACACTGTTACTATCACAGAGTATAACACCACTACACTGTTACTATCAGAGTATAACACCACTACACTGTTACTATCAGAGTATAACACCACTACACTGTTACTATCAGAGTATAACACCACTACACTGTTACTATCAGAGTATAACACCACTACACTGTTACTATCAGAGTATAACACCACTACACTGTTACTACCTCAGAGTATAACACCACTACACTGTTACTATCAGAGTATAACAACACTACACTGTTACTATCAGAGTATAACACCACTACACTGTTACTACCACAGAGTATAACACCACTACACTGTTACTACCACAGAGTATAACACCACTACACTGTTACTATCAGAGTATAACACCACTACACTGTTACTATCACAGAGTATAACACCACTACACTGTTACTACCTCAGAGTATAACACCACTACACTGTTACTATCACAGAGTATAACACCACTACACTGTTACTATCAGAGTATAACACCACTACACTGTTACTATCACAGAGTATAACACCACTACACTGTTACTATCAGAGTATAACACCACTACACTGTTACTACCACAGAGTATAACACCACTACACTGTTACTATCAGAGTATAACAACACTACACTGTTACTATCACAGAGTATAACACCACTACACTGTTACTACCTCAGAGTATAACAACACTACACTGTTACTATCAGAGTATAACACCACTACACTGTTACTATCAGAGTATAACACCACTACACTGTTACTATCAGAGTATAACAACACTACAATGTTACTACCACAGAGTATAACACCACTACACTGTTACTATCACAGAGTATAACACCACTACACTGTTACTATCACAGAGTATAACACCACTACACTGTTACTATCAGAGTATAACACCACTACACTGTTACTATCAGAGTATAACACCACTACACTGTTACTATCAGAGTATAACACCACTACACTGTTACTATCAGAGTATAACACCACTACACTGTTACTACCACAGAGTATAACACCACTACACTGTTACTATCAGAGTATAACACCACTACACTGTTACTATCAGAGTATAACACCACTACACTGTTACTACCACAGAGTATAACACCACTACACTGTTACTATCAGAGTATAACAACACTACACTGTTACTATCACAGAGTATAACACCACTACACTGTTACTACCTCAGAGTATAACAACACTACACTGTTACTATCAGAGTATAACACCACTACACTGTTACTATCAGAGTATAACACCACTACACTGTTACTATCAGAGTATAACAACACTACACTGTTACTACCACAGAGTATAACACCACTACACTGTTACTATCACAGAGTATAACACCACTACACTGTTACTATCACAGAGTATAACACCACTACACTGTTACTATCAGAGTATAACACCACTACACTGTTACTATCAGAGTATAACACCACTACACTGTTACTATCAGAGTATAACACCACTACACTGTTACTATCAGAGTATAACACCACTACACTGTTACTACCACAGAGTATAACACCACTACACTGTTACTACCTCAGAGTATAACACCACTACACTGTTACTATCAGAGTATAACAACACTACACTGTTACTATCAGAGTATAACACCACTACACTGTTACTACCACAGAGTATAACACCACTACACTGTTACTACCACAGAGTATAACACCACTACACTGTTACTATCAGAGTATAACACCACTACACTGTTACTATCACAGAGTATAACACCACTACACTGTTACTACCTCAGAGTATAACACCACTACACTGTTACTATCACAGAGTATAACACCACTACACTGTTACTATCAGAGTATAACACCACTACACTGTTACTATCACAGAGTATAACACCACTACACTGTTACTATCAGAGTATAACACCACTACACTGTTACTACCACAGAGTATAACACCACTACACTGTTACTATCAGAGTATAACACCACTACACTGTTACTATCACAGAGTATAACACCACTACACTGTTACTACCTCAGAGTATAACAACACTACACTGTTACTATCAGAGTATAACACCACTACACTGTTACTATCAGAGTATAACACCACTACACTGTTACTATCAGAGTATAACAACACTACACTGTTACTACCACAGAGTATAACACCACTACACTGTTACTATCACAGAGTATAACACCACTACACTGTTACTATCACAGAGTATAACACCACTACACTGTTACTATCAGAGTATAACACCACTACACTGTTACTATCAGAGTATAACACCACTACACTGTTACTATCAGAGTATAACACCACTACACTGTTACTATCAGAGTATAACACCACTACACTGTTACTACCACAGAGTATAACACCACTACACTGTTACTACCTCAGAGTATAACACCACTACACTGTTACTATCAGAGTATAACAACACTACACTGTTACTATCAGAGTATAACACCACTACACTGTTACTATCACAGAGTATAACACCACTACACTGTTACTACCACAGAGTATAACACCACTACACTGTTACTATCAGAGTATAACACCACTACACTGTTACTATCACAGAGTATAACACCACTACACTGTTACTACCTCAGAGTATAACACCACTACACTGTTACTATCACAGAGTATAACACCACTACACTGTTACTATCAGAGTATAACAACACTACACTGTTACTATCACAGAGTATAACACCACTACACTGCTACTATCACAGAGTATAACACCACTACACTGTTACTACCTCAGAGTATAACACCACTACACTGTTACTACCTCAGAGTATAACACCACTACACTGTTACTATCAGAGTATAACACCACTACACTGTTACTATCAGAGTATAACACCACTACACTGTTACTACCTCAGAGTATAACACCACTACACTGTTACTACCACAGAGTATAACACCACTACACTGTTACTATCACAGAGTATAACACCACTACACTGTTACTACCTCAGAGTATAACACCACAGCACTGTTACTACCACAGAGTATAACACCACTACACTGTTACTATCAGAGTATAACACCACTACACTGTTACTATCAGAGTATAACAACACTACACTGTTACTATCACAGAGTATAACACCACTACACTGTTACTATCAGAGTATAACACCACTACACTGTTACTACCACAGAGTATAACACCACTACACTGTTACTATCAGAGTATAACACCACTACACTGTTACTATCACAGAGTATAACACCACAGCACTGTTACTATCAGAGTATAACAACACTACACTGTTACTATCAGAGTATAACACCACTACACTGTTACTATCACAGAGTATAACACCACTACACTGTTACTATCACAGAGTATTACACCGCTACACTGTTACTACCTCAGAGTATAACAACACTACACTGTTACTATCAGAGTATAACACCACTACACTGTTACTATCAGAGTATAACACCACTACACTGTTACTACCACAGAGTATAACACCACTACACTGTTACTATCACAGAGTATAACACCACTACACTGTTACTACCACAGAGTATAACACCACTACACTGTTACTATCACAGAGTATAACACCACTACACTGTTACTACCACAGAGTATAACACCACTACACTGTTACTATCAGAGTATAACAACACTACACTGTTACTATCAGAGTATAACAACACTACACTGTTACTATCAGAGTATAACACCACTACACTGTTACTATCAGAGTATAACACCACTACACTGTTACTATCACAGAGTATAACACCACTACACTGTTACTATCAGAGTATAACACCACTACACTGTTACTATCACAGAGTATAACACCACTACACTGTTACTATCAGAGTATAACACCACTACACTGTTACTATCAGAGTATAACACCACTACACTGTTACTATCAGAGTATAACACCACTACACTGTTACTATCAGAGTATAACACCACTACACTGTTACTACCACAGAGTATAACACCACTACACTGTTACTACCTCAGAGTATAACACCACTACACTGTTACTATCAGAGTATAACAACACTACACTGTTACTATCAGAGTATAACACCACTACACTGTTACTACCACAGAGTATAACACCACTACACTGTTACTACCACAGAGTATAACACCACTACACTGTTACTATCAGAGTATAACACCACTACACTGTTACTATCACAGAGTATAACACCACTACACTGTTACTACCTCAGAGTATAACACCACTACACTGTTACTATCACAGAGTATAACACCACTACACTGTTACTATCAGAGTATAACACCACTACACTGTTACTATCACAGAGTATAACACCACTACACTGTTACTATCAGAGTATAACACCACTACACTGTTACTACCACAGAGTATAACACCACTACACTGTTACTATCAGAGTATAACAACACTACACTGTTACTATCACAGAGTATAACACCACTACACTGTTACTACCTCAGAGTATAACAACACTACACTGTTACTATCAGAGTATAACACCACTACACTGTTACTATCAGAGTATAACACCACTACACTGTTACTATCAGAGTATAACAACACTACACTGTTACTACCACAGAGTATAACACCACTACACTGTTACTATCACAGAGTATAACACCACTACACTGTTACTATCACAGAGTATAACACCACTACACTGTTACTATCAGAGTATAACACCACTACACTGTTACTATCAGAGTATAACACCACTACACTGTTACTATCAGAGTATAACACCACTACACTGTTACTATCAGAGTATAACACCACTACACTGTTACTACCACAGAGTATAACACCACTACACTGTTACTACCTCAGAGTATAACACCACTACACTGTTACTATCAGAGTATAACAACACTACACTGTTACTATCAGAGTATAACACCACTACACTGTTACTATCACAGAGTATAACACCACTACACTGTTACTACCACAGAGTATAACACCACTACACTGTTACTATCAGAGTATAACACCACTACACTGTTACTATCACAGAGTATAACACCACTACACTGTTACTACCTCAGAGTATAACACCACTACACTGTTACTATCACAGAGTATAACACCACTACACTGTTACTATCAGAGTATAACAACACTACACTGTTACTATCACAGAGTATAACACCACTACACTGCTACTATCACAGAGTATAACACCACTACACTGTTACTACCTCAGAGTATAACACCACTACACTGTTACTACCTCAGAGTATAACACCACTACACTGTTACTATCAGAGTATAACACCACTACACTGTTACTATCAGAGTATAACACCACTACACTGTTACTACCTCAGAGTATAACACCACTACACTGTTACTACCACAGAGTATAACACCACTACACTGTTACTATCACAGAGTATAACACCACTACACTGTTACTACCTCAGAGTATAACACCACAGCACTGTTACTACCACAGAGTATAACACCACTACACTGTTACTATCAGAGTATAACACCACTACACTGTTACTATCAGAGTATAACAACACTACACTGTTACTATCACAGAGTATAACACCACTACACTGTTACTATCAGAGTATAACACCACTACACTGTTACTACCACAGAGTATAACACCACTACACTGTTACTATCAGAGTATAACACCACTACACTGTTACTATCACAGAGTATAACACCACTACACTGTTACTATCAGAGTATAACAACACTACACTGTTACTATCAGAGTATAACACCACTACACTGTTACTATCACAGAGTATAACACCACTACACTGTTACTATCACAGAGTATTACACCGCTACACTGTTACTACCTCAGAGTATAACAACACTACACTGTTACTATCAGAGTATAACACCACTACACTGTTACTATCAGAGTATAACACCACTACACTGTTACTACCACAGAGTATAACACCACTACACTGTTACTATCACAGAGTATAACACCACTACACTGTTACTACCACAGAGTATAACACCACTACACTGTTACTATCACAGAGTATAACACCACTACACTGTTACTACCACAGAGTATAACACCACTACACTGTTACTATCAGAGTATAACAACACTACACTGTTACTATCAGAGTATAACAACACTACACTGTTACTATCAGAGTATAACACCACTACACTGTTACTATCAGAGTATAACACCACTACACTGTTACTATCACAGAGTATAACACCACTACACTGTTACTATCAGAGTATAACACCACTACACTGTTACTATCACAGAGTATAACACCACTACACTGTTACTATCAGAGTATAACACCACTACACTGTTACTATCACAGAGTATAACAACACTACACTGTTACTATCAGAGTATAACAACACTACACTGTTACTATCACAGAGTATAACAACACTACACTGTTACTATCAGAGTATAACACCACTACACTGTTACTATCAGAGTATAACACCACTACACTGTTACTACCTCAGAGTATAACACCACTACACTGTTACTACCTCAGAGTATAACACCACAGCACTGTTACTACCTCGGAACACTGTACCTCAGAGTCTGTAGCAGAGCTCCGTAGCCGCTGCAGAGAGCAGAGGGCCGGGGCCGTAGGGGGCAGCAGAGAGTCCACGGCCCCCAGGAGCCTCCAGAGGATCCTCTGGCCCCGGCGGTAGAGCCCCCATTGGCCCCGCAGCCCCTTCACCTGGGCCTGCCGCTCCCCGACCAGACACACCGCGCGCTGCCAGCTCTCCTTCAGCTCAAACACGGTCTGGATCAGGCCAGACCTGGGTGCACAGGGGGCACCAGGGGGTTAGGGCGGGGGCAGGGCATTTTCACCCAGAGGCTTTGGTCAGGGGGTGGGGGTGTGGGGTGGCATATTTTAGTGTAAGGATCAGGATTTGAACAGACGATTTGGTAGTGGTGTGTGTGTGTGTGTGTGTGGGGGGGGGGGGGGGTATATCTTAGAGTGAGGATTAGCATTTTGTTGCAATAATTTTGTAATGACACTATCTAATTTTGATATAATGATAAACAGTACAAGAAACTATCCATTTCAATACTAGAACATGAATTATTGTCAAACCAAATGTAGTTAGTTTCCAGAACACATAGACGTTATTCAGTGTCCTGAACAAACTGCAAAAGTTGAAAATACATTTGTTCCTAAAACATTATTCTTAAATCATGAAATCATTAGACACATCGTTACAACCAAGAATCAAAGAATATAAGATAAGTCAAATGTTGTTGGATATTAAAGCATAGTAACCATAGTAACAACCGCAAAACTATAAGTTTGTAACGTTTGGTTTTAGTCCAGGGGAATACGGAATCAACTCCCAAATTGAAGGATATTGAATTCGGTCTTTGACTGTTTGCCAGAGTGGGGAGAGCCCATTCTTTTTTACGTTATCTGACATGAACTTCAAAGTCTTAAATATTATGTGATCAGCACTTCCTGACATTCTACTTATTAATGACTGTCCAACCTCCTACCGGCCCTTTTCAAAACAATGAAAACTAAGTAAAAAACATAAAACATTATAATCTGTAGGTATTTCTGGTAAAGATGTTACACCTTCAAATAAATGCCAGACCAAAATTAATATTGGGGTTGAGAAGTGAGGTCTGAGTGCAACGTTTTACAAGGACAGCTGTTTTATGAGCCTGTCTGGTCAAGCGCAGGGACGTAATAAAAGACTCCTCCAATTAATTTCTGGAGATCAAACCCTGGCAGCTCTACAGTCAAGCGTAAAAGCCCTCCTGCTGCTGATAAAACCCTATCTCTGCAGGAACGAGGAGCTGGAGCTGGGATCGTACCTTCTAAAAACAAGATGAAGCCTTCCACTGGGAAGCCCTGATTTACAGACAGGGTCAAAGTCTGAGCCAGCGGGCGTGTGTGTGTGTGTGTGTGTGTGTGTGTGTGTGTGTGTGTGTGTGTGTGTGTGTGTGTGTGTGTGTGAGCGTGCGTGCGTGCGTGCGTGCGTGCGTGCAGATTAGTTGTGCTCACAGCTGGGGGAAACGTGCTGATTTTATGAGACAAGAGGTTCTAAATAAAATATAATACCTCGTCTTTGTTGACATAACCGATTGAGACATAGACTCTGCACGTGAGCATCCTTGCTAATGTCTACGTGTCACATCATTATAACCTAACTGTATGAAATAGACCATCAGCGCAAATACAGAGAGTGAATGCAAGATAAAGAGACACTCCTGACAACCATTCTCAACCCTGGACGGGGAACACCTGTTGAAAAAGAGGTTGGCCCCCCAAATACCCTTCACATAGACATACAGTACAGTGCAAAGGTTTGAGGCAGATGTGAAAAAATGCGGGCAAATATTTGAAAGCAAAAAGTGGTCACAGCAAATATTGATTTGATTTAGATTGTTCATTTCTTCATTCACTTTGCATTTAGTTAATTGATCAAAACAAACTATTAACACTTCGATTTTTGAAAGCATTCTTATTTTACACACCTGCCTAAACCTTTTGCACAGTACTGTGCATTTTAAGAACGTTTGCTACATTTTTTATGTAAACTAATAAATTGTCTTTTCGTATTCCGACGTTGCGCTGGATTGTTTTTTAATTGTCTACATGTTGGACCTTCGATAATGTGATCATTTCTGTGGTTGTCAGAGCCTGACGCTGAACTCCAATGTGTGTGTGTGTGTGGGGGGGGGAGGTTCAGAGCCTGAAGCTGATAAATGTTAAGGGGGGGTTCAGAGCCTGAAGCTGATAAATGTTAAGGGGGGGGTTCAGAGCCTGAAGCTGATAAATGTTAAGGGGGGGTTCAGAGCCTGAAGCTGATAAATGTTAAGGGGGGGTTCAGAGCCTGAAGCTGATAAATGTTAAGGGGGGGTTCAGAGCCTGAAGCTGATAAATGTTAAGGGTCTACCGTTCGTCTTCATACTCCAGGGATGTCACGGCCTCACAGGTAATCCCATGCAGGAGCTGCTGCCCAGACCGTACTTTAACTTGAAGCATCTATGGAAACAACGTTAATAAAACAAGTTTAGAAACTACATTTCACAAACTAAATATTTGATTTGTTTTCGCTTCTAGAATCCCCCCATGTCCTACCCTACGACCGATTATTAACTAAAAGATGTATAATCCTTGGCCTGCCCTGTTATAGATGGAAGGATGCTGAAACAGAACTACAGGTCAAGTATCCTCAGGCTCAATGGCCTAACAGCCAAAAAGGCCACTTGAACTTTTAGTGGAGTACTTTTTTAAATCCTACAAAGCATATCGTTACTGTACAACTTGCACAAAGAAAGAAAAATGAATCGGAATGATGAAGGGGAAAAAGAGGAGAGAAAGAATAGCCCAGGTTCAAAAGAAAGCCATCCAATGCCGACGCTTCAGAGAGGGGATTTTCTTTGTGTCAGTTATTGTGCCGATCTGACCCGATTCCAGACACCATTACGATGAACAGTGTTTAAGGTTTCAGACTTACAGTAGATCTGCTAAGTATTTTGAATAATATAAAATATAATATTATTATATACATCATTTTAGAATATAATTTAACAAACGTGGTAACAACGGCAGACAATCATGCTGAAAATAGAGTTGAAGATCGATATTCAGTTTTTGTTACTCGGGTGAAATAGGAGTGTGTTTTGGGAAAGGCCTCGTGCCTGAAGGACTGGAAGCATCTCTTGAAGGCCAGAGTAGCTCCCCTTGGGGTCGAAGGTCAAGTCCTTCATCACATCGTCCTGAAGAGCCGTCAAGTTGTCACATTTCTGCTGGAAGGTCTGGGAGCGTTGAGACTCTGCCTGCATCTCCCTAATTGGTTGATCCACACACACACACACACACACACACACACACACACACACACACACACACACACGTGTATATCCAGCAGCCATAAAACATCACCGTTTCGGTAGATCTTTACTTCCACTGAATCGAGAAGGGCACTCACTCTTCAAAATTGTAAACAATATCACGTGCGCAACAGATCAATCAAAATGACAGGGAGCTCGAACCTGTTCATTTCTGACGTGCGGACCAGGGCCTGAAGCCATTTCCTGGCGACCGACTGGAGCTGATCTGGCCGGGGGTCATCCGGAGTCACGCAGCCTCTACCCTCCATGAGGTCCTGACAGGCAGGCAGTAGACCAGACAGCTCCAGGAAAACACTCTACAGACAGACAGAGTCCCCCTTCAAAACCACAGGCGCCACTTGTCTCTGAAGAGTCTCTTCCGTTATCACCACAGGCCGCCTTCGCGTGCTCAGGGTGAGAACGTGGGGGCAAAGAGCTCTTTGGAGTCAACATGTCTTTATTTTTGTTATTGGATTGGAGATGCTTTTCAACGGGGACTCAGGACACCTTTAACAAGGCTGTGCGGCGTTCAGGAGAACTGGTCTTACGCCACTTGCATGTCAAACTGGTTCTCACCTTGAGAGAATCCTCATCTTGTCTGTTACTTCTCAGTGAATGCAAAATTGTCTCGGTTTGCTTGTTGATCGCTTCCAGACTTGTGTTATAGACCCTCTGTTGCTCCAAATCATCCTGCACAAAAACACAAAATATTCATAACAAGTCAGGAATGTAAAAGAATAAATGATCTAAAATGCCCCTTTTTACTATTTCAATCTCCACCTATGGGATTTCTCACCTCCAGCCGTGACCTTGTTCCTGACAACGCTTGTCCCAGGAGTGAAATATCCTGTGAAAGACACCTTGTTTCTGATTGGATTAGATCCGCTGGCAGTGGCTGTAGCCATCCAATTAGAAGCCTAGAGGTCAAGATCACCTTTTCCGTGCAGCTTTGCAGGCTCGCAATCCGTTCCTGCAGATTCTAACCAGAGGGCAAACCCCATTTCAAAACAACGTTGCGATTCTTAACAAAAACATTGTTGAATAATTACTAATGCGTCCATCCGTTTCCTATATAACCCAAACTACGTATGGAGTGCAATATTTCAGTATGCTTTTTTCATCTGTAAACAAACAGACACAAACACACACGTTTCCTTTCATGTTATGCTGATGTATTATTATGCTTTTACATTTATACATATATATATATATATATATATATATATATATATATATATATATATATATATATATATATATATATATATAATATTTCTATCACAGCCACTGCAAGCAGTCTATATGAATGCTTTAAAACTGGGCTGATGACCCAGATGGGAGGTGCCTTTTAAGGCCAAGTGACTGCATAGATGTGTCCACTATGAAACATGTATCTATCACCAAAGAGACAGTATGCTCTAACTTTTTGTCAGTCGACTCGGCTAGGCTATCCTATTGGCTAGACATCCTATCTGGAAACGAATAGCTGTCTGAGACAGAGGCATGGTTCTACTCTTCTGGTTGTCATAGAGACAGAGGTATGGTTCTACTCTTCTGGTTGTCATAGAGACAGAGGCATGGTTCTACTCTTCTGGTTGTCATAGAGACAGAGGTGTGGTTCTACTCTTCTGGTTGTCATAGAGACAGAGTTATGGTTCTACTCTTCTGGTTGTCATAGAGACAGAGGTATGGTTCGACTCTTCTGGTTGTCATAGAAACAAAGGTATGGTTCTACTCGTCTGGTTGTCATAGAGACAGAGGTATGGTTCTACTCTTCTGGTTGTCATAGAGACAGAGTTATGGTTCTACTCTTCTGGTTATCATAGAGACAGAGGTATCAGTTTCATCAGGGCCCCTATGGATTGTGGAAAACAAAGGCAGACATTTCTTTTGAAATCCCTGCTAAATACTTACCTTTAAAACCAAGCATTTAATTGCATACTTTGATTTTGTTTTTAGTATCAATAGCCTTTTTTGCATCTGCTGTTTGTCAAGCAAGATTGTTAAGATTATGTTTTATAGAGACATAGGTATATTGTTAGTACTATTAGAATTCAATATTAATAAAAGAGGCTTCTGTGTTGCACCTAAGACACTCACCTTTATTGAATGTATAGTTTCCAGCACGTTGGGCTGTGGTGTGAAGGGGAAGCTGGAGAAGGCCTCCCACTGTTGTTGTAGCTGATGGAGGCCTACAGAGCAGCTGTCTGAGAGGCCAACGTATTCCTGCCAGAGACACACAACCTCCCTCTTCCTCTGCAACTCGTCTCCCAGATCCTTCACTCCTGCTGTCCAGCTGAGAGAGATCCAAACATGCACATCTTCATGCTGTGTCATAGCAGGTTTCAGAGTCATCTCTATTAGAATTGTGTTTATTACAAATCTGGGTTTCCTAGCTTCATCGTTTAGGCTAAAACACATACTAGATCAAATTCAAGTCTTGTCTCTCCAATGTTGCGATATTTATGATTTAACATAAAAAGAGAGCTTTGCAGATGTAAATCTAATGCAGATGTTTTCTAAACGAACAGGGTAGGATTACAGGACGTGAGTTTAGCTTGTTGTACAACTGACCGTACTCACTCGACCTCACTCTACTGACCGTACTCACTCCACCTCACTCTACTGACCGTACTCACTCCACCTCACTCTACTGACCGCACTCACTCCACCTCACTCTACTGACCGTACTCACTCCACCTCACTCTACTGACCGTACTCACTCCACCTCACTCTACTGACCGTACTCACTCCACCTCACTCTACTGACCGTTCTCGCTCCATCTCCACTCTCTCCGATAGGTATCGGGCTGCTCCTGGACCTGCTGTCTGCTTCAGAGCTTCGTACGATTGGTCCAGAGCTGCCAAAAGCTTTGTCCCATCTGCAGCTTCCACCTGCAGTTGCTAGACACAACAGAAAAACACTCTGAGATGAACTGAGGTGAAGTGTAGGTATGGCCACCTTTTGGTTTGTCTAAATAATCCCAGAACTTCTAAACTACACACTTGAACTAAATGTAAACTTTAGTGACACACAAGCATACATGAGACTTTCCTGAAATCGTATACAGAAATCTTGTATACACAGAAGTGAGGGCTGGGTTTTGGCCCGTCGCCTACCTGCAGTTCTTCCACGGCGTCCTTCACTTGCTGGAGTGTGAAATGAGGTCTTCGCTGCTGCTCCAGTGAACAGCGCCTCCTTGTGGCGTGGAAGGAAACCTCCGCCAGCGCCTTCTCATACAGTCCCCACAGATTCAGGCTCTGCTGTAGAGCGGATCGTCGACTCACAATCTGCAAGCCCCACAGCACATATAACGAGAAATGACCCTTAACCTTTCTTCATTCGCCAGTCGACACAACAAAAAATGCCTCCAAAAGAAATGAGAAGGACAATTATCTGCCAATAGAACAAGAAAGATGCATAAAAGTATGCATGTCTTGAAACAAGTAAAATAATTCAACATCCACAAGATCATATGTTATATTGAGAAATATTACATATATTGGCTTGATACAAGATATTTGGTCATTTGGTGTTTGCAGTGAATATCAACATTGAGACAAATACAATGCAATGTTCCACTACACCATTAAAAATGTCCGTCTCTGAGATCATCTACTGCCGGCCAACTCATCGTCCCACAGTCAAACCTACAGAGCCTTGGGAACAGAGCATTCTCCAGAGTGGCACCAAGGCTCTGGAACTCATTCACCCCGTCAGTCAGAGACGCGGACCCCATTAACACCTTCAAGACCTGTCTCAAAACCTACTAATTCACCCTGGCATACAACTGAATACACTGCCCCCCCCCCCTTCACATACTCATTCCCGCTTTCTCCTACGTCCCTTCCTAATCTGACTACCGCTTTCCTTCCCCTATGTCATCTATAGTATCATTTGTCAATGTCTTTCTTAGTTTATTTCATATGTGTTTGTTCTATGTATTTGTTCTAGTGTGTCCTCAATTGTAAAGCGCTTTAGGTGTTTGAAAAGCGCTATGTAAATTCAATGAATTATTATTGTGATTACACGCCATTGAGCACCCAACACCAAGAGAATGGTCTTGTTAAAACATTGAAAGCTAAAGGGTCTTTATTCCGGCATACTCCATTCTAATGCATCCACACCAGTGCAGTCTGGTTTTGTTGAAGCTGATTTCTTTGTCCTGTTTGAGTGTTGGTGAAAGACACAGACTTCTCTGAGTCTCTACTAGCTTTGAGACACCAGTATAACCTCTCACATTTGGCTTGTGCTTTGTGGAGTCCTGTTTGGGACTTGCTTTTCCTACCTCTTGACTCAGGCCAAAGCAGGCTTGATGGACTGCCTGGGTCTGCTCCGTGAAGGCCCTGCTGCTGGGATTCTTCCCAACACACTCCTGTTTTCCTCCCAGCTCTTGCAGCTCCAGGCACATTCCACGCAGTCTCTCCCCAACCACCTAAAAGAGAGCCAGAAAAACACACGGTTCTCAGTAAACGTTAATTGACCCACAAGCGCCAGCACACATAAATATTTTCCTTTTATGTATCTCCATCAAATACTGAATATAAAAACCGACAAATGAACCAGATAGATGTACATTTTTTATACTACGGCTTATTTCAGTACAAAATAAAGTACACACAAAAACCCGCACCAAGCACTACTAAGTGCATGTTGGCTTGTCCCATAGATTTACAGATCCTGGAGGAAGCTCCAGAGTGGGCCCCGGCGGTGCTACAAACCTCCCCCTCCTGCAGCGTCCTCTGGGCCAGCGTGTGTGAGACGGAGCTGGAGTGACCCTCCAGCCTCTCTGTCTCCTGGGTCACCCAGTCACACAGGCCCTGCAGACGTCTCTCCTCTTCCGTGCAGACATGGAGCTTTTCCTCAGCCAGACTTATCTGAGGGGTACACAAAGCAATTGGTTATCAGTCAGTATATAACATATACATACATATATATATATATATATATATATATATATACAGTGGGGCCAAAAAGTATTTAGTCAGCCACTGATTGTGCAAGTTCTCCTACTTAGAAAGATGAGGGAGGTCTGTAATTTTCATCATAGGTACGCTTCAACTATGAGAGACAAAAATGAGAAAAAAAATCCAGGAAATCACATTGTAGGATTTTTAAAGAATTTATTTGTGAATGATAGTGGAAAATAAGTATTTGGTCACCCACAAACAAGCAAGATTTCTGGCTCTCACAGACCTGTAACTTCTTCTTTAAGAAGCTCTTCTGTCCTCCACTCGTTACCTGTATTAATGGAACCTGTTTGACCTCGTCATCTGTATAAAAGACACCTGTCCACAGCCTCAAACAGTCAGACTCCAAACTCAACCATGGCCAAGACCAAAGAGCTGTCGAAGGACACCAGGAAGAAAATTGTAGACCTGCACCAGGCTGGGAAGAGTGAATCTGCAATAGGCAAGCAGGTTGGTGTGAATAGATCAACTGTGGGAGCAATTGTAAGAAAATGGAAGACATACAAGACCATTGATAATCTCCCTCGATCTGGGGCCCCACGCAAGATCTCATCCCGTGGGGTCAAAATGATCATGACAACGATGGGCAAAAATCCCAGAACTACACGGAGGGACCTGATGAATGACCTGCAGAGAGCTGGGACCAAAGTAACAGAGGCTACCATCAGTAAAACACTACGCCGAGAGGGACTCAAATCCTGCAGTGCCAGGCGTGTCCCCCTGCTTAAGCTAGTACATGTCCAGGCCCGTCTGAAGTTTGCCAGAGAGCATATGGATGATCCAGAAGAGGATTGGGAGAATATCATGTGGTCAGATGAAACCAAAATAGAACTTTTTGGTAAAAACTCAACTCGTCGTGTTTGGAGGAAGAAGAATGCTGAGTTGCATCCCAAGAACACCATACTGACTGTGAAGCATGGGGGTGGAAACATCATGCTTTGGGGCTGTTTTACTGCAAAGGGGACAGGACGACTGATCCGTGTTAAGGGAAGAATGAACGGGGCCATGTATCGTGAGATTTGAAGCCAAAACCTCCTTCCATCAGTGAGAGCATTGAAGATGGAACGTGGCTGGGTCTTCCAGCATGACAATGATCCCAAACACACCGCTCGGGCAACGATGGAGTGGCTCCGTAAAAAGCATTTCAAGGTCCTGGAGTGGCCTAGCCAGTCTCCAGACCTCAACCCCATAGAAAATTTGTGGAGGGAGTTGAAAGTCCGTGTTGCCCATCAACAGCCCCAAAACATGATTGCTCTAGAGGAGATCTGCATGGAGGAATGGGCCAAAATACCAGCTACAGTGTGTGCAAACCTGGTGAAGACTTACAGGAAACGTTTGACCTCTTTCATTGCCAACAAAGATTATGTTACAAAGTATTGAGTTGAACTTTTGTTATTGACCAAATACTTATTTTCCACCATCATTTACAAATACATTCTTTAAAAATCCTACAATGTGATTTCCTGGATTTTTTTTCTAATTTTTGTCTCTCATAGTTGAAGTGTACCTATGATGAAAATTACAGACCTCTCTCATCTTTCTAAGTAGGAGAACTTGCACAATCAGTGGCTGACTAAATACTTTTTGGCCCCACTATATATATATATATATATATATATATACATATATATATATATATATATATAAACAATAAGATAACAGTAAGACTTAGTAAAGCCGACAAAATATACTTATTGAAAACGAGCATAAATCCATCAAAATAATAACACAGTATACAAAATAATAATACAGTACATACTTTCAAGCCGTTTGTTAGCCAATAGAATTTGCCTGCTGGCACAACCCTGCTGTTGCTGATGCTAGCGGCGGATCACTCCACTCACCTGGCTCTCTATCTCCCCCTGCAGGCCGAGCCAGTGCAGGTTCAAGTCCCCCAGACGCTCTGCAAACAGGGTGAGGTCGGAGGGGGGGGCGGCGGCCGCTGGGCGAGGCCCAGGTTGGCACAGGAAGTCGAGGGTGAGTTGCCCGCTGGCCAGGCCTGCTTTCAGGTTCTGGGTAGGAACACACACACACACACACACACACACACACACACACACACACACACACACACAGGGACATTAATGTAGCAGTGGTTGCTTTGTTGATTCAGGGACGAGGTCGAGGTCTTTCATGACAGGAAAAGAAAGGGATGACACTAACGATAGACAAACAATAGATAAATAATACATATACAAGCAAACAATAGACAAACAATAGATTACTGGGACCAGATGGGACCATCCTCTTTATCTACCTCTGGGATCCAGGATTTCTCTTTTGCCACCACTCACAATTGTAAACAACATGACTTTATGGCTTAGAAACTTCAAAACAAACTTAGAAATCCATTTATTAAAAGATTATGGTATGTATTCTCTTATGGAAGAGTGAGGTGTGTCAGGTGTGTCATAGAGAAAGTAACTGAGAAAAAGAGGAAAGCCCAGGAATTATCATATCAAAATTATAAATTAGTTTTCTGTATATGAAAGTGCATTGACAAGGTAATACAACCATAGAAGGAGGCTCAGGAACCTTCGTGGTCAAGTTAGATAGGCTGACTATCGTCAGAAGTGCGTATAAAAATATACCTCTGATATGCGGCATTCATTGGCCTTGGAAAAGAGTCGTCTGTAGCTGACGTTAAAATGTCTCCCCCCTAGCACAGCTCTCCTCCCATTGGCTCCAGGCCTGCAAGGGCGCCATTTTAAAATCTCTTCAAACCTCCAGCGCTTGAAAGTAAATATCCATTTGATGCCTTATTTGCACACAATGGCCACTAGTATTAAAATGTGGACGGGCATGCATGCCTGTGTGTGTGTGTGTGTGTGTGTGTGTGTGTGTGTGTGTGTGTGTGTGTGTGTTCTCATCCTTTTCAGATGTTTTTTTTTTACAAATGAACTATTAGCTCTTTAAACGTTTTTTTGAGCCATAGACCTGGTACGAAACCCTTAACCAATGCACGGTTTGCAAGATGGCACTTCCTGAGTCGTTCCTACGCGATGGAGATGAGGCTTCCATTAAACCGAGGGGAGGAGAGGAGTGGGACTAGGAAGACGAAGAGGCTAAGAGACAGAAGGAAGAGAGAGTAAAGAGAGAGAGTAAAGAGAGAGTAAAGAGAGAGAGTAAAGACAGAGTAAAGAGAGAGTAAAGAGAGAGAGTAAAGAGAGAGTAAAGACAGAGTAAAGACAGAGTAAAGAGAGACAGTAAAGAGAGAGTAAAGAGAGTAAAGAGAGAGTAAAGAGAGAGTAAAGAGAGAGAGTAAAGAGAGAGTAAAGACAGAGTAAAGAGAGAGAGTAAAGAGAGAGAGTAAAGAGAGAGTAAAGACAGAGAGTAAAGAGAGAGAGTAAAGAGAGAGAGTAAAGAGAGAGTAAAGAGAGAGTAAAGAGAGAGAGTAAAGAGAGAGTAAAGAGAGAGTAAAGAGAGAGAGTAAAGAGAGAGTAAAGACAGAGTAAAGAGAGAGAGTAAAGAGAGAGTAAAGAGAGAGAGTAAAGAGAGAGTAAAGAGAGAGTAAAGAGAGAGAGTAAAGAGAGAGTAAAGAGAGAGAGTAAAGAGAGAGTAAAGACAGAGTAAAGAGAGTAAAGAGAGAGTAAAGAGAGAGAGTAAAGAGAGAGTAAAGAGAGAGTAAAGAGAGAGTAGAGAGAGAGTAGAGAGAGAGTAAAGAGAGAGTAAAGAGAGTAAAGAGAGAGTAAAGAGAGAGTAAAGAGAGAGAGTAAAGACAGAGTAAAGAGAGAGTAAAGAGAGAGAGTAAAGAGAGAGAGTAAAGAGAGAGTAAAGAGAGAGTAAAGAGAGAGTAAAGACAGAGTAAAGAGAGAGTAAAGAGAGAGAGTAAAGAGAGAGTAAAGAGAGTAAAGAGAGAGTAAAGAGAGAGTAAAGAGAGAGTAGAGAGAGAGAGTAAAGAGAGAGTAAAGAGAGAGTAAAGAGAGTAAAGAGAGAGTAAAGAGAGAGTAAAGAGAGTAAAGAGAGAGTAAAGAGAGAGAGTAAAGACAGAGTAAAGAGAGAGAGTAAAGAGAGAGTAAAGAGAGAGAGTAAAGAGAGAGTAAAGAGAGTAAAGAGAGAGTAAAGAGAGAGAGTAAAGAGAGAGTAAAGAGAGAGTAAAGAGAGAGTAAAGAGAGAGTAAAGACAGAGAGTAAAGAGAGAGTAAAGAGAGAGTAAAGAGAGAGAGTAAAGAGAGAGTAAAGAGAGAGAGTAAAGAGAGTAAAGAGAGAGTAAAGAGAGAGTAAAGAGAGAGAGTAAAGACAGAGTAAAGAGAGAGTAAAGAGAGAGTAAAGAGAGAGCCCTTTCAGAAGTACCTGAGCCCGCTGTAACGTTTCAGTGAGGTCACAGGCCTGGATGTCTCCCTCTCTCTCCCTCTCACAGCGGGCTTCTAGCTGGTTCACCCAGGCCTCCAGGTCAGACAACACGTCCAGTGGCGGCCATCTTGCCGAGAGGAGCTTCAAAGAGGAAGTAAACAAGGCAATCATCAATCATCTGTCTATCATCAATACTGACGTTTGCTTTTAGATAAAACCTTATTAATGCGTCCAACTATCTTCAGGATAAACACGTGTTTTTTAACAATCATATTCAGCACTAAAATACGATTGGGCAGCAAGATCAATGTCGAGAGCAATACCCTCAGGGTTGTTGAAGTCTTTGTTGAGTGGCATCCAGTGTGTGTTTGGGAATGAGTGTGTGCATGCTTGTGTGTGTGTGTGCATGCAGGAATGAGGTTACTTTAGAGTAACACAAATGGACAACTCATCTTTAATAAGCTAATCCAGTATACTGATGATAAATTATAACATTAATAAATAATCAACAACCTTCTTCCCTGGGCCTCCCTCCCCAAACTGGTGCCAAAATATCTGGAACAGGGAGACATAATGGCCCAAGGACTGTAGCTTGATTTCCCTCCAATGCTCCCTAGGAGTGTTGCCATGGCCTCTAACCCACCTGATGCAGCTTCTCCTGGGCCTTGGGCAGGCCTGACGTGACCTGGGTCCAGCCCTGCTCCAGCTGGGCCAGCTGCCTGCGGAGGCCCGGGGAGTCGGCTTCCCCCAGCCGGAGGAGCAGCGCCCCGGCCCGGGCTGTGGACGCTCTTTGGCCCGCTCTGACCTCCAGCTCCACAGAGAACTCCTGACCAAGAGAAACCCGAGAGACGCTGTTTGTCCTCCGACAGAGTGTGTGTCAGGTAAAACGATACACACGGACAGTCAAGACGTGCGGGGGAAATGTGTGTGTGTAAAATAGTTTGGGCGAGACGTGACGGTGTTACCAGAAACTGAATGAGGTGGGACGGAGGGAGCTCCTGGTCTTTGTAGTCTTTGAGGTTTGCCCAGACCTCCAGCCTTTGGTTGGCCCTTCTGATCCACTCTGTGAGGGACAGAGACTCTCTCTGGAACCTGGACCAGGAGGAGGGGGGACATGTTGAACGGCTGTTCCTCTCCGTCTCCGTTTAAACGCTCCAAAGTATGATTGTTGTTTAAAGGAGAGCACAAGCTGTTCATAACTAAAGTATCCTGGCCACCCTGGTGGCTCACTGGGCTAAGGCGCACTACAAAGGCTAGGCCTTGACACAGCAGCCCTGGTTCGATAACCCCTAACCCCACAGTGACATCAGTCTGTTCAGTATCCTAACCCTAGCCCCAACCCCAACTCACACAGTGACATCCGCCTGCTCAGTATCCTAACCCTCACCCTCACAGCAACATCCGCCTGCTCAGTACCCTAACCCTAACCCTAACCCTCACAGCAACATCAGCCTGCTCAGTACCCTAACCCTAACCCTCACCCTCACAGCAACATCCACCTGCTCAGTACCCTAACCCTAACCCTCACAGCAACATCAGCCTGCTCAATACCCTAACCCTAACCCTAACCCTCACAGCAACATCAGCCTGCTCAATACCCTAACCCTAACCCTAACCCTCACAGCAACATCCGCCTGCTCAGTACCCTAACCCTAACCCTAACCCTAACCCTCACAGCAACATCAGCCTGCTCAGTATCACTTCGGCTTGTCTGAACCACATAGGAAATAGTGAGTATGCTTAAGTCTGGAGTTGACGAAGTCTGGAGCATAAGATTCATCGTGAGGGGAAAACACAGTCAAAGTAGCTGGCCTTGTTTTCTACTTCTTCCCACCTGGTCCAATTGTCCCAGGCGTTCTGGCAGCGTTGTTTCTCTTGCTCCGTCCTCCTCTGGACACTCCACCATCGTAGCTCCAGGGATTTCTCTGCCAGGCGGAGCAGGATGGTGCCAGCCCCAGCCAGCCGCAGGGCCTCACCCCGGTCCAGGACCACGCCCAGGCTAGGTCGGCTCTGCTCCAGGTGAACGAGCAACCGCTGCGGGATGGGGGGGAAGAAAAGAAAGAGAAAAGGGATGGGAGGAGAGAGGGAGACCAGATAACGCACTGTGAGTCATGTGAGGAGGAGAGGGAGAGACAGGTTAACATGTTGTCGTACTGTGAGTCATGTGAGGAGGAGAGGGAGAGACAGGATAACATGTTGTCGTACTGTGAGTCATGTGAGGAGGAGAGGGAGAGACAGGATAACATGTTGTCGTACTGCGAGTCATGTGAGGAGGAGAGGGAGAGACAGAGGAGAGACAGAGTCATGCAAATTGCACTGAGAGGAAGTTGTGCGCATTGGAAAGCTAAGAAAGAGCAGAAAGATTTCGTCCGGAACTAAATTGCGAAATTAACACAAAACACAACCAAATGTATTTTATATTATATTATATATTATATCATATTATATATTATATCATATTTAGGGCACCACGAGTAGAAATAAATACTATGGAAAGCAGCAGATGTATACTCCAAATGGCAAAGATGAAGGCAAAGAGAAATGAAATATGAGAGAGAAAAAAAAAGAATATATGTGTATATATATATATATATATATTATATATTATACATGTATTTTATAAAGCGACAGGAGGTGATAGAGAGAAGGGAACAACATGTCCACCATCTCCCACACCACCTTCAAGTCGTTTTCACTCTCATTCCAAACCTAAAACAGCAGCCCTCCTCAAAGTACAGCATAGCGTTCATCGCTATGGCAACAGATTGCTGCCGCTGTTTAAAAGATGTAACTGGAAAAAAAGAGAAGAAAAATACCCCTCAAAGAGGATCTATTAAGAAAGCCTAGTACATATTCACTCTGTCCATTCCCAGACCCTCCATCAGAGAAATAAGTGGCAGTATTATAGAAAAGAGATGAGTGGAGAGAGTCCGGAACGAAGAAACCTACCAAGGACAATCTAACAATGTGACCAACATCCCTCACAGCGCTCACTCAGGGGCTCATCGGTTTCAAAAGGAAGTTTCCGGAGAACGTAACTAGCGGGCACCCATAAATCCTTCAGTTTGCTGGGGTTTTACAGTTTGATAACGGAGGCTGCATCGGTACTGTCTGTGTACCCTGTGGAGCAGGGGTCACCAGTCCTATCCATGAAGGGCCGGTGATGGGGCAGGGGTCACCAGTCCTATCCATGAAGGGCCGGTGATGGGGCAGGGGTCACCAGTCCTATCCATGAATGGCCGGTGATGGGGCAGGGGTCACCAGTCCTATCCATGAAGGGCCGGTGATGGGGCAGGGGTCACCAGTCCTATCCATGAAGGGCCGGTGATGGGGCAGGGGTCACCAGTCCTATCCATGAAGGGCCGGTGATGGGGCAGGGGTCACCAGTCCTATCCATGAAGGGCCGGTGATGGGGCAGACTTCTGCTCCAGCCAGTGCAGTGACACACCTGATTTTACTCATCTGAATTGAACCATGCGATGAGCCTGAATCCGGTGTGTTACTGCTTTGGCTGTGGAGAGTCCGCCGTGTAGAAATGGTCCGTTTCGAAGCTCCAACGGCGCACCTGTGCGTGAAGAGAGAGGTCAGGGTGGAGGTGTGGCTACCTGGCACGTGTCTATCCTGTCCTGCAGACACTGCTCCAGGCTCCCCCCAGGGGTCTCCTCCCCCTCCTCCTCCCCCTCGGTGGGGTCGTCCCCGGCGATAAGGAGCTCCCAGGTCTCCAGCAGCTTGCCCAGCTGAGCACAGCTCTCCTCCCATTGGCTCCAGGCCTGCAAGGGCGCCATTTTAAAATCTCTTCAAACCTCCAGCGCTTGAAAGTAAATATCCATTTGATGGCTTATTTGCACACAATGGCCACTAGTATTAAAATGTGGACGGGCATGCATGCCTGTGTGTGTGTGTGTGTGTGTGTGTGTGTGTGTGTGTGTGTTTCTCATCCTTTTCTGATCTTCTACCATATCAACTGTTATCATTTGCTAACCTGCAGTCTTTGTTGGAGGTTGGCTTCCTGTTCCAGAGCCTTCTGCTTCAGGGCTTGGACCCGCTCCTCCAGCTGGGCCTGCTCCTCCTCCTGACTCCCCAGCTCCCCCGGTGGACAATGCTGGAAGAGCCACTGCACAAAGCCCAGACGAGCGGCCATTTCATTGAACAGCTTCTATTAGGGGCAGATGTTGAGGGTACAGCCACAGTTACACATGTTATCAATCAATCAATCAATCAATCAATCAACCAATCAACCAATGTGTATCTACAGTGTGTTCCAGGGTTTATCAAAACACCATGACACTAATCTTAGCTGTACCAAACCACAGACCGAACTGACTTTCACACAGATACAAAAGTTGTTACATTTCAATTAAAGCAAACCAACAGCTGCGCACACCAAGCAAAGAATCATACAAACTATAACAACAGATCATAACAATAGATTTATTCATCCTCTTTCTATACATACCTTGTGGCCCTTGAGTAAGCTCTGTAAGTAGGCATGGCTGTGAAGCGGTTTGGGCTGGCCATTGGCTAACCGCTCCTCACCCAGCTCCACTAGACCAGCCAACCCCTGCAACACAGCCCGGGAAACCCGCTGCAGATCGGATGTCTTCTCCCGGGGCCCAGTGGGTTGCACGGCAACCGTAGACTGTTAAAAAGGAGACTCCCTATTAGCTCCCAACAAGTAAAGTTTGAATAAAAACATAACATAGTATGTTTGCTGTTCTGGTTTACCTGCAGGTCAGAAACATTCCATATATTTGTAAAGGGGTCGCTCTGCCCCAGTTCCTCCAATGCACACACTTGGCTTTGCAATGGGTCTAGCAATGCCTGCATGGAGTAGAGCTGATTAAAGTACATGCGTTTCATCTAGGGATAGTCTGTTGTAATTGCATAGAGGGGGGTAATATGTAGGCCTCAATTCAATTCAATCTATAGTTGTATCTAACCAAGGTTTAGTGAGGCTTGGGTGATGTTCTGACCTGACATTGAGGTGTGAGACCCAGGCCTGCTTGCATCTGGTTCTGTAAGGACGCGAGGGCCGAATGGGCAGTCTGCAGGCATTCTCGAAGGCCAGTCAAACACTGGAGGGCCTCGGGGTTCCGGGCTAGGAGTGTGGGACTGGCCTCTGAATCAATGGTGCTCAGAGAGTCCTGCAGACCGACGAGCTCTGTCAAGACACACTGAAAACAAACACACATCCAGATGACTCCAGGCGTAAAGAGTCCCTGTGTGTTAACCCCTTCCAGTCGGAACACTGTAATTCAGTTCAAAAAGTCCTGATGACAATGCTATTAACATCTCAGCTAGCCAATCACATATTTTTTGTCAGAAAACTGCCAGTCACCACTGACAAAATTGGCTACAACCACATATGATTGGCTAAGAGGTTACCAGCACGGACAATTTGGAAAGGGTTAAACAGGAAACCATTTGCTTCATCTCTTCATGGCCACAGTCGATCCCTCGGCTGCCGCGAGAAAACAAATAACGCACATTTGCATCGTGCACTGGGACAGTGATGCACTCCAACTATTACATTCACTTTAGCCACACGAACGTTTCGGGCAAGACACCCTTCTTCACCCGAGTGACCAACAGACAAGTAGGAACGGTGCAGGGTCTCCATCGACCGTTACCTCCTGCCGTAGCAGCCTCAGCTGGGCGTGGTCTCTGCTGTCCTCAACGGAGCCAGGCAGCAGCGGGTCAGTGAGGGGGTCCAGACTCGAGAGCAGTCTGCGGAGAGCAGAGTACAGCTCCGTCTCCAGGATGGCATGTTGGGGGCCCTGGTACGAACCACACACACACGCGCGCACACACACACACACACACGATGATACACCGACTTTAAGCCAAACTAGACAACAATAACAACTATTATTTTACCGTGCCAAGACCAGATATAGAGGGGGCGGCTCTGAGATGTCAAAGCTCGCCTTTTCTCCTTCTGGAGATGGGATGGGCTCAATTTAACAAAACAACCAAGAAGGCAGGGGCCTACTTTAAAACCCCTCAACCACAATTCATTTGAAGTGTTTACTGGACGAGGAAGGAATTACAGCATAATGGACTTTTTAACACCATATCCTGAGATTTGGAAATACTAACAATGCAAGCAGCCACTCTGATAAGCAGCTTTATATGCTAACACTCCAATTAACCCCCA